>CM074488.1:24631027-25004612 GCA_037389245.1 Oryzias sinensis
GGTATCTATATATATATATATATATATATATATATATATATATATATATATATAATTACCACAGGCACCACTGTCACCTTCACTTTCCAGGCGTTCTCCAGTTCTTCTCTGAGTCCCTGGTATTTCTCCAGTTTCTCATGTTCCTTCTTCCTGATGTTCCTATCGCCTGGCACTGCCACATCCACCACAATGGCTTTCCTCTGTTCTTTATCCACCACTACAATGTCTGGTTGGTTTGCCATTACCATTCTATCAGTCTGGATCTGGAAGTCCCACAGGATCTTTGCCTTCTCATTCTCTACCACCTTCGGAGGTGTTTCCCATTTTGACCTTGGGGTTTCCAGTTCATATTCTGCAAACATGTTCCTGTATATTATTCCAGCCACTTGCTTGTGGCACTCCATGTATGCTTTCCCTGCCAGCATCTTACACCCTGCAGTTATGTGCTGTATTGTTTCAGGCACCTCTTTGCACAGCCTTCACCTTGGGTCTTCTTTGGTGTGGTAGATCTGAGCCTCTATTGCTCTGGTGGTCAGGGCTTTTTCCTGAGCTACCAGGATACATACTACTCTCATGTAGGCCAGCCCTTTCTAGCCATTTGTAAGAATTTTTGTTATTAGCCACTTCAGTTTTGGTCTGGTGGTACATCCCATGCAGGGGTTTGTCCTCCCATGAGGATCTGTCCTCCAGCACTGTTTCCTCTATATATATATATATACATATATATATATATATATATAAAAATTATTTGATTCAATTGGTAACAAGTAATGAAGTTAACTTTATTCAACCTAATTTCTTATGTCTATCCAACTCAAAAATTGTTTACACAACTCAAATTTACATATTTACTTAACTTAATCTCCCTTTACTCTTTACAGCTTTTGGAACCGAAAGCTGAGGTTATCTCCTTCCTTAGCCTCAAACTTATCGTGTTAACTCGCATAACCTGCTTTTTGGAATACCCCCCAGGTGTGTCCCACTGAGAGGGGGCCCCGCGGAAGACCCAGGACACGCTGGAGCGACTACGTCTCTCGGCTGGCCTGGGAATGTCTTGGGTCCCCTCAGAGGTGCTGGAGGAAGTGGCCTGGGAAAGCAAAGTCTGGGCATCTTAGTTTAGACTGCTGGCCCCGCGACCCAGTCCCCGGATGAGCTGAAGAAGATGGATGCACTAATTTAAGGTCTCGTTTTTTAACACAAGATAATACATATATTTCCATCACTTTATTTTTACTTTTTTTCTGCTCAGCTGAACATATATTTAGAGATTGTCTTAGGATTTTGATGATAATTTGCAGGTATTAAATTGTTGACTTAAAAAATACTGAACTTTTCCTAAAACAGTCTGTTTATTCGGCATCACATTCATCCCTGCCAAAGAACCAGAAGTTTACCAACTCTTATGTTTGATCTTCTGGTTTTCCCTTCTCTATTTCTGTGCCGGTCCCAAGCCCGGTTGCTTTGAGAGGGTTGTGTCGGGAAGGGCATCCGGCGTAAAACATTGCCAAGTTTACCATGCGACCTGTTCCCTGTGGCGACCCCTGATGGGAAAAGCTGAAAGAGAAACATGTTTGACCTTCTGGTTACTCAATTTACATCTGATGTTGAGTATTTTGCTTAATGTCAGAACATTTTATTTTGTAGGGGTAAGTGCTATTATTCCCTTTTTAAACAAATTAATATAAGGTTAGAAATTGTTTGTTTAATCTTAGTTTGAAAAAAGGAATTATTTTATTTAGTCAAAAAGGTATATAAAATGAATATTTTCCTTAGTCAAACAAATGTTCTCATAAAAGGAACATTTCAATCAAACACCCAACTTTTGAGTATCTCTCCCCGTTTTAGGCTCAATTCAACTCCATTTTATTTGTATAGCCCAAATTCACAACAGCAGTCGTCTCAATGGGCTTCGTACCGATAATTGCAAAGTAAAAATACAATGAAAAGGATCATAAATGCATAGAATTCAATGGGAGAATACTAAACTTTAACTAAACAGACTAAACTAAACTGGGCATACCTGCTCTTAGACCCTCCTTGGATGTAAGGAAAAACTCCTAAAAATAAACAGATTCCGGAAAAAACGAAGAAACCTAAGGGGTGTCCACATGAAGGAGGGATCCTCCCCCAGGATGGACAGGCAATTGACCAGAACTCAGAGAAGAATTAACTTATGTAACTCTTTAACTACATATTTAAAGTCCAGCAGATGAGCTTCATCCAGATGGAGTTGGGGGACAGCTGGGGGCGCGAGACAGGCCGGAGGCAGTATCCACAGCCAGGAGTAGGAGCAGTAGTAGAGGCAAGCCAGAGACGAGGTACTTGGTCAGGTAGAGGAACACGGATTAGCCAACTGAAATCTGGATCAGGTATGTTTTTTTTTTACTGTATGTAAAAATCTAAGATGGAAATCGATTGCAGGTTTGGTTTTTCCTAATTTAAAACATTACAGTATTATTTTAAAGTCTTACACGGCTAAAGAAGCAAAACATGCAAAAACCAGCAAGGCCTTTGTGTGGTAGCTTATGGTAACTGCATCTTTTGCTTGTCTCATCACTATGGGGGGGTGCAGAGCTGTCAATTTATCTAAAATGCTCTCTGTCGCCACATCAACACCATTGACCCCCTCAAAACATTTTAAAAATAAGGTGAAAATGTTTTATTAAATCAGTTTACCCAGTCTTACTCCTGTTTTGAGCTCTCTTGGTCAACACTCCTTGGTACCATGGTAACTGGAGATCAAAAGACTTCTACTTTTTGTGGTTTTTGTTAAGAATTTTTAATCATAATTCATTCTTACTTCTCACACTGCAAATAAGAAGCTGTACTTGACAAACATAACAAGAACAGACAAACTCTTTCTTGAAACTGTTAAAAGGTTTGCTTTCCTATATCAAAACTTCCTTTTGGACCCATAATTTCTATTTTGAAGTCCTATGAAAATGTAGATTACATTTACAAAATACACACAACACAAAGATGCATATATTTTTAAACTTATTTTGGAGAGAAGTTTTTTTTAGAAGGTACGATACACCGGGTGCCCTTATATTTAGCTTCTGTCCTTGATTTATTTCATCCATTTTAAAAAAGCATTGCCTGTAGGGAACTGATTAGGTTTCACATCTCATCAAATTTTGAACTGTATTTTAAAATAATTCAGAATCCCATTAACTTTAAAAATAAGAGCCACATTGTTTGCACTAAATCGCTTTATGATTGTCAGCTTAGTCTTATATTTCATTCTGTTGAATATAAAGATCAGGGGCAATTTTACTTGACAGAAGAAGCTTACGTTGCAGTGCTTTTGGCACATAAATGTCAATGTTTAATTGCAGTTGAATACGTTTAATGTACTCCACTTTTGGGCTGTATGAGAAGGTGTTCCATTTCAGTGCCTGTTAGCTGTAATGAGGGTGAGAGTTTCTTCCTTAAAGATATCATCTCTGCCAAGAGGTGCTGACATCCCAGAAATAGAAATTTTACAGTAAGAGCACATTCATATGGACATTTGAATTACTGTCAGTGGGGCTTCAACAATTACTGGCAAATTAGCATAAGAACAGAAATAGTTCAATTGTGCTGGGTGAGAGTTAAGAGCGATTTGGCTGCACACACAGGTACATTTTTTTTAAACCTGAGAGACCAGTTTTCTCCTTTTCTTCTACAAAAAGAATTGCTAATAGTTCCTAATGGTTCAGCAGAAATTATAATATATGCAAAGTCTTAAAAATGCATTTAATTGTGGAACTTTTTGTCTTTTTCATATTTGCATTAAGTGGCGTTTTACTTTTTGCATAAAATATAATGGTAAAGGCCTATCACGCAAAATATTTTTAATTCAGTTTTTAACTAGTGACAAAAAAAGACAGAAATAAAAAGAGAAACATGTTCTTGGAAGTAATAACTATTTTCAAATTTTACTTATGATAGTCATAACTTTTTAATAAGGACTACCCCAGAGACTTTCTGTATATTCTGAGGTATAGATGGAACATTTTATTGATGTGTAGTGGAGAGCCTGAAGAAACAATAGGCTTTCAAAAGCTCTGCACCTTTATTTAAGAGCTGCAAGAATTGTGAGAGTGAGGGTCTCTCTCAGAATGATTAACTGCAAAGTCCAATATGTTCACCTCTAGCAGTCAAACATGTGATGGGGAGAGTGATGAAATGCATAGGAATGGGCAATTTAATAAGAGCCCAGAGAAAGTCATTTTCATACAGTCAGACAGGGAAATACAGGGGCTAAGGGACCAAAGACCTGCATGCGCAGCGTTCTTCTGGGAGATGAGCTGGCTGACTTAGAAAAGGGAAAACACTGGTGCTGGTCATGCAAGAGAGAAACAAAAATCTTGGGGAAAAAATGCAGAGAAAGAGAAGAGATTAAAAGATAGAAATGGAAAGGTAAAAGGACCAGAGATAAAGAAAAAAAAAAGACAATAAATCATGTTAGGACATAAAACATGGTTGTGGAAAATTCAAACACAAATAACATCACTGTGGAAATGAATTTAATTTCTTAAATGTAAAAAGGAAACGAGGCGACCCGAATAAAAAAATTACTTTAAAAATAAAATGGTGCAGAAAAGAATTTTTGACAATGAGAATTTGAAAACTATGGACTCAAATAGAAATGAGCAGCAGTTAGCAGAAATTCTTTGATTTGTTTGTGTTGCCACATGGCATGGAAAAAACATCGTTGCTATTTGCAACGGAGGTGATCTGCTATAAATATCTAAAACTATTGTTGATCCATTCTTTTTTGAATAGATTATTCAACAAAGAATCATTACATTGTTTGTTGAGTTTCTGAACTCCAAAATTTCACCTGATGTACTCTGACATGAATCAGTAACTATGATTTACCCAACCAAGCTCCATAACTGTGACGGGGGGGGGCCAGGAGAGAAAACCCAATAGCAGGAAGGAACGACTCGGAAGCAGTTTCCAAAACGAGAAGGGTTTTAATGCCAAAACCACAAGCGTAAACTGGAGTATAGACAGAAGATGCTTCGGCACAAAATCAAGAACATACATGGCTTAAGTAACATAATTAACAAAAAATTAAACACCTGTGACACTCGCAGGGAACCTCAGGAAGGAGGAGGGACTCCAGGAGGGATCCCAGAGAAAAAGTCAAGCCTTTTCATGACAATAACCAAGGCTTACAAGAGCCTGGACCAGAGTTGCATCATAACATCTTGATTCCAGTTTGTGTTTATTTTCATAGGAATTAACCATGAAACCTTTTCCACTGAACTTTCATGTTCTGCATGATCAATAATCTTTGATACCTTCAAAAGTTCACAATGGTTTCAATAATGACGGCTTTCGCTGGAAAATGCTCTGTAGTGTTTGTGTCTTTACTTTTAATGAATATTTAAAGTTCTATAGACTCCAATGCACCACAGAATGAAGTTACAGTATAGTGCAGTCAAAGGCGCTACAGAGAAGAAACCCCAAAAATTTGCTTTTGGCTTAGAACTTGCCCATATATGTGCCTATACCTGTTCTTTGTAAAATGTACTCTGGCACATTTCATTTAAACTAGCAATGATGACCTAAAAGGTTTTACAAGGACTTGGCTGCAAAAGAGCCACTTTATGGTTTTGGCTTCTTCCTTTGTCTTTGGATCGTTGGTTTGACCTCTTTGAGTACTCACTAGAAAAATGATGTCATAAATCCAAGACTGTTTTAATGATTTAAACCAGAGTTTCTGTAGCATAAACCCCAAGAATAAGGCAACCGAAATAGATGTATTGTAACAATTTACTGTAGTCACCAGGACTTTAGATTTGTTCACCGTAGATGTTTGGTGGGGTAAACATATCTATTTTTCCCCCCCGCAGGGCTGCAAGAATGTTTTATTCAGCATTGTTGTATACTCATTCAACATATGGGAGATATTTATCTAGAAGGGAGCAGCATGTAAGTGAAAAGGGGTTGAAAATCGACAGTATGGCAAGAATAAAGGGAAAGTAAGCATTGTTAATAATTCATTTAGGCTCACTCAATTAACTATGCCACAATACAGGCCTTAGGGCCATTTGAGGATGGGATGGAGGAGAGAGGTTAGGTCATTTCCCAGTGAACAAGGACCTTGAATACATTGAATTACTTGAACTCTGCAGGATCCCACTACTGCTGAGTTGTTTAACTGATTTATAAACTCCAATGCAGTTAATGTAGTACTGAAATAGGGCATCATTCCTGAGTTGTCTAATAATGCTAATAGATATTTATATTTTTAATAATGGTAATAGTCTGTCCCAACAATCTACGATAAACCCAAACAAATATGGAAACACATAATAAAGAATGCTGAGTGGCTTACCTAAAGTTTGTGTGCAGCATGGCTGTCTACTAAATCAAGATCAACAAAAAAGGGCAAATAAAGGGGAGTTTAACAAATTGCTCTAATTTACAGCAACCAATACACTTTACAGCACAAAGTGTTCTTTTTTAATCTAGCTTCTTTCAGGCATTTGTAGTATTTGTCAAAAAGCCACCTGTCAGCCTAATTGGATAGCCTAACTGCATCTAGCAAGCTTTATTGATTTGCACCTTGAGCTTCCACTGTATCTAATCATTTATAAATTTTGATTTTTCAAGCAAAGTCAGCACATAACTGCTGTGGTTTTGTACATTTCACAATGTATGATGCAGGCGGGAGCATGGGAAGCCTTTGGTAATTGTACCCAAGTGTTGTTTTGGCTTCTAGTACATTAGGCTCCAGAGTAAATATTGACAAAACAGCCAGCAGCGACCTCTAGTTCCTCCAAGATGGAAATCATTGTCCCTTAAACCCTGAGCTGGGTGAGCTTCACAGTAAAAGGCCTGCCTCTGACTGACCTTGCCAAATACTCTATTTCCAGATTTACTGGCCCACATGATGGCTTTTTCCACATCAGTGGATGCAGTCACAAATACAGCAATCCAAAAAAGGTGGATGCAACGGTAGAGGTACCAGCTCAACATGGAAAGAAGAGGAAAGGAGCAAAATAAAATACATTATGTGAGAAGTGCAGTAGCACCATTAGCAAATGTCTTTGTTATGTGAGCCGGATGAGTTGGAGCCTAAAACACTTTATTATTTTTTGAGCGAACATTGATGGCTTCAATAATTAACTTCTGATTTCTGATTTTACTGTTATGTTTTTCACCTAAAACAAAGATTTCAAATGTGTTCATTCCACTTTATGGTTTGACATGAATAAAAACAAACCATTTGTCAATTTTATTCAGTGTTTTTGTTTAAATGTACGGGTTGGCTGACTTCTACATTCCCCTTCGATTCATTTTTTCAGTCAGTCAGAATAGCTGTTTTTAAAATCATTTAACTGCACCAGCTCCCTAAAGCTGTAGTCGCACGGCTGCAGGTTTTTTGGGTTATCCGGGCTTGTGAAGAGGTCGTAGACAGGAGCAGCTGCATCTTAAAGGGACAGCAGGTGGGTACGGCCACCGTAAAGGAACATCATGAAAATGAAACGTGCGATTGTCATCCATGTGGTTAATGTATCACAAAGTGTTGGTAAGGATAATGAAAGTTTCATGCACGGTACGAGTGATGTACTGCATCCCTACACCTCACTATAGACGTTAGTGAGGTGCACACATTAGCTCCTTACTGACAGCGCGCAAATGCTTTATGCATGGGATGTACACACGATTCAAGGGTGCCTGTGAGATGCCCGTAGAATGCCCACACAATCTATATTGTGATTGCAAAAGGTTGTAATTTTTGACAGCCAGGTTGCACACCTTTCACTTGAAAAGTACTAACGGGCTTCTTGCCCAGTGGGTGGGATTTGGAGAGTATAGAAAATAGAAAAAACCTGTACAACGCCTGCGTCTCACCCACTAGCCCCTAACTTATGTTGTATAAGTGTTTGCTACAACCTGCAGCACGTGCGTAGAAAAAAATGGGCATGAATGTTTTCACTCTACCCATAAGGGCAGCTATGACCAAGGCTTTTTAAATAAACCCTGGACTGAAAAAATGCTGGGCTCAAGGGACCATAACATGATGTAGTTACATTTATGTGATAATAATGTCCATGTTTTGACAAAATTTATTATATATACATATATATTGTGTATTTTCAAAACTTAGAATGAGTATACAATTTTTTTTTATGAAAGTCGCTTACAGAGGCCAAAAATTTGACGCTAGAAATAAGCACCTTTAGTGTCAGTCATGATTGACTTGTGAGATGAAACAAAAAAATCTGTTGAGCTCTGTAATAATAACATGTTAGATTATTGGGGGAGATCTGTGGCTATGTCTGCAGGAGGGTGCCAAATTTCACTTGACTTAGGATTGTATATACATTTTAAATTTAGAATAATAATGTCAATAACTACAAGTTCACTGGGTTCCCTAAGGCCAGACATGACTTGTATTCAAAATGAATGGTGCTTCTTAAAGACATCCATTCACAGGCCAAGTCATGATTCTGAGGAATGATCTAAATGCAGAACTCAGTTGCTAGAAGGCAAATACATAAAAAGAAACCATAACATCAATGTGCTTGATGCATTTAGGCAAAATCATTGTCTAAATCAAAATTAAGGTATCTTGTGACATTAGTTTAGAGCCAATTGCATTAAATTTGAAAGCATTATTAACAAATTGTTATGATATTAGTTCAATCTGAGCACAAATAAATGATCTCAAGTGGGACTGCCCTCCTAATAAAACAGGGAAATAATTATTGGTTAGAGATCATCAATCTTACTTTCAAAGTAAAAATCTAGCCAAGTAGCAGAAAGAAGTAGTGTGAAAGTTATGTTCTAAATTGACTAATGTAGTGTCATGGAGTTATTTTAAAGCAGTGGTTTCAAATTCAATTTACCTGGGGGCCACTGAAGGCAGGGTCTAGCTGAGGGAGGGCCGCAACTTCAGCGCACACATGCAACTTGTGTGTTTCTGAGAGCCAGTAGATTTTTATGGAAGATTTACTATACTATTAACTATACTCTATTAATAACTGTTTGCTGTACAAAATTTTGCTATAAAATTCATTCAAATAAAATAAAATGGGTAAATAAAAAAATCAAGAAGTAAATAAATACATTTCTTTTTATTTAGTCTTCTATATCTGCTGTTTTCTGATTTATACGTTCTTATTAACACAGTTCAGTTAACACTGTTGAATTATAACTATTAAACACAAAAGAAAAAACCTAAATTTTACAGTTCTGTCAGTTCTGTCTGCCTCCATCAATGGATCTTCTGAACACGGCTTCTCTTGCCTTCTTCTTACTGATGGACACTTGGCAGCACTTCCTCCCAAACAGCTGAGACCCTCAGTGTGATTGAAGATGATTGTCAGAAAATCTGGACTAGACTTGGACTTATTGAAATTTAAGGATGATAAGAGAGTATGTGCTCCCTATTTAGAGTCTGTGTTGAACGTTTAATTTTTTTTAATGTTTACTTTTTAAAACTAAAATCAATAAAGGCAAAACACAATTCAGATTTGCCATTTTAGGATTTTCTCTCTTATGACTTTTTGCACATTTAAACCCCGGTCACAAGTTATTGTACAGCAGCCGGTCAGCCACTCCTATATTTTCATAGTTAAATTCAAACCGTTGTTCCTAAAAGAACGGGTGCTTTTCACTGGAGATCAGAACAATCGTTACAGATACTTGAGATCACAGAAAGACTCAAAAACGGATGGAAATTCATGCTGGAGACACCAAATAGCCAAGATGCACAGTAAGGGTGTTTGAGATTGTCCAGGTGGACGCAACGCTGCGAAGATCACCTGGTGATGTATGTTTTTGTTCCAACATCAGCTGTCAATCATCACAAAATATCAGGAAAAAGAGGCGGGAGCAAGGCCCCAACCTAAATGAACGCAGCAAGAAATTTAGGACTGTGCTGACCGCAAGCTACCAATTGACTACAAAATAATGTATTGTGGGAAACGTGTCCTGACAGTTTTTGTAATTGAGTGATTAATTAAAATAATTTAAAATACCTTTTGATCAAAAAAGGTTACATACATTGCAAAACATTAAAATAAATATAAAATATATAATAACAAAAATCATACTAAGGGGGAGAGGCAGATTAAAACTAAATTGAATGGCCCTGGCCTTGGTGGCGGTCTTGGTCGCCCAGGGGGCGGTTGTTCCCTGCCTGTTCCCGTGTGGCGTTGGTGGGATTCCGGCTGCCGCTGCTGCTGCGGCGGGGGTCTGGGTGTGGGGGTGGCTGGGCGCTCCTCCTCCTTCTTTTCACATTCCACCATCCATTTTAGAAAAACATAAACACTCACATGAGCACAGGTGTTAGCTCACCTCTGCACTAATAGTTTGCATGATTGAATGAATGAAAGATTTCACACTAGTTGGTTTTAAGGCATAAGTATGCGTGTGAACACTATCTGTTTTGTGTACATGTTGACATGTGGACATTTTTGCAGCTAGCAGGTATGTTGATAACATTTGAGTGTGTGTGTGGAGTGGACAGGCCCCGCCCTTTTTGTACTACACTTGAACCTTACCGTAATGATAAACAACCATTCTGCTCTATGCTGCTTCATGGTCTTACCCCCCCCCTCTCACTATCACCCCCCCTTTCTCTAACATCCCTCTCTTCTTCCCTTCTTTCCTTTTCCGTCCGGTCCAACACCCAACATTTTCAAACATGGTTGAAATTAATAAAGTTTGGCCTCAATTACAAAAGGGGTTTATTCAGACATACCTCTGGTTTGTATGAAGATTCATAACCCCTGTTGTTAAAGTAAAATCTGTCGAACACAAGATATCCTCAGCTCTCATCTGTCTGCCCAGCTGTTGGACAGGACAAGTTAAAAAAAAAAAAAAAACTAAATTTAATCTCAAAAACAACTCAAACTTCCTGTTCTCCTTCTGTCTCGTTGCTGCTTCGCCTTCACCCCAACGCCAACCCCCACCCCTAATGATCCAGGAGCAGCGCTGGTTCATCTCAAACATGTCTATCGTTGCATTCTCTCCATGTATTTTAAGTATCTCTAAGACTAAATCTTGTTGTTGCTCGCACGTATTTACTGTTAAAGCCCCGTTAGCTGTCACACATTTAGGTGTGGGACATTTATTCTCATGGCCCATCTCCTTGGGGAGCGTTTTGCTGAAGTCACAGCTGCACACGACAACCGTTGAGACCCCTGTTTTAAAGACTTCTATGAATCTCTGCTTACGTCTAGGTGCTTTGAAGCTTTTAGGGAGACAATGAATGACAGTTCATCTGATTAAAACATTTTGGTTAAGAAGAAGTAGTGGAAGTCATCAAAACCCACTATGTTTATCTTTTTATCTATTTTTAAAGCGTTGCCAGTGGACTTTTAATTATGATTACAATGATTTTAGCCAAACTCCCAAAACCCTGTGTTATTTTCTGGGGCAATAATTTTCTGCAGATCAGCAGTAGCGCATTAAACATTCTTCTCTGAGTTGTGGGCAGGACTGTTGGTGCAGAGTAAACCTACGTCATTTCCCATCATCCCTATGTTTACACTCTCTCCTGCTAGCATACAGCCTCTCACATTGCCAATCTAACAGTAGTGGTCCAACAAAAAATTATGAGAAATAATGGCGCCATGCAGGCATAAAATTTTAACCCCAGTACCAGTTCAGATGAAGAAAACATAGACATACAATACATGAAGCTGATCGTCTAGTGAAGTGAAGCAGGGAGCTTGTGGCCCACCCATTATTTTTTGTAGAACACAATCTTTCTCAAACAGCATTTTTTTTTTCGTCTGCTCCTGATTCTCAAGGATTTGAGTAGAGACATTCTCAGAAATGCAATTTTGAGTTTAATTTTCTTTATACATCAAACACAATTGTCAACACGGTGGGTTCTTTAAGCAAGCAAACTCTGTGAATTCTTCCTTCTAGAAGATCTTTGTATTAGGAAAAGAGTCACAGAGGGGAATGAAATGAGCCTAATATAAGCTTGAAACATAAATGAGTGCACAAATGAATAAAGGGGACACACATCACTTTTTATCACATTGAAATTGTATTAAACAAAAGTAGTTCTTCAGGTAATACATTTTGTTCTAACAGTAATTTCTGGATAAGGAAGCCAAGTGTAAAATACTCACTTTTTTTTTTTTAGCAAAAATCTTCTATTGGTAGATTGAGGATGTGTTAATTTCGCAGATCCCGGTTGAATAATCAGAATTGTTCACAATACGTCCTCTGCAGCAGTTAAAACTAATTCCGGCATGGAGGAGCTCTTCTCTGTCCCCAAACCTACAGTGGGGATGTGTGTGCATTTGGATGTCCCATTGGGTGTGTTATTTTCACAAAACACATGGGAACACATCAATACCACAGATTAGCAAAGGCTAAATTTAGACTGAGGTATTTGAAAAGGTGAAACCAAAATCCAAAGTGACATTTCTGGAAATTGTGCAAACATTGTTTGAATGCCATTTCTCATTAGTCAGACACTAAGAGTATAAAAACTGATTATAGCTTATGCTGAACTAATTTTGGGTCTACAAATGAATTTGATAAGGATCAGATTAATTAACTTCAAATGAAGAGAAATGGGAAGCGAAAGAAATTCAAATAATTCGTGACACCAATAAACCTCTAATTTCGTTCTTGTGGTAAATAGGCAAATACAATATGTGTGCAGCCTCAGGCTACAGTCCTTATGTTGTGCTTTACACCCACACGCACACACACAATACCAAGCATAAAGGAGATATATTGTGCATTCCTGTGTCAACTCTCTCAACTCTTACACCACATTCGGAGTATCTGTTCTGCCTGCTTAAACCTTGTCTGCCCTGGATTACCGACCCTCTTGGTACATCTGCCTGTTGTGAGTTTTGTTAGGTTTCTTTGACTCAGGTTTGGATTATTTGAAGTTAGAGTCTGGAGGAAATTGTTTTAAAGAGGATTTATTTATGCCGACTTTTGGAATGTCAAGAAGAAAGACTCACTTTAGAAGGAGTACTTGTGTGACAGACTGCTTCTGCAGTTGAACTGTCATCCAGGTGCTCCAGCTTCTTAGAAAATCCTCCCACATCCCAGAGAACCTCTGTGGTCCCTCAAACCGCTGCTCTGCAATCATCCATATGTGTTTTCTCTCCATCACTAGAGTTACAATAACTTCTTCCGATCACACTGTCGGTCATTTTTCGACACTCAGTCACTGTTTCTGCTTTTCTTAGTCAACTCAGGGCTTCTGTCAATCTGCACATTTCACCATAAGAACAAACTGTTATCCTTTTTTGTTCTTTGTTATTTTTGAATATTAGGTCCATTTGATTAAATGACAATGGACACTGTAATGACAATTGAAATCCTGCTGCCTGGTGACCAATCAGGAAGTTACCAACTCTGCTGTATATTCACATTAAATTTCTGCTAAAAAAATATGTTACCACAAACTGTAGTATGTACAAACCTGAATGGATGACGGTACAGTCATTACTGCATTTTGTAGGATTTTAGTAGAATTTATGATGTAACCCAAAAAAGGCAAAAACAAGGCTTTTCTACATCCACTGATCGAAATCAAAGATTTGACTTATAACATCAATGTACGATGTAATCTACTGTGTTGAGTTGTGTATGATAGAAGTAAAATATTTGAAATCTCTTTTTTGGTTTTTACCTTGCTGCCATTCTAGACCAGTTTTTTTTAACCTTTTTTGAGTCAAGGCACACTTTATCCTTGACAAAAATCCAGCGGCACACCAGCATCCAAAAATTGAAATAAGCAGAAAATATATAGTCTGTAATGATGTACAGTCCCTCCAAAATGTTTTTTTTTAAAGATGTAATAAAAGTTAATTTCCTTTTTAATTTTCAACTAAATTATTTGACATTTTACCCTGGTAGTTATTTTACCCTTTGGTTTATTAACATGCAATTTTATGTAACCACACAAAAAAAAAAAAAAAAAAGATTATATTCTTTCTAAATTGTGATTTATGTTTTTTTTTTTTTAATTTCAATGTTGGTGCAAAGGCAACAGTAATTTTTGAACAATTATATGATCACAATATGTTTGATAGATTTTACACAAAAAGACTAACATTATATTTATGTTTTCTGTAGCTACACATAAAGTGAACATGTTGAAGTTTTATTAGTTTTTCTTTTGTCTTAATAAGCGACCCGTCGCAATTTCTTGAAGGCACACTCGGCAGTGTTTTACAGGTTACTCATAGGGCGGTTCAGTTAATTAACTCACCTGCTCAGCGTCCTATTTAAGCCAGGTGCGCAGTTGTTCATTCTCTTTCTTACCTTCAGCGCTCATTCGTCGCCCCTCCCTCCTCCCCGGCTTCCACCTGTGGGCTCCGTTAAGGGGGGGGGGTTGTTAACCGAAAGTTTTATGGAAAATTATATTATGGAATTGAACGGAGCCTTATGCCAAAACGAAAGCTATGAATGCCAACTCAAAGAATGTGAATATTAAGTATGTGGAAATAAATATTTCTTAGTGCAAGAGTTGTCTGACAGAAATGAAAGATGAAGTCTTTGAAAACTTTAACAAAATGTTTTTTTTTTTAGATGATTAAATTGTTTCAATTTAGTTCAATTGTGTCTGTTGGCCATTTCACCTTAATCCTGTTTCATAAATGTTATTACTTCTTAACTTTAACATATAAAATAATCCAGACCTTATTAGAAAAGTCTTTCAGTTAGAAAGATGACTTGGACCAAACTCTGGGATGTTTGGCTGTTTATCAACACAAACCCTGAAGGAGAACTAAACTGTTGACCTCTGATTTCATCAAGAAGATTTAAAAATTGTTTGATGTGTGTTTGTCGTGGTTTCAAGATGTTTAACAGGGAAGACTCATTGTACACTGAGACGCTGTCACTTTAACCCAATGCATCATGGGAGATGTAGTGCAAACAGCAGTCGAACGCAAACAGACTAACGTCTCTGAGCTTCATTGTTTTGTTCACTTTTTCCACGGTCTGATACCGGATTCTGTGGAAAGCTACACCGCTAAAGACGAGCTTTAGCTGGTATTTTTGTTGGAACTGAGAGACTTATGAGCAGAATCAGAACAAGGAAGTGAAGACTTTAACCACTTCTGATTGGTCAGATTGATGACGTGTGATTAAGCTTCCAATGATTGGTGGAGACAGCTGAAGGGGCGGGACTTATCCGAAAACAGCTGTAGCTGCAGCTAAATCGCGGTACCATCATTCTTCAAAATGTCTTTAATAGAATCAAATAAACACAAAGAAAAAATATTTTACGATCTTTCATATTCCTAACTACTCAGTGTTTTATCAGGACCCGTTTGGATGAACACAGAGCTGAAATCCTGGAGATGGGAAATGTTTTTAGATCAATGAAAATGGGTAATTTCCCACGGCACACCTGACCATCTCCCACGGCACACTGGTTAAAAAACACTGTTCTAGACTAACTGAGTTCAAATTATGTTAGCTTGGCAAAAAAAAAAAACCCACAATGGTTGCTGATAGTTGCATACCACATCAAAAAAAAAAAAAACTTTACAACCATCATTTCATAAAGAGATCACAGGACAGCAATGTTTCCTTATGAAGCATAGAGGACCATCAGTGATTGTTATTTCAATCAAAGTAAGAAACAACCATTACCACACTAAAAACGCAGTAATTTCCCCATCGTGGGACGAATAAAAGGGATATCTAATCTCATCTTAATGGTCAAAATGCATTGGTACACTAAGGATCATCCAAATATGGCCCATAGCATCATTTAATGTATTAACTGTTGATCCTGTGGCTCCTTCTGAGCTGCATATACAACTTTAATATTTTAGAAAAGCTTGTCACTGTCCTCTGCTGCATCCATTTGTGCATGTTTAATGCAAATGGTGAGTCAACTGCTCAGCCACTGAAACATCTCTCAACAAACTAATGGTGGTTAATGGCAGTCAAACGCGGGAAAAAAATGAACCTAAGGGGAAAGAGAGCAGGTTTGTGGCAAAAACAAACAAACAAATGAATAAATATATATATTTGTGTGTGAGTGTGTGCCATCTTTTGATCAGTTCATAGCCACAAACAAAGAGATAATAGAGATATATTTTAGTATAGAGCAACAGGAGTTCATTAGTCAGTTGTCACTAAGTTGGCACAGAGCAACCCCACTCCCTCTTCCCTTTCCCATTGCAGAACGAGGAGCTTGCCTTGCATATTTTCTACATCACAAATAAGCTCTTTTTCAAATTCCCTTTCTTCTTCTCCTCCTGATTCTCATCTATTTTCATAAAATAAATACTCAGAAATGCATTTAAATTTCAACTGTATTTATATATTTCAGGGCTCCAGACTAACTTTTTTCACCAGGAGCACAGTGGCCCTTAACTGAAAATTTTAGGGGCGCAACCAGAAAATTTAGGGGCGCATACCGTAAATCAACATGCTAACCAAATCTACTAATTTCCACTGTATTTCGAATAAATACTTTAATAATAGATGCAGAAATTACAATGTGCTGTTTCTAATTCAGTGTCACATTTTATTCTTCACTTTTGAAGATGCAACAACAGGTAAACTGACAGCACCATCGCTGAAATGACAGTACAAATAGTAAAGAAAACTGATGGAAATTTATCTTTGTGACACCAAATAGGTGCAGCCAAGATGCAAATTAAGCGTGTTTGAGGTCACCCAGGTGGACTCAACGCTGCACAGGTCACCTGGTGTGAGACATATTTTGGTTTTTGCTCCAACATCAACTGTCAATCATCACAAAAATATCGCGAGAAAGGTGTGGGAGCAAGGAGCAAACCTACCCGGACACAGCTGGAAACTGAACTGACTGAAAGCTGCCCCAAAGACTACAAAACAATGCATTATGGGACATGTGTCCTGATGGTTTTTATAGTTGAGTGATTAATTAAAATAATTTAAAATACCAATTCATTAAAAAAGGCTACATGCATTACAAAACATTAAAATAATCATAAAATAAATATATAATAACACAGATCATACTAAGGGGGAGAGGAATATTAAAACTAAATTGAATGTTAAGGACAACTCCAACTTCCTGTTGTCCTTCAGTCTTGCTGCAGATTCGCCTTCATCTCACTTAAACACGTCTATCGTTGCATTTTCCCCACGTATTTTCAGTGTGTCTAAAACTAATGTTGTTTTTGCCCGCACGTGTTTATAGTTCAAGCCCCGTTAGCAGTCACACACGTACGTGGGGGATATTTATTCTCCTCAGCTGACCATCTCCCGCTGGAGCCGAGTGCTGCCGTAACAGCCGTGCATAAACCGTTTGATGCGCCGCCGTAACCGTAACCAAAACACTAAACTTTCCTCCGGTTCTGTGTGACCCAGAGAAAAGTTCAGCACGGACTGCATGTATTTAGAAAATTACGAGCGAATAGATACGTTCTAAAAAGGAAAGTAAGGAACTCCTTCGTGTGGTCTGGGGAGGGGGCTGTCAGGTGTCCTGCTTTCAAGCCCTGTCATTGTCCCGCCCCCAATAGTCATTTACCCCACTGTGATTGGTTGGTCATCTCCGTGCACGACAATGAAAAGTGTCATTCATTAAAACTGGCGGGCTGCAGTAACATTAAATTTTCATATTAAGGCGGGGGGCGCAAAATATCATCTTGGGGGCTATAAATAGCCCGCGGACCGCGAGTTTGAGACCCCTGCTGTACACTCTGGCACTGGTACACTTGCCGCAGGTCGGAAGAACGAATAGTTCACTTACTCATAGCTCAGACGTACATATCAGGTTGTGATGATATTTGTCACCGTTTCCTTCCCACAGATGTTTACGCGCGCGAATATCTCTAGGCCCCGCCCCCTCCACATATTTTAGCCACTTACAGGGACTTATTCTTCTCACACCCAGTGGCCGCCTCACAGACGAGCATCACCACGCGAGAGTGTGTGCTCGCGTTTCATGAGTGTGTGCGCGAGTGTGTGTCTGCCTGCGTGCGTGTGCGCTCGCGTCTCAGATCATTTCATTGATCATTGACGTGCCCCCTCCACATTTAATGTATAAAAAAATACGTAGTGTGGGGGAGGCAAATTTACTGGTCGCACATGTGCGACTGGATGTAAAATTCAGTCGCAAACTCTCAAATTTTGGTCGCAAAATGCGAGCAATTGGTCGCAGTCTGGAGCCCTGATTTCCTCCATCTACAGAAATTTGTCACAAGCACATATTTTTTTATTTTTAGAATAAAGGAAGTTATAAAACAACAGTCACACTTAAGTATACAGAAGCAACTCCCAGCGGTCAAAAACCATTTGGTGTTGAAATACAGGTAAATACAATAATGTAAAGAACACAAAAAAAAATCTTGCCATTAGTGCAATTATGTGGTTCTTTAACAAATCTCTCCACTGCCCAATGAAGCTGGGAGGGGAGGTGCAAGGTGTGAGCAGCAGTGAGACAAAAATGGACAACATTGTCCATTGGTCAGTTTTCAGCTCAAATCGGGTGGCTTTTTGTTCAAATGAGGCGTTTTTTGCCCAATCTAGCAACAATGCAGACAGATAGACAGCACACTCGCATGGACCCAGGTACAGCAACAAGCTGGAATTTACTTACTATGTAAGAAAAAGAA
The DNA here is from genome assembly GCA_037389245.1 of Oryzias sinensis. Classification (NCBI taxonomy): domain Eukaryota; kingdom Metazoa; phylum Chordata; class Actinopteri; order Beloniformes; family Adrianichthyidae; genus Oryzias; species Oryzias sinensis. The sequence continues at coordinate 24,649,591 of CM074488.1, forward strand.
TCGAAATATTCGATACTCCGCCAAGGTATTGATACTATGGACACTCAGGTAGATCTCCCAGCCCCTACTTATACAACTTAAACACAGCTTGTTGATATTTTAAATGTTTCTTCATAGATCTTTGTATTAGTTATTTTATTGTTCTGGATATATGGAATGTTTCTCCTTATTTTCTTTCTTTTTTTTCTACTTTTTGTTTTCCTACTCTCGGCTCAATTTGATAATGACAGCATCCTAATGCCTGTTGGACATGTCTTTCCCCATGCCTCTTCTTCATCTGTAAAGATGCTGGTTCAATAATAGAGTGTCCTGACTAGTGACAGTTTGTGTGCAGTGGTGTGGGCCACAGCCATCAAAAACAGCTGATAGTGACACATCATGGCAGTGCAAAAGCTTCTAAGGCAGACTACAGGCCAGCAGCCAAAACATGCCAAGATGAAGTCTATCTTCATCCTTTCATTTGTCTGACTAAAATAAAAACTTTTTCTATCATGGAAGACAAGAAGAAGTGAATTTCTCTTATGTTTACCATCACTGAACAGATATTCCAGCATGAGAAGCCTGAAAGACAGACATGGTTAAATGTCGTCTCAGACAGGAAAACAATTACTGTATGACACAGAGTAAGGAGTTTTTAGGTAGAAAATGAAAAAGCATTTTGAAGTATTGATTTTTCATTTTAATTTTGAGTCATTTGATGCAGTTACATTTTGAAAATGAAAAAGCATTTCTGTTAATCCATTTTAAATGTCAAATTAGACATTTCCAAATGAATTTTGCTACACATTTACCAGAGAACTTTTTGAAAATGAAATGTCAAATACCATTTTCTTTATCATTTTAATTAAGTGAAAGAATAAGCGCTGTTAAAGTAAAAAAAGCAATACAGTAAACCCTTGTTTTTCGGGGGGGGGTTACGTTCCAAAAAGAACCCGTGATAGGTAAAATCCGTGAAGTAGAAACCTCTATTTTTTTTACAATTATCATACAATTAAATACTCTATTACACATTAAAAAGAAAGAACAAACCATTTTACAGGCTCAAGCATTTGTTTCACAAATAAAAGTACTTTAATACGGAGCTCGTGTCCTGACATTAAGATATAAAAATATATCTTGTTCCCACAGATTAATATCTTGTTCCCACAGGTTATTATGTAGTTCGCACGAAATACTATTCCGTTCCCACAAGATACTATTGCGTTCCCTCAAAATACTATTCCGTTCCCTCGAAATGATTAACTCGTGCGAACGCAATAATTATGTCGTTCGAACGCAATAATTAATCCGTTCGAACGCAATAATTACTCACGTCATAAGTCATTCACGCGGATATGCTCTCTGTACGCCGGCAAAAGCCGCTTTCAGCGGTAACTTCCGTGTCTCTGTGACCCATATTCGTTCAAAAAAGGAACATGAAAAACAAAAATAACTGACTAGGCGATCATTTCCTGTTACTAATTTACGTCATAGATTTACAGCAGATACCTTCACATTTCTGTCTGTGTGTGTCTCATTACATTGCATTGAAGACACTGAGGATGTTTAGAGAACAGATTTATTTATTTCAAATAGCACAAAAGCATCCATCGTATTCACGTTAGCATGTAGCCTAATAGCCTTCGAATGTAAAGATACTGACTGCTAAAGTTAATAAAAGACAAGTCCTAAGTATTATTATTCCTATTCGACCCTAAACTACAATATCAGCTGTCTGACAACAGACCAGCCAGTTGCCCAAATGCCGGCATACATGATCAGAGAGCTCTGCGGCGGAGCTAGTAGTAGCCTAGCAGGAGCTATCGTTTGACAAAGCAGCCTAGTTATCATAAATCTTTTGATATTTTTCTTATATTCATTGAGACGGTAATAAAGTGATCATTTTTGTTTTTCATGTTCCTTTTTTGAACGAATATGGGTCACAGAGACACGGAAGTTACCGCTGAAAGCGGCTTTTGCCGGCGTACAGAGAGCATATCCGCGTGAATGACTTATGACGTGAGTAATTATTGCGTTCGAACGGATTAATTATTGCGTTCGAACGACATAATTATTGCGTTCGCACGAGTTAATCATTTCGAGGGAACGGAATAGTATTTTGAGGGAACACAATAGTATCTTGTGGCAACGGAATAGTATTTCGTGCGAACTAAATAATAACGTGTGGGAACAAGAAATTAATCTGTGGGAACAAGATATATTTTTATATCTTAATGTCAGGACACGGGCTCTGTACTTTAAAAACGTTTTTTTTCAACAAATAACTTCTGTACTGTACTGTCAAATAATCATTTGAATCATCAATGTGAACAGAAGGCTTTAAATCGCGGAGATAAGCCCCGCCCACTGCGACCCGAGTATTGGATTAAACGGGAGAAAATTTAAAATGATTATGAAAAAAATACAAAGTACAGTGTGACAAATAGTGACTCAGGTGTATTTCACTGCTGTTCAGACTGAGCCGCTGCCTCCTGACTCCGCTCTGCAGTGTTTTCTTCTTTTGAAGCCCGCAGTGCAGCTGTGTTTGTACAGGAGAAGGACACAGTGATAGGCAGTTGTTGTCGCTCTTTTTTCTTTGGGTTTTAGAGAAACTCGAAATTGCAAGATGATTTGCACGTACGTGTTGTAAAATTGGCAAGCTGTTTTACGTACGTGTACATATTAAACTGGAACGTTATTGACGCACAGGTAGAGAAGAAGCAGAGTGACTTTTTAGCCAATCAGAATGCAGAACACAATGCACAATGCAAATCCGTGAAGTAGCGAAACCGTGAAAAGTAAACCGCGTTATAGCAAGGGATCACTGTACATTAAAAAGCAATCCGCCAAAATGCTTTGTCATTTTCATTTTGAGTCAAAAAAATGCAGTTACATTTTGAAAATTAAAAAGCATTTCTGGTTTTGACTTTTATTTTTAATTACGCTACAGAATCGCTTCCATACAAAATTGTTTGTCTCTGAAGTAATCTCATTATTGAAATAGGTAATTCCATTTTGTGAACTTGATAGTTTTTGTTTGTCTACAAAAATGCATCTTGGAGTTTACCCATAAATTGCTTTTATGATAAGTTTTCCTTTTAAACCAAGTCTATCATGCAAAATGAAGAAAAATAGTTTAGATGGATATTAAGCCTATAAACTAAACAGAACCACTTTTACAGCAAGTCCCATTGTCGCGGGGTCCAGAAAAATAAAACTTGTAGGCAAGCCAGGAGCGATTTCATAGATACAGAAAAATAAAACAGGGATAAGGGCAACAACAGTATTTGTCTGACTTCAGATCACTTCACCTTCTGTTGGCTTCAAACAGGCACTCCTTCTGCCCATTTTTTTGTCTCTACTCAGACTCTCACTTCCTCTCCCATTGTGAGAGTGAGCTTCCTCCTCATATACCCCTTTATGCCACTCCCACTTAATTAGGCATTCTACTCCGAAGAAACAATTATTATTCTCAGAAATATTTAATTTAACAATGTATTTCACCTATTGTGTATGTTCTCAATGTATTTCACCTATTTCACCACATTTATTTCAACCACAATTAAGTCCCCTAAACTATCCAGTGAAAATTCAAGTGTGTTTGTGTGTGTCTGTGTGTGGGTGTGTGTGTGTGTGTGTGTGTGTGTGTGCGCGTGTGTGTGTGCTCGCTCAGACAGAGTGCTTCGTCACACCCATTCAAACAAAGCTGAGTAGAATCATCAGCGGCTGCTGCAGCTTAACAATTCAGAAGAATACAGACGAGCTGTCTGTTTATTTATCCGGGTTTTCCATTTTTCTTTGCACTGCACTGCTTATGTTCTTTCTAGAGATTCAAAAGCATTTTTAATTCACTTCAAGAGACATTCTTTGTTATAGGTTAAAACTATCTGCCACAACTACAGATTTTGGTAGAAACAAAAAAAATGAAAGTTTAGATAAAACCAGCACTGTTTTTTTTCTTCCTTTGGTTAATTTAGCATTATAATCTTCTTAAAATATATTTTTTGCTTGAATAAACAAAACAAAAGCAAAAAGTACAACACAGTAAACAACAAAAAGAAGACGTTCATAAATTTAAAAGGCTGCCACTGTGGTAAAGGTTTTCAAGTGATATGCCACTCATCACTAGCTTTTGGTTGCAAACAATTTCTGGCTTCAGTAGACTGAAAACAAAGAAAAAGGTTCTCTGGTATGTGGTATTCCTACTGCCAAATCTTTATTTACAGCTTAACCGTCTGTCTGACCTTCAGTCGTTATTGGCTGCAGACATCTACAGTATAAAGCTTTTGCAGATTTAAATTCAGCACAGACTTCTCTCATATAATAGACTTTTTTGTATTTTTTTTTCACCATGTCATGAACTGAATGCATGACCTTTAAATAGTGTGATGCGGTTCCTTTTGAATTGGATTTATTTAATTAGGCACAAAATAGGTCGGTATTTCATGTTTCTTTGACATACCAAAGTGTTAAATGAGTGGTATAGGTCCTGGGGAGATAGTGATAGATAGATAGATAGATAGATAGATAGATAGATAGATAGATAGATAGATAGATAGATAGAAAATCCCATTTCTTTTATTTTTAATGTTCTTACGTGTGCGTTTTGCTATATATTTTGATGGTTTTACTGCTGAGTTCAGTGTTGCCAATTCCTGGGTAAGCAAATAATCCATTGGCTGTATAAAATCTCGCAAAATCATTTAATGCCTAGATTGGATAAGTGTTATGAAAACTGCAGGAGAGAGAATTAAAACTGTGGGAGGGACAAAGTGAAAAAAAAATCGACACTGTAACACCACAAGTTAAATTATGTGTCAATTATTATTTTTATTATTATATATTAGTACTGTAATCTTTTTTTTTCCAAAATGTCAATTTCTCTGTTTTAAAATATGTGTTTCCTGCATTTTAGTTCTTTGTCTGAAGAGTCGACCCATGCGGTCATGTGGCACTTAGGTTGGAAATTTGCCCTGGCAGAATTTTGAACATTTACAAAGCATAGTGATCAAACAACAACTACAATGACTTCAAACATATACTTTGGAGCAGAAATGGGACAAGATTCAATAAAAAAAAAATACTATACATGTCCAATAAATACATGTATGCACATTTTATATAGTCCCCACAGGGGTCTCACTCCCAGAAGAAACAATGGCAGACATTGAGGACAGTTACAAGTACCTTGGAATACCGCAGACAAATGGCAACCTGGAGCAGGCAACAAGGAAAGCTGCAACAGCTAAACCTCCAATGAGTAAGGCAAGTCCTGAGAAGCCAGCTCAATGGCAAGGACAAGACCCATGCAATAAACAGCTACGCACTGCCAGTTATCAGATACCCTGCAGGAATAAGAAGATGGCCAAAGGAAAAGATACAGACCACGGATGTTAAAACACGAAAGCTCCTCACCATGCATGGAGGGTTCCACCCCAAATCCAGCACCCTGAGACTGTATGCTAGCCGCAAGGAAGGAGGCCGAGGACTAATGAGCGTAGAAGCCACTATCCAGGATGAAACATCCAAGATGCATGAGTACATCAAGTACAAGGACCCAAATGACAGTGTGCTCAGTGAATGTCTCAGGCAATGGAGAGCAGAGGGTACAGTGCTGGAGGACAGATCCTCATGGGAGGACAAACTCCTGCATGGGATGGGATGTACCACCGGACCATAACTGAAGTGGCTGATATCAAGAAGACCTACCAATGGCTAGAGAGGGCTGGCCTACAGGACAGCACTGAAACGCTCATCCTGGCAGCTCAGGAACTAGCCCTGAGCACCAGAGCGATAGAGGCTCAGATCTACCACACCAGACAAGACCCACGGTGTAGGCTGTGCAAAGAGGCGCCTGAAACAATCCAGCACATAACTGCAGGATGTGAGATGCTGGCAGGTAAAGCATACATGGAGCGCCACAATCAAGTGGCTGGAATAATATACAGGAACATGTGTGCAGAATATGGACTGGAAACCCCAAGGTCAAAATCGGAAACACCCTCGAAGGTGATAGAGAATGAAAGGGCAAATATCCTGTGGGACTTCCAGATCCAGACTGACAGAATTCGGGCTTTAAAACTTCTGCATTTACGTGTGGCTATGCACATTTTTAAGACAGATCTTTATGTAAAAAACCTGTTAAAATTTAAACCAGTCTGAACATTGACCAATCAGGGACTTGGATTTTGTTGTAACGTATGGATGGTGTCCTTTTTTTAAAGACAAAAGTGCCAAGCATTTGTTAATTGATTATGAAAGAGAAATTAATAATTGTGGTTTGTGTCTGGCTGGAATTATTTGATAAGTCTTTCATTTATCAGAACAGAGCTGTGAAAGAAAAAGCTTGGAGCAAGATTCACCACAATTGCACCGCTTCAACATGTTGTACCAAGCCTCTTCATAAATGGTGGTCATGCAATTGTAAAGAAAGGAAAAAGAAGAAGAAGAAGCCCCTTCCTTCTCCTCAGTTTGTGGGAAAACATGTCTCATTTTCAGTGTGGACAATAGGGGTGTGTATTGGCAAGAGTCTGGCGATACGATACATATCCCGATATTGTACCGGAACACATTTTCTTTCTTGCTTTTCTTTCTTTTTTTATATATGACTTAGAAAAAACTCTGCCTGAATTTCAATAAGTCTTCCATTTCAATAAAATTATCAAATTCTGTTCAATTAATGATCACAATATTAACTGCAACTGTATCTCATATATAAGTTGCTTTTACCCTGGCAAATTCATAGTGCTTTTATTTTGGTAACTTAAACTATATAAAGGTAAGAGTCAACATTGTTTGATTTCGACAAAATATATTTCAGTATAAGAAAAAAAAAGAATAAATGTGGTTCTAAAGTATGCTTGAGGAAATAAAGTGTTGTTAACTTTTAATATTTTAATATAATATCTCCAGTACTTTTAAACGGAGCGTGAAACAGGAGCCTGAATGGTACTTCAAAGATAAATGGGGGAGGGGGGCCTAATTCTTTGCAGAAACAATAAAGTGTGATGATGATGCAGCAGCATGACAGAATGAAGGAGACATTTTAATGTGGCAAAGATGTTTTGTTTACATATCAGTCGGCACTGCCCCGCTGCAGTCACGCTTTCCCACACACGCAGAAGTGAACTGGTAAAGGTCATCGCCACAACCTTCGCCGTCTTTTTTCAGAGTGTTGTACACATCAGTCTGATCCATCAGGTCGCTGAACTAGAATCTATTACTGTGAGGTTCTGCAGAACTTTGTCCCGCTTTGCCAGTAGCGTTTTGGCCGATGCTACGTGCAATAGTGCTGTGTATATGCAGTGCTTTACACATTCTTATCTGAGCCAACTAAAAAGCACAGCAATCTGCGTTTTTATATGTTGCTGGCAGCAACATGGCTTAGAGTTTCGGTCAGACAGACACTAAAGGACGCTCATGAATAATTAAATCAATATCGCCCTGACAGCATTTTGAATCGATACAAGTATCGCCCAATGAACTATCAGGATATATTGCCAAATCGATTTTTTTCTAACACCCCTAGTGCAGTGATTTTCAACCTTTTTTAAGCCACGGCACACTTCAACCTTGACAAAAATCACGCGACACACAGGCATTCAAAAAAAAAAAACAAAGGAGAAACTTGGTCTGTATTGATCTACAGTCCCTCCATGATCTCACATGCATTTTTGTGATAATTTTGGCAGAAAAAGCTGGAAGCTGCAGCTGTTTTATTTTTAAAATGTAATAAAAGTTAAGTTAAAATATTTAAAAACTGATTTGTGGTCGTTGTGGTTTCACGATGTTAAGAGGAGAGAGTCGTGCACCCAGACGCTCACGCTGTCACCCAATGCATCATGGGAGAAGTAGTTCAATAATCCGCAGAGTGCAGACAGACTAGCGTCTCTAAACTTCATTGTTTTGTCCACTTGTTCCACGGTCTGACACCGGATTCTGTGGAAAGCTACACCACTAAAGACGAGCTTTAGCTGGTATTTTTCTAAGAACTGAGCAACGTTTTCAGCAGAATTTAGAACAAGGAAGTGAAGACTTTAACCACTTCTGATTGGTCAGACTGATGACATGTGATTAAGAATCCAAGAATGATTGATGGAGACAGTTAAAGGGGCGGGACTTTTCCTAACAGCTGAAGCTGCGGCTAAATCGCGGTACTATCATTCTTATCAAAATGTATTTCATAGAATCAAATAAACACAAAGAAAAAGTATTTTATGATCTTTCATATTCCTAATTTTGTAGTGTTTTATCAGGGCCTGTAGGGATGAACAAAGAACTGAAATCCTGGAGATGGAAAATGTTGTTAAATCAGTTAATGAGGGCAATTTCCCACGGCACACTTGACCATCTCCCACGGCACACTAGTGTGCCGCGGCACACTGGTTGAAAAACACTGCCCTAGTGGACTATGTTATTTTTGGTTGAGCAGTTATCCTATAGTCCTGGGAGCCGGTTTAGCTCGTGCTGGTTTGCGGCGCCTTCCGTCCGTGTAACCAGGGTTCGAATCTGGGCTGCTCCCTATGCCCTTCTCTGCTTCTGTGCCGGTCCCAAGCCCGGATAAATTGAGAAGGTTGCGTCAGGAAGGGCATCCGGCGTAAAACATTGCCAAGTTAACCATGTGACTCATCCTCAAAGGAGAGGTTGTTTCGCTGTGGCGACCCCTGATTGGAAATGCCGAAAGAGAAAGAAGTTATCCTATAGTCCTAGGTAGTTAGAATATTAAGAGAGAGCATCAAAACACCCCAAGGCTTCTTTGAAGAAACTAGATTGAAGGAAGGACTGGGGGGGGGAACTGAATCTGGTGAGTAGGAAGCAAAAAAAAAAAAAAAAAAAAGCTACAATGACAAATAACTCCAATAAACCAACACATCAAGAGCTTTTGTGATCACAACAGGGGTTTTTGCAGGCATCATGGACACCACAAGCGGAAACAACATTCTGGACTGAAATAGTGTCACCCCATGATTGATTTTCCTGAGCCAACTGATAAGTTTTCTGGTGTAGGCAATATGTGAAGAAAAGAATCAGTTGGGTGTCGAAAACCAATGTTAGGACCTGATGCATAGTAGCCAATACCTTACAGAGTAACATTTGCTCAGGGGTCAGTCACCCGGGAAAGGCAATCTGTGGGGAACAACAGTGTTGGCATTACAGTGAAGAGCCCTCTGCTTTTCCAGAACTTTCTTTTTCAACAGAGTCTCCAAAAATTTGTAAATGGCTCGGGTGGAATTTTAATTTATTGTTTGTTTTGCAATACGGACATACTGGCACAGAGTGTGATTTATACTGGGTTGTCTTTGTTCTTCATCCAAGAGATATACTGCATCCAGCAAGGTATCTAATGTGCCACAAAAACAATTTGGAATTTTTTGTTAGATTTATCACTGTGACTAAAAAAAAAAAAAAATCGAAATGCATTTGTTTACGACCCAGGTGGCTGCTTCCATACCACTTACCTGGGCTCCAACAAAAACAAAATTATGCCTATTCTAATGGGGCATCCATTTATTACTGTAAATCCAGTCGGAGGGATTAAAAAGAATACCACAGAGTTTTCCAAAACACAGGCACTTAATCTTAGCTCCAGGCAGTGAAAACACTGACAGTCACCCATAAAGAGATTTGAAAATCATTCTGTCTTTTAAGCATGGGAAAAGTCAGACTGTCCCACAAACAAACACAATTAGCAAGCAGAAAGTGTTGGAAAAGGATGTAAGATCTTTTGATGTGCTTGTTATTGGAATAGAGTGACAAGGGTAGGTGACTAGAGACAGGAAGGGAAGGGAATTTCAGTGAAAGAGGGGTGCAGGGGATAGACCAGGGTTGGGTTGGGTAAGGGGGCACCAAGACTGATTTATTCAGAAGCTCATTAGTGGAGACAGACCGGGGCACAGGGGAACAAGGAGGTTACCCTCAATGGGGCTCATTACACACTGCTGGGGAACTGACCCAGCCAGGGTTAAAGTGGCACTCATTGGGGTAACACTGACTACCTTTACAGAGACATAACCAGACTTGGCTTCAGTCTGTGAGAAAACACGCCTCACTCTTCTTTTCCTTTCAATCCTTTTTTTCCCCTCTTCATGTCTCCTAGTTGACAAGCACTCAGCAGAGTGCTATGATCTTCCCATGTAAACATCACACAGAATGAAAATCAGTACTAGAGGCAGTGTGGCACAGCTGCTGGCATCTGGTACTATATCATGTGGAGTGTGAATTAATGAGCTTTTACCAAGGGAAGCCATGGAAGTATTAGCTTAAAAAGAAGTAAACCATTTTTTTTGGGGGGGAGGGGGGTGTTATTGTGGTTTTCTTGGCAGAAAGATGTCTGTTCAGCTCATGAGGCTTCTGTCCTGGAATTCATATGTATGTGACCGCTGCAGCAGGACATACACTGTTCTTATTAGGCTGAATGGCTGTGAACACGCCTGACCATACAGGCCATATTCAGGCCTTTCAAGCAATCTTTGATTCGATATCTAATTATCCTAAGTTTGATACATTATCTGTGATTGCTTGAAATAAACAATTTCAAATCAAAATATTATCACAGAAATCTATTTTTTAACTAATTCTTTTGTTCGCTTTTTTTGGTGGTGGCAGTGTTAAACCTATTTACTTCTCATAAAGACACACGGAAGCATGTTAATTTCACAAGAAAAAAGCAAGTTGGCACTCAGGAGGCTTGTTCAAAGGGATAACTCACTCAAAAAGGTCCTTTTTTGTTCTGTAGGAAAAAATCAGCAATCATGATGTGGAGTGCAATTTAGTGTTTCTCCTGCATATGTGGGTAGATTGCTTTAATGTCTGAATTCAGTTCAATACAGATGTAGAAAATGCAGGGGAATCTTTTAAGAACCTCCTTGGGCTCCTACTTAACCAACACGTAAACAAACGTAGATGCGGATTAGCCAACATGTAAACAAGCACATGTTTAACAAGGAGCCTGGGAATAAGGTAAGAAAAATGGCCCAGAGACTACCTGACTAAAAAAAAAAAGTGGGGAAAAAACAAGGGATTAGGGAGATTATGAGAAACAGGTGATTGAGGAAGACCACCAGATGGTTCAACGGAACAACAAAAATGTGGAAATGAAAGCTAGTCTGTGGAGTTAGGAAATGACAATGTTGGATAAAAGGGCCTTCTTTATACTGTTCAAAACAAAAGGAGTCAAGCTCTGACTGCATGACCCTTGTGCATTATGGCAGCTACAAAAAAACAAAGACTTCGTGCTGCACATTACGATTTTTTATAGATACCCGCTTCTTCATGTGATAGCCAAAACAACAGGATTGGTTTGACCTAACTTACTGGATATATTTCTTAGTTATTTTACAAGCTTTATTGTTATATTTTTATTATTACTGTGCCACTTTATCATTGATGCTCACATAGTATTTGGTATGATTTGCTTGTAATATGTTGCCTCATATTGACTTATTTTCCGATTTCTGTTCCTCATTAAGAGCAAAAGGAATGACTTTGTTTTTAACCCCCGTTTATAAAAGGACGGTCCACTGAGAGCGGATCCCTGCTTTCGAAAGAGACCCTGCTTACGTCCGTTCATCTTCACAGTTACACCTGGGAGGCTCCAGGTACAAGCCTAGATTATATGGTGGCCACTGGAGACAGTGCACGTTTAGCACAAATATATGGATAGACTCTGCAGCATTATAGTTTATAGTCCTCGATAATGGTATTATTATTTTTTGTACTCACTCAATGAGTTTTAAGCCTGCAACTATAACTAATTTGGATGAAATAATGAAAGCACTTATCTCTATAAGTCTATAGTCTTCTTAGTCATTCTCTGAACATAACATGCAACCATTATATAAATGCATATTTAAGCTCACTTGCATGTGTTTCAAAAAAAAAAAAAATGAAAGAAAACTGTGCGGCTCAATACAATTTTTTTTACTGATAATCAATTAACACTGATGTGGAAAGGTGATTTGAGTAAAAGGTAAATAAACCACCCAGATGGAAATTATGTCTTTGGTGTCTTTAATATGTTCTTGTGGCATTTTTCTTATGATGGAGGACATTTATAAAGAAAATTAAGCTTATAATTGCCTTTCCGAGTATGTCTTTATGTAAAACGCTGTGAAGAAGAAGCAGACAAAAAAATGCTGCTGAACAAAGTTTGTAGTTGTGACGTAGAACCTACAACAGTAAGGTACAAGTGCCCTGCTCTGCTCCATTCCAACCTAAACACTTGGCGACAAATGGATCTATCCCGGCCCGGAAAGGCCAAGGGGGCCTCATATAGTTTAAAAGTGGGCAGAAAATGTGGGCCCTAAATGGGTTTGTCTACAGTTTCTGTGGTGGCCCCACCTGTGTTTGCCCACATTGGCTTAAGTAGGCACTCAGTGGGCTGGCTCGCTACTCTAGTCAGCATAACAAGCTTCACTGCCCAGGGTCCGGCAGAACAAGCAAACAGTGCTATAAGTAAATGTGGGCAAACACAGGTGGGCCACCACGGAAACTGCGGACGAACTCCTTTTAAACCATATGGGGCCCACTTGGCCTTGCTGGCTGGGATGTACGTTTTTGTTTTTCTTGTACAAACTGGCATCTGTATCGAAGGTGTGTGGCTGGATAGCTTTAAGATTGCTCGCCGTTTTTGTTGGCTTGGGGTTGTGAGAGCCTGTAACCTAGGAGGAGGGGGTAAACAGATCGATGATGGGAAGTAGAAGCGGGCTTACTCTGCGCCAACCATCCTGCTCACAACAAACCACTACTGCTCAGCAGAAACGTTCTTTTTGAAAACACCACAGATTTTTTTAATTTTGGATTAAAATGGCATAATCATTATTAAAAGACCACTGTGAACACTTTAAAAATTGGTCAAAAAATGATCAGAGTAGGACTCTAAGGGGAAAATAGGATAATTCTGTGTCGCACAAGGCAAAATACACATGGGTTATGGGTTCATGAATCTGTAATGATCAAATCTACCTTCTATGACATAAACAAATTTAAACTTGCTAGCAGTCTAATCTTTGACTGACCAGAAACTATAGCCATGCTTTCAGCTATTCTTGTTTGTTTGTTTTTTTTTTTCCCCAAACGTGGAGACATTAGTTTCCTCAGATACTTTTTAGTTGGAGTGATCAAGCTGGGATTGGTGTTAATGACTGTATTGATTACAAACAAACCTTCCATACGCCATTAATAACTGAGTACAGGAGTCCTGTTCAACAAAAGAACCTTGTCTTTCTCCTCTCATCTCAAGGGCCGAGTAATGCGAGATGTTTCTAGGGATGTCTCATCGTTAGATCTATTATTCATCTTCTTTTTCTTCTTTTCTATGAACATGATAAGACACTAGTGAAACCGAAAAAAAACCTGCTCATTAAACTATCATTAGTTAAAAATAGATCACACCTTTTAGAGATTGCAAGGAAGTAGAACAAAAGTAAGTGTGGGAGCGATGGGGATGCAGAATGAGAGATGACGACGATGGCACAAAAGGAGTGATATAGATGCAGAGCATGTGTGGAAGACATTTTAATAAGGAGATCCATTAGGTGTAATACAGATAAGCTAGTCATTTAGGCAGAGTTAAAAAAATAAATAAGTGAAGCAGAAGCTTGGGGTTAGGAATGACATGGTCCCGCTTGAAGAGGCTTTCTTTGAGTTTTCAGGTGTCTGTACTTTGAGATCAGAATTCACTCATTAGTCTAAACTGTTCATCTGACTACTATTTATCTATCTTCTATGTTACCATGGTCTGGGTGAATACTCCATTCTGATTGGCTGCTGGGTGTGGATTAAAAAGTGATAATCCACAGTTATAACAAAGAAGCTCCGGTCACATAGCTTAAATGATTTATATCACTGTGCTGGTTTCTGTAAAACAACCTTTAGCTTCATCGTCTGGACAAAAACAAGCGGGGAGAGGTGAACCTTTTCTTTGAACTGATGTTTTATTTAACCTATCGTGATGATCAGTTGTCATGTGACGACACGCCGCACCACGTAACAAATAGTCCACTTTTTGTGAAAAAAGACTGATCTAAACTTAACAAATAACAAAAATGAAGTACTAAAAACCAGTTAAATATTTATTTCTTTTGTATAGTATAAGCAGGTTAATGGCCTTCGAAGTGCGCATTATTAGAAATTACCGCACTACACGGTAGCAACTGGTTCAGGCTTCCACGGTGTGTGTTCATTTCTGATAATGCACACTTTATCTGCATTTTTCCCTTACTTGAATGTCTGAAATGCCTAATGACCAATAAAAACAAACATAAAAATCCATGTTAGAACAGAATTCACAGCAATAGAAAACACTTTAGGAGGCATTCATCCTCATATTTTTTAACAAAAATAATTTAGTGATTTAAATGTGTCCATGTGAGTATAATCATGTTGTAGTTTATTTGAATACAATGCATTCATAGAGCTTTTTTTTTTACCCATGTGCATTATCTTCTTTTTTTCCCTCAGTCTCATTGTTCTGTTTTTTTCTTTTTTTTTTCCCCTTTGGAATGTTGGGATGATCTATGACTGCCCCAAATGGGACCTTTGTCACCAAAAAACCTTTCGGGGTCCCTGTGCACAAGCTTAGTCAACTAAGTTCCATTGTACTTTTATATTTCTTTTTTTTAAATATCACACTGCTGTAAAATCAAAGCAATTACTCCAAATACCCTTCCATAAACACTTTTCTACAGCTCTGAAACAAATAGAATAACAATAAAGACTGTCAATCATAAATGTTTTAGCTTTTAGATGTGCTACACGTGTTTTCTAAAACACTTTGACAGCGCGTTTATGAGAATATTGCCATTATTTAGGAGCCCACAATTGTACATTCAGCCCCCAGAGCAGCAGAGATTAATCTGGTTATATGGAAAGCATGGATGGTAAGATTCTGTCATGGCAATGACTCCCCCTTCATTGTCAGATCAATCTGGCTTCAGTGGACTGTGTGGCAGTTTCTGTCTCACATCCATCACTTTCAAATTCCCGTCTCAGGGAAGTATCAAAAGACGGTCTTAATTCACTGCTGCAATTAAAGATAATGGTCACCATTCACACATGTCAATGAAACTCGAGTTCACACCTTTTGCAGGAACGCTGCTTTGATGCTGTGACAGCCACTGATAAGAAAAATGTATGGTTCTTTTTCAGCTTACTGCTCATTAAAAGGCTAAAAATGCGAGACAGTTTAGCTGAAAGTGAAAGACGGAAGCAACAAAAAGTATTTTTTTCATAGAGGGAATGATCTAAAAATTGTTCTACACACACTATATTACCAAGTGTATTGGCTTACCTGCCTTGACTTACATATGCACTGAAGTGCCATCCTATTCTGAACCCATAGAGTTCAATATGATGTTGGTACACATTTTGCAGTTATTATAGCTCTAACTCTTCTGGCTGTCCACAAGGTTGAGTGTGTTTTAAGTTTAGAGTCTGTAGCAATAGAATGTACAGAAAGTCGGCAACCTCTTTGCATGATGCACTTCAGCATCCGTTGACCCTCTCTCCATCAATGTAAATGGACTACCACTTGGTGGCCAAGTTGCTGTTGTTTCCAAACTCTTCCATTTTGCGCTGACAGTTGACTGACGAATATTTAGGAACGAGGAAATTTCTCGACTGGATTTGTTCCACGGGTGGCATCCTGTGACAGTTTCACACTGGATTTCTCAGAGCTCCTGAGAGCGGCCCATTCTACTGTTGGAAACCATTGGAAAAACATAGGGGATTAAACTATAAACTGGAGACAGCAGACAAATGAATTTGTTTTAAATTAGTTTAAAGTAACTTATAATCTATTGCATTTTATATGTTAAGGTTTTTTGTATTAAAATTCAAAATACACTGCAAAACACTGTCTTATAACCTTTTTTTTTAACATGCAACTTAATGAGGCTAATATTAATTTTAGTCAACCTTTTCACAGGACGTTACTAGAAAAAAACTTTTTTTCACTTAGTACTTTTTTGCATTAGACTGCATCCTACGCTTTCTTTTCCAAACATCTGAGAAGAATGAAAAAAATCTTTTGAAAATCACTTGCCCTTCACCATAAACATTCTTATTATAAGTAACCACTGCCAACCAAATGCAGCTTGTGATCAAAGTGGCACTCCGTTGAATTTAAATGGATTTTTAAATAAAAGTAATCATCAATAACTGAAATATCTATGTAGGCAAACTTGAACTTATGCTGGAATATGAAGTTTGGAGTTCTGTTCTTTTCTTACTCTACAGTATTGCTCTCAAAGTATCTCAGTTATTCTTTCACTACTATTCAAGCGTGTTCAAAGAAATGGGAAGGTTTATTTCACCCAGTCAGTGACTCATTCCTTATTGTTGTTGGCTATATATGATTTTGGCTTGGTGGGTCTGGTTCCCTCAGATAGTGGAAGATTAAGTGGAATGCTTTTAGGTTTGCTTGTTCCTGTCAACTGATCTACCAGCACTGCTGCAGTTTTGAATTGGGCTTTACTTCATTTTGATGAAAAGTCAGGTGGCCATTAGCCCAAGGCTGACTTTCACATTTGTATTATATTGCATGGACTTTGTATAAAAGCTGGGAATGGTTTGGAAATGTCACCTTTCCTAGACAGAGAAGTCTGTCACCAGCCGCATGCTATTTTGAGCATGTCATGGACATCAAGCCTCACTGTCAGCTGCCTTGCAATAAGCAATCATACAGTTTCTTCAGGAAATAGTTTTTCTCTTTTCTGTTTGTTCGATGGGTCTGTCAGTCATTCAGCCAACAGCAACATTACTAATTTTTCACATGCATTTTTTTTTTTACTGGGAGGAGGGACAAGGTTATCCAACTCTCTATTTTTTGACAAAATGCTTAAAAATGCCATATTACACTGAGTGCAAAAAAATAAAATAAAAAATTAACACTTGGAGACCAAATTTTGTGAAAATGTTGACACACTTTTGATTTTGTTTAACATATTTTAGGGCATTAAGATATTTAAACATGTAATGTAAAGTTACAATATTCAATAAATTTATGTAAAATGGGAAATATTGATCAAAAGTTGTCCAAAGAAATACCAGCCTGGTCAATGCACATGGGGCGTAAAAGATGTTTCTGTCAAAATGCATACATCTTTAGGATATGTTCCTGTTATGTTGCATACATCACAGTAGGGGTGCTTATGTCAACCCCTGACTCTGAATGAACTTGACTAGAACCAAAGCAGCGACTTTGGGTCATACCAAAAATATACCCCCTTGTTTGACACTCAGCGAGAAGGGGTTTGAAAAAACCTAAACGTTCCCTCTGGGCATGAGTCAAGCGCAGAGTACAATTTTCATGACACTTAGTGGTGTTGACTAAAATACAACAAGAGGTAACAGACAGCAACCTGGTCTAACACTTGCTTTTAATATCATGTGGATGACATCAACAGCTGCAACAACCCAATTTCCCAAGCTGGGATCAATAAAGTATATATCTTATCTTATAGGTATGTTGCTTATCTTTTAACACTAGAATGCAATTTGAGAAAATTTGTTGAAAGAAAAGCGGGGCTCCAAGAAAGGTTGGAGCCCCGCGACTACGCTTTAAAGACGTATTCAAGAGACACCTGAAGAACATAAATCAATGTGACAACTGGAAGGGAAAAGCTGAAGACCGTGTGACATGGAGGAGGGTGGTGACCGGCACTGCTGCTGCTATCAGGGAAGGCAGCGTAGACTAGAACCAGCACCTCCACCCGCTGAAGCGACCTACAGGTGTGACACCTGCGACAGGACATTCAAGACAGCAATTAGGATGTCCTCCCACATACGCCATAGGCACAAGCTCTTCCCCGCGTCATCGTCGACATCGATGGACTGCTAAAGAAGAAGAAGAAGAAGAATGCAATTTGAGGTATTGAGGTAAAAATCAAAAATGTGTTGTTTATGTTTAAATATTTTGGATTAAGGATTATTATTTCTTTTACAGCAGACAACTGTGTTTATAAAACAGACGCAGAACATGATAAATGTATCATTTGGGTTGATGACAAGATAACTGGCAAGCAATAGAAAAGTAATGAAATGTGTTAAGGAGTAGTTTTCAGACAGATTTAAGATAGAGGATTTGGGCAGACAGAAGCAATGTATTTGTTTGAATTTACACAAATGTTACAAGAAAGATTTGAAAACAAGATACTAAAAGGTTAAATCTGCAGAACTGTAACCCTTAAAAAGACTGTGATTAGAAATTGTGTTACATAGAAAATCTAAGTTTTAAAAACAAAGGTGTAAAGTTGAACATAGAGATTGTGGAAAGCCTTCTTTGTCTTATGAGATGTTCTTGAGAAGAGCTTAGATTTGTAGTAAGCAAATGATTACAGTACTTTTGTGAGCCAATAGAAGAACAATTGAATCGGTTAGTTCAAAAGGGGCCCAAGTCCAAGAAGTTTATTTTTCCAGGAAATGATTTTAATTGCATATCTTATAGGGAGGCTACACCAAATGATTAATACTTTACCCAGATTTAGCATCAGTTCATAACTTACAAATGCTATAATATGAAGCACCTCACTTTTATAATTTCAGAGGACTAGCAAACTAAAGTCTCTGGACTTGGGCCCCTCTTGAATTAAACAGGGGCGCTGCCATATTGGATAACTAGTGCTGCCAGCTATGGGATGAAGCAAAACCCATGACAGAGGCCCATTTTAAAAGTCAAGCATAGTCACCACATTACAACAGATTTGAGACTTTTTTGCACACAATCAGATAGCTTTTCCCTTGAAGACCATAGAACATATAATATCACTATTTTAAAAATTGTGGACTTTGGCCCCTGTTGTACTAACCGATTCAATTGGTAACAGGTAAGCATGTTTTGAGAAATCACAAAAGAACTGGACACAAGTAGCTGTGCTTTAGGAGTCACAAAAGTGAGCAGATAGGTTCTATAGATGCAGATTGTACAGAATATTATTTGAGTCAGATTTAAGGGAAATTTAGAAACAGATTATAGTAGCACACTGTCTACCTGTGAAGCAGAACATACAGCTTTAGCCTTCATGATATAAGAGTAATTTTATAAAGAGCAACTGTTAAAAAGTATGGAAGATTACTAATTTGCGTGGAGTAGTGTATGAGAATAACCACGAAACAATCACCTTAGCCAAAAACCCAGTTGGCAACCCCAATGGCACACATATGTTAATATTGAATGTCATTTTGTGAGATCTTTTTTGTAAATGAAGGGAAGATTTATTTATTTTGCTAGTGTACAACTGAAGAGACTGTCGCCGACATTATGACCAAACCCTTTGGTCAAAACTGAAAAAAATTGGCTTTTTTTCTTTCATTTTTGATGTATAAAAAGCGAAAAAGCTGAAAAGGTCATCAATGTCTAGACAAGCAAATATGATGAGCTTGTGGATGAGTAGTACCAGCTATAATGGGATGGGGGTGGGGGGGTTGGAGAGAGCCATTTCAGAGGCTATATAAAGGCGCAGCCTTTACTGCTGCTGTTCACACCTGATGGAATTAACTGCTGAAATGAATCTTCCTCTCATTATTGAGCAGTCTTATTACACACTCTTATATTAAGATTAATGAGTTGCAGTAATCATGAATGCCTGTAAAGTGACACCACTTCAAGAATATTTAGGGAAGCTCCGTCCTTCTTTGTCTACAGAAGGACTCATGATTGGCACCAGATTTGTAGGGTTACTCTACATTTAGTACTTAATTTGCCCTGTAAAAATTTTACAGCACCAAATATTTAATAAATTTGAAATATTACAAAGTCAACAATAAGCAGCTTTAAATGATATAAAATGTTTCACCATAAATCTATATACCATTGTGCATTGTATTAAGGTGACTTTATAAAATACCAAAGCAGTTATGTAAAATATGATTTTCCTGTCTATCCAGGAGTTTATAACATATTAGACAGTAAAATAATAAAAAAAGAAAAGTACCACAAAAAAATAATAATAATATCGTGAATGTGGGACAGTGGAAAGAAAGGAAGACTATATTTATTCAATAAAATATAACATATGTAAATTAAAATGTTGCATGTTCAAGATATGGGTAAACCCTGTCATCACATAACCTATTGGTTTTTTATGAGGGCCCATTTGAATAAGTATTTTAGTTTAAGCCATCTTGGACAGATGTCATCAAAATGTTATTGTTCCAAAAATGGGCAGAGATGAAACAGAAATGTGTGGTTCCTGGGTACCTGTCGATATTGGACCTTCAAAACAGAAGCTTCTATGTTTTAGTAACTTTAAACTCAGCATCAGCCATGCCATTGTCTCAACATTTTATTGTTTTGTAATTTTTCTTTTTCTTAAATAAAGTAGGGTTGGTGCAAACAGAAAAAGATCTTAGCTTCCTTTTCTTGCTACAACGTCACCGATTTTGAGGCTAGAGTTTAAGACAATTGAAAATCAACTCAAACTAAGGTGTGTCTCTATCGCTGCAATTACATGTGCAAAATGTCATTGTTAAAAGATAAAAAAAAGAAAAAAAATTACGGTTAAAAAATCCGATTAGAATTAAACTGTGTACATGGGCCTAGAAAAACATTATCCAATTACAACAAATGTTTACATACGCCACACTTTCGATCGGAATAAATCATTTCGACATGCACACGGAAACTAAAATAGAGAAAATGGTCGTGGAAGAAGTAATAGCGAGGTCCTTTATAAACTAACAAAACTGCAACATAGAGCGAGATGATCTTCCAATGGTTGTCGGGCTACAGAACACCTTTTCGATCCAGACGCTGAAACCCGGAGGAAACACAGGAGAGAGCGAGAGTTGCAGGTAAGAGGATTTAATGGGGAGGACAAACAAAGGCAGGAGGTCTGGATACGTAGCTTCCACAGAGCAAAACAAAGACTTCGGTGACGTCACTGGTGGATCCCTTCGCAGTTCTCCTGAGAGAGTTTTATGTCGAGGTCCCGGAGGGGGAGACGAAACGGCAGAGGCTCGAGGTGTACCAAGGAGTGCAGGCAGGAGGAGGGTTCTCGGCAGAGACAGCTTCAGGCGACCACTCGTGGCATTGGGTTCCTGAGGGTAAGTACAGAATGGAATTAGGTGTGAACAAACGTAACGTGAGAACATGAACAAGATTAGAGGGCCAACTCTGCACCATCAGGGGCAACGGAGTGGCGAAGACTGATGATCCAGGAGCTCCTTAAGAAGGCAGATGAGTAGATGAGGTGAGTGGTCGCAGCTGGGCTGAATCAGCAGCCGAGCGGAGAGGAGAGGGGGAGGAGTCTGACAGAGGCACCATATCAATGGTGCTTTTATTATTTTTATTAAGTGCATGTCCGCAAATAATTTTTTAAAAATGTGCAGTCAGAGCTTTATTCTTGGCTGCAGGGACCCAGAAGAAGGGTTAGGATAAGGCTTATACGTGCCAAAAACATTTAGCCGTGGATGCACTTCAAATCCGTGAAGCAATGCCGCAATGTGCATCTTGGCTGCACTTCAATATGTGGGAATAACATCACCCTTTACTTTGTCTGGACACGATTGTTCAACACAAATTCACATGATTTTTTACACAGTTTCTCAGGACTGTGCGAAAAGGCATTTCCGAGTTAAAAGCCGCCTCCGCCGGCTCACACATCGTCCCAACACCGCTCCTCTGCTTAGAGATAGGTCCAGCAGCTCACTCACGCAGAGCATCCATATGGACCGCTGTCAGAAGCCTCCTCTGGGGTGCACACCGTAACAAAGCACCCTTCCCTTGCCCGCAAACACGAAGCTGCTCAGGTTTGCTCGCGGGGAGCAGTCGGCCGGTCCTGTTCGTGCTCCAAAGCCTCCACGCCGTCTACGCATGACATAAAAGCCAGCAAAGTAATGACCCACTATCTAAATAATAATTGTTTACATACTACACAATCGGATCAACGATCGGCATAACCCACCTATCTTGATCGGAAGGAAATTTTAATCTGAATGCGTCTGACATGAGCAGAGGATTCCGAAAGGTGTGTTTCCTTTACGCATTTTTATTCTGATCAGGCCGGTTACTTTTGTCCATGTAACCGCAGCTTATGTCTAATGGTGTGTAGAACGAAACTGCAAAATGGAAATGTGACCTCTGTTTTGAAACCATCCAGGAGAATTAGCTGAAAGGTTGCATGCAGGGAAATGCAAAAGGATCTTAGAGGGGCAGGGGCTCAAAGTCGGAAAAAATCAGTAAAAACACGTTTTTATGTCTTTTAAACAATTTGTAAATTAAGTAAACTACTAATAAATAACTACTACTTTATGACACCTGTGTAGGTGAAACTGATACAAGTGAAATTATTTTTTCTCAGTAAGCAATTTATTGTCAACATGAGTTTGTTCACTTTATCATAAACTTGGAGGACATTAAAGCAATAAAACACTGAAGGATATTTATGTTGGCACAATGTCCTGCAGACATAATCAACATGTATCAAGTTTAATCCAGATGATAATATTTTAAACACAGATATCCCATAACTTGTATCCCCAAAATGCTGAAATGAATGATAATATTTAATGTTATTATCATACTATTGCTGTGAGGATTCTACAGTTTAGTTCTTCAGTGGTGTTTTTGGTCATGTATTCAGTCCCTGGTTATGTCAGTCCCTCAGGTTCATATTAATCATCAACAGCTGTTTTCACATCTGTTAGTTGTCTTCAGTGAGTATAAGTGTCTGGTTTGGTCTGTCACTAAGCCCAGTTTCCTGCATTTTGGCTCCTACACCTTCAGTTCCTGCCAGCTGGATTAAAACCCTTGTGCTATCTTAGATGACCCCACCCTTACATTGACGTGTTCTCCCCACCATGACAAAGGTGGATAAAGGTGGAAAGATATCATGTAATCCATGGACACCAGTGGAGATCACAAATCATTGAAGAAAAAAGGTCTAGTGGGTCTAGATGACCCGACTCCCAATGTTAAAGTGCCTAGGATAGCACAAGGGTTACATGTGACTCATGTTCTAGATTGGGATTCACAGCTAAATTCTCTTTTACATCTTATCCTCCAAACACAGACTTTAGTTGTGATTGGAAGGACTTTAATACAGAAGATGGTAAAAGTGAATGATAAAGAGTTTAAAACAGGCACGTCTAATCAGAAAATTTTACGTTAAAGAGTTAAATTCAGTATCAGACCCGTAGTGGGGAAGCTATGAACGCTACATAAATATTGTTCATTTATTTTGAAAATTCCCCCGATGTTTGTTTTTTATAACTAAGACCCAACTTCCTGTCCCTACATGATCTGCTCTGTGTTGAATTTATGCGCCGATCAGACTTCTGGCTAATTAAAAAGTGAGTCCTTATAGAGCGTTCTTCTAAAATATGAACCATCTTGCGACTCTGACTCCGAGCGGAGCCGCAAAGAAAAGAAGCAGCAGCCGGAACACCCGCATTACAAGAAAACAGGTTCAATAGAATGGGATTTTGTAGCCACATTTTTTCTTGTTTCTCTAACAGAAATGTAATATTAATTCAAAATAAAGAGAAGAAAATAAAAGATGCCACTTTTTAATGCGAGGCAAAAATGTCAGGTGCTTAAGCACCTCTAAGGTGCACGTGCCTGCTTACATGGGTTGGAATGGGCATATTCAAAATGGCAGAAAATGCTGCTAATGTTCGAAATGCAGTTCATGAGTATTACCTGACTAGTTAGTTCATATAATCCTAGTGAGCCATGTTTGTACACCTCCCTGCATCGTGTTACTCTGTTAAATAAAAACAACTTTTTTCTTAGCCCTGCTTATTTTGTTATGGGCTGTAGGCTAATAATTTTTAAATCATTATTCAGGGATTCCATCCTTTAATCTATTAAGTTCCCTTGCACACTTGGGTTCACCTTAAATTGAAAAGTGAAGTTTGCTCCTAAACAGCCATCAAGAAGTTGCCCGTTGGCACTTGCTCTCCACCCGAGTTCCCGGAGAGCTTTCACACTTGTCAAGGCAGCGGACTATCCATACAAGAAAAGCATGATACATGGTGTCAACCATTTTGAGACATGAAGATGACGCATTAATTTACAGAATATCACCATAATCCAGCACAGATAAAAAGTTGCAGCGACAAGACGCTTTTTTACTTTAAAAGAAAAAACACAGCTTACTACGGAAGAAAAAGCCAAGTTTAAGTTTTTTTACAAGTTTTTCTATGTGAGGTTTAAAGGTGAGGGAGTCGTCAATCCATACACCAAGGCCGTAAAACGGAAATTCAACAAGTTTTCAGAATGGTGGCACCTTTTGTTAAAACTTTTTCATGAACAGTTCAGTGTAAAATTTTTTATTCCTTTTGAAAAAGACATCAACAAAGGTTTTTAGAATTTTGTAACTTTAGCTTTACCTCTAGTGATTACATTCCATCATAACCAGAACTTTTCGATCTTTAACCCAAACAATGTGAATTAGCGTATTCTGTTGTGGAGAAAAGCAGCTTTGCACTGGTCTGTAACACTTTATATGCATATCGGGGAAAAGCTGCTTTCAATTGTTGCTTTCTGGCGCAAAGCCATTTTTCTTTGCTGATCAGCTGATTCACGTTGATTGCATAAGGAGTTACAGTCAGAGCACAGCAGGCTTTGACTGAGACATATCCTGTGTAAAAGTTTTAATGGTCGAAGCTGCGGGAAAAAAAAATAACTGTTAGGGGCAAGACGTAAACCTCTGTTCTGGACCTTCAGTTCCGGGAAATGATGTCAGGTTGCCATGTTGTCTGCAACCAGGTCCTCCTGGTTTGTCCTGCAACCCCCCTGTCAAGTAACATGCTTTCTCTTTCCTCAAAGTCTTTCCAAAATGCATGTTTTTGTACTTTCAAAGTAAGATGTTCGTTAATAATAGATGTTATCCACTGTGTTAATGTACGTTATTGTGTAAGCATGTCACCTTAAATTAAATAAAATTAAAATAAAATTGTACACATTTTTATTTTGAAAATCCTCCAAAACTATCAGGGGGGAGAAAATATTTAAAATCTTAGATGTTTTTGTTTGTTTTGCTTCTGCTGAGTGGCCAAGTTCTAATTGCTCTTGATGCCTTTATTTTTCCTAAATTGAAAATGAATGTAAAACCATAAGGCAATAATAATTGCATTTATTTCATATTGGATTTAAACTAAATAATAGAACAGTTAACATCTTTATTTGAAAGCGTTATTTTATTCTTTAAACAATGTCCCTGATAACGCTTGCACCTGCTTATGCAACAGCCCACATGAGTCAGATTCACATCTATTGTACCAAAGGAGAGCATACAGCTTTTTTAAATTGGAGCTCTAAGCATTTTAGATGTGTTCCATTTCGTTTTCCCATCTCTATACTGTGGGAGTTTAATCTCATTCCAACTGACATATCCCCAGGCACATTTTTTTTAAAGAAAAAATAAATTAAATATATAACAACAAATTAAGATATACTGAAGCATCTTTTTTGTTTGTTTTAAGGCATCTCTCCTTCTCTCCTGTTCCAACTGACACTCTTTCACTGGGTCTCTCAATGCTTTTCACAGATATAATTTGACTTGAGATTGTGCGTTGCTGGCCATAGCTGAAGGGGCTTTTTGTGGACTAATCCTCCACAAAGCCAGTAATAACCTGTCAGTTCATCTGTAGCCAACCCTCTTACCCCAACCAATCCCTCAACCCTCCATCCAAGTCGAACTAACTATACACAGAGAAACTAGAATCCAGCAGAGAGGCAAGCAGCCAAAAGATTGAGCAGTGTGGGGTACTCAGAAATAGTGTTAAGACAGCATTCTAATGGAGCACTCTTTTCTCTCTCTTATATATATATATATATATATATATATATATATATATATATATATATATATATATATATGTTATATATATATATATATATATATATATATATATATATATATGCATAAAAGTGTGTACAACATCAACAGGACTCTAAGAGCTCTCTATATCAAAACTCAATGAAGCTGGAAAACCAATTCTTGAAGCCAATGGGAAGCCACTTGCACAAGTGTCCATCAAATGGGTATATCAAGGTGATGCTCTGTCCCCACTGCTGTTCTGCATAGGTCTGAAACCCCTCAACCAAATAATCAACAAGACTGGCTATGGATACCGACCAGAAATGGGGCCAACATCAGTCACCTCCTCTACATGGATGACATCAAGCTATATGCTAAGAGTAGTCGTGACATTGACTCTCTGATCCACACCACCAGAATCTACAGTACTGACATTGGGATGTGTTCGGGCTCGAGAAATGCAGCCGGATGGTGACAAAGAGAGGCAAGGTAGTCCACACAGGAGGGGTCTCAGTCCCAGAAGGAACAATAGCAGACATTGAGGACAGTTACAAGTACCTTGGAATCCGCAGGCAAATGGCAACCTGGAGCAGGCAACAAGGAAAGCTGCAACAGCTAACTACTTCCAACAAGTGAGGCAAGTCCTGAAAAGCCAGCTCAATGGCAAAAATAAGACCCGGGCGATAAACAGCTAGTTATCAGATACCCTGCAGGAATAATAAGATTAAGCAAAGGAAGATACAGACCACGGATGTTAAATACGAAAGCTCACTATGCATGGAGGGTTCCACCCCAAATCCAGCACCCTGAGAGACTGTATGCTAGCCAAGAAGGAAGGAGGCCAACGACTAGTGAGCGAGAAGCCACTATCCAGATGAAACATCCAAGATGCAGCGAATACACTGCTTCAAGGCCCCAAATGACAGTGTGCACAGTGAATGTCTCAGGCAATGAACAGCAGAGGATACAGTGCTGGAGGACAGATCCTCATGGGAGGACAAACCTCTGCATGGGATGTACCACCGGACCATAACTGAAGTGGCTGATATCAAGAAGTCCTACGAATGCATAGAAGGGGCTGGCCAGGACAGCACTGAAGCGCTCATCCTGGCAGCTCAGGAACAAGCCCTGAGCACCAGAGCGATAGAGGCTCAGATCAGCCACACCAGACAAGACCCAAGGTGTAGCCTGTGCAAAGAGGCGCCTGAAACAATCCAGCACATAACTGCAGGATGTAAGATGCTGGCAGGTAGCATACATGGAGCGCCACAATCAAGTGGCTGGAATAATATACAGGAACATGTGTGCAGAATATGGACTGGAAACCCCAAGGTCAAAATGGGAAACACCTCCGAAGGTGGAAGAGAATGAGAGGGCAAAGATCCTGTGGGACTTCCAGATCCAGACTGATAGGATGGTAATGGCGAACCAACCAGACATTGTAGTGGTGGATAAAGAACAGAGGAAAGCCGTTGTGGTGGATGTGGCAGTGCCAAGCGATGGGAACATCAAGAAGAAGGAACATGAGAAACTGGAGAAAGCCTGGAAAGTGAAAAGGTGACAGTGGTGCCTGTGGTAATTGGAGCACTCGGGGCAGTAACCCCCAAGCTGGAGGAGTGGCTACAACAGATACCTGGAAAGACCTCAGACCTCTCAGTCCAGAAAAGCGCAGTGCTAGGAACAGCTAAGATACTGCAGGACCCTCAAGCTCCCAGGCCTCTGGTAGAGGACCCGAGCTTGGAGGAGAAACCACCCGCGGAGGGTGAGAGGGGCGTTTTTTTTTTTAGTGTATATGCAGTTTTCTAGATAATATGTTGCATTTGAAGTTCTGGCTAACAAGCACATACAGCCTTCAATTTTAATTGTTGCTTTTCAAAAAAAAAAAAAAAAGAGTTGTGGTTGATAGCAGGCTACACATATAAGATAACCTTAATGGCGAGAATGTCTGTAATGATTTTTAATAGCATGAGATGTTAACCCGAGCTGTTGTATAACAATCAACCACGTGTCCATCTCCAAGAATAATGTTGTCAGGAGAGAATTAAAAAATAATAATACATAAAGCAATGTAGGAGATCAACTGTGGATTTGCATTTTTTGCTCCTTATATGAGCTCACTGTCTAGATAATTATGGCCCAAGCCAACCAAGTGGGTGGTTTTAAGAATTGGGCAAAGGACCAGATTGGAATCTGAAGTGCTTTTACAATTAATTAATTTCAATTTTATTTCTACAGCCCAAGTTCGCAACAACAGTCATCTCAATGGGCTTTGTACCGTTAATTTGATGGTAAACATACAATCAAAAAGGATCATAAATGCATAGATTTCAATAGGATAATACTAAACTTTAACTAAACAGACTAAACTGGCATCCCTGCCCTTAGACCCTCCTTCGCGGTAAGGAAAAACCCCTGAAAAAAACGGATTCCGGAAAAAACGAAGAAACCTCAGGGGTGCCCACATGAATGAGAGATACCCAGGAAAGGTGATTTACCAGTACTCATAGAGAAGAATTAACTTATGTAACTCTACAACTTCATATTTAAAGTCCAGCAAATGATCTTCATCCAGATGAAGCCAGAGACTAGGTACACGGTCACGTACCCCCAGGTACCTGCGGTACCTAACTGCAGGTACCCCAGGTGCCTTTCCCAGAGGGACAGTACATGAATCTCACTGCACCAAACAGAGGCATGGAGAACTAAATGATAAGTAGATGATCAAGAATAGAGGAAAAAAGGAGAGTAGAAGTAGGCAAGAATAGAGGACAGAACCCCAGTGCACCATAGACACCCCAGCTTCAAACGTCTTGCAGCCTACTAACAACTTTATTGTTATTGTTAAGTTTAATTTAAACAAATTAACAGTGAGGTAAATGTTATCTGAACACTAGCTAGCCTGACAATAACCCTGTCCAAAGAGGAATGTTTTAAGTCTAACTTTGAATGTAGAAACTGTGTCGGCCTCTCTTACATGAGCTGGGAGTTTATTCCATAAAACAGGGGCTTGGTGGCTAAACGCTCTACCTCCAACCGTACTTTTACTAATTCTAGGAACCACAAACAGTCCTGCCTTTTGGGAGCGAAGTGTTCTATTTGGATGGTAAGGCACTATAAGGTCTTTGATATAGGATGGGGCCATACCATGTAAGGCCTTATAGGTTAACAGGAGGATCTTGAACTTGAAACGAACTTGAAAACATTGAGCATGTTTGGGATGCTCTGGATCGGCGTATACAACAGCGTGTTCCAGTTCCTGCCAATATCCAGCAACTTCGCACAGCCATTGAAGAAGAGTGGACCAACATTCCACAGGCCACTATAGACAACCTGATCAACTCTATGTGAAGGAAATGTGTCGCACTTCATGAGGCAAATTCTGGTCACACCAGATACTGACTGGTTGTCTGAGTCCCCTGACCCCCTCAATAAAACAAAACTGAAGATTTCACAGTGCCCTTTTCTTGTGGCCAGTCTAAGGCACACCTGTGCAATAATCATGCTGTCTAATCAGCATCTTGATATGGCACACCTGCGAGGTGAGATGGATTGTCTTGGCAAAGGAGAAGTGCTCACTATCACAGATTTAGACAGATTTGTGAACAATATTTCAGAGAACTGGTTATTTTGTGTATGTGGAAAATGTTTGACATCTATGAGTTCATACGATAAAAAATGGACAAAAATTTGGACATGTTGAAAGAATGGGAAGGGAGCGAATGGTGAAAAGGGTATACGAATCTGATGTGAGTGGAGTGAGAATGAGAGGAAGACCGCGAATGGGATGGACAGAGGGTGTAAGGAGAGCGTTGAATGAAAGAGGGATGACTGTGGTGAAGGGGAGAGAGGCTGCTCAGGACAGGGATGGGTGGAGAGAGCTTGTGTATGGATGAATGGATGGGTGTGGTAGAGGTCTGGTCTTGGGATGAAGCGGCAAGGGGAAACCAGCCTTGGCTGAGGCCCTGCTGTGGAGGTGCCCACGCTGGAGTGTGCAGCTGACCCTGGTGCAGTGTGGTGTGGCTTAGACCAGGCCTCAGACCAGTCACACGCACATACACACACACGCACTCACACACTGAAGGAGGAGGGTTTGGGGAAGAGACAGAGGGAGCTAAAATTGTGTGCCTTGTCTAGGCTAACCCACCTTGGTGGGACACAGCCTTGGTAAATAAAAAAAAAATAAAATAAAAAAAGTGTTGCGTTTATATTTTTGGTCAGTGTTTCATCCAGGTCTTGATCTCTGATGCAGTCATTCAGTTTCTCTTAATGGTCATTTTCTTCAGGTTTAATAGATAAATACAACTGCGTATCGTATTTTCAACCTGGATTGCTTGATGTCGTGTTGGTAATACAGCAGGGGGCGTGGTCACTCTGGCACCGCTTCCTGATAGATTGACAGCAGATGAATCCTGAGAGGTAAGCACTGCAAAGAGCTGCTATACACCATTTGTTTAGCAATATTCTCTCTTGTGCTGCTTGAGAGCATCATAATGAGGGTAGAAGAGTGGGAAGAGCCAAAAGAGTGAGTGTGAGCATGGCAAAAAGATGCAGAGCATGAAAGTCAGAAGCCTGTCGCATGTTTGCGCAGCACAGGCCAAGAAGGCCAAAGCATGGGCTGAAGAGTTGGTGGACGCTTTCCCTGGGTGGGGTGGGCAGCAGACTCGGAAAGGGCCAGTCAACGCCGCTTGAAGCTTTAATCTTCTATTTGAACCTTATTCTGTCAGAAAAAATAAAACAAATCAATAGAACTTGTTTTCCCAAACCAATCTGTTGGAGAGTTCTGCCTCAGTAGCAGCATTCCAGTATGCTTGTGCTCTTTCATCTCATCCCTGCCTTGTCTATCTGCCATACCTTCCCTCTTGGTTATTTTTAACTTCCCTTTCCTTTGTCTCATTTGGGCCAGATGGAGTCTGCCCTGAAGCATGTGTTTGGGAGCAAAGCTGCACTCCTGGTTAGCCTTTCTCACTAGTGGAATGAGGCCTGTCAGAAGGCATCAGGGTGACTCATCTGGGGAGGATGTGCTAACACATCATTGCCTCAGACTTTTCTGTGAGGGTTGAACAATGAGCAATGCAGTTCGTGTCCCATGCTCACACTTGAACGATTCATCATCTAGCGTTCAATGTGTGGCAGGATTGGAAAAAGGGATAGAAAGAATGGGTTTTAATTCAGGAGCATGTTTTGCTGGTTTTGGAGCCAACAGGGACTGACAGAAGCATCAAAGTGCTTGTCTATTTGCTGTAACAAATAACAAAAACAGCATGATCTATCAGGTAATACTCCGATCATTTACATTGCATGTGCCAATTTGTTTATTTACATAATTTCAAGCTCAAAGAGCCTGGGATAAGAACAAGTCTGTACATTTGAAAAAAGGCTGATGGTATGATGTGTGACCAGCACAAAAAGATATGGGTATTCACATTGTCCACACCTAATAAATGCAGCTTTGATTCACATTGCTGCATATTTTAGGTGCGTCCAAGGTGGAATTTTGTTGTTGGCATAAGATTAACCTCTGTAGTTGAAACCTAGTAAAATAAGTGACTGATATAAAAGAGAAGCTAGTTAAACATGGTGTTACTCTTTGTTATATAATGTTGCAAAAATAGCGAAAATTAAAAGATGTGCATACAGTTCTGTACCTTTTTTCCCCCCTTTCCCTACACTTGCATCACTCAGAGTCTCTAATCACATCCAAAACAATGTTATTGCAGCTTAAAATTGACTTGGGAACCAGATTCAGCGGCCTGAAGGTATGAGACAAAGATGTTGCATGAAAGCAAGATATAAATAGATGACAAACTCATTGAGTATTTTTACTTCTTATAGCATAAACCGAGACATGTGATATTGCTGTAGTGATGGCAAGTTGTATCTGACAGGTAGATGTGTAACATGCTTGCTTTAAACCATTTTAAAAGCTTTAGTACTGTAATGCAATGGTCACACAATAGTATAGGTTGGATTACTTATTGACAACCATAGGAATAAAAAGCAACATATCTTTTTATTTTAACTATTCAATTCTTTAGCAGGCTCTGCTATTAGGATTTTGGAAAAGCATCTATATGATGAAAAAACATGGATGGATATGTATGAAAGATGTGTGTTCACATTCTACACAGGCTATGCCTCTGGGACATGTTCTTGTAATGGAGTGTTTTTGCCACAATTCAAGGTTTGTATGCAGAATGCACTGCCTCGAGCCACATTTCAAAAATTCTCATCAACTGAAATGTAACAAATGTACATCTACGGCAAGCTATGAGCGATCGAGGGCTTGCCAAAAAGAGTAACTGAAGGCTGGCCTTTGAAATCACGTAGAAATTATTCTCCATACACTACAAATCTTATTGCGTTTTATATATATATATATACATATACAAACAAGTTGTATTGAAATCATACAGACAAATACAGCAAGGGGCAACACTTTTGTTGTTTTTTTTTTCTATAATTTGTTTTAGGACAAATCACCTTATGACTGCTGGATGAGGAGTCCACAAAATAATTAAAAGACATCAAATACGTTAGTTTAAAGCTATATTAATTTTATTATTATGTCACTGAGTTTATTGAACATTTAGTTATTTGTAAAAATCTGGAAAAAAAAAGACAAAACAGATGCTTCCTGTTTCCTCGCTGTGTTTTTTGGGACCATGCTGCAATAGTAGCCTTCCATGTTTAACACAATTTGGAGTTCAACATTCTTTTCTTTTCATGACAACATGGTGTCAAGGAGTCTATTATCCAGATAAGAGACATTTTTAAGGTCCTATAGGGGCAATCTGTTTTTGTGGAACTTGTGCTTTTTAGAAAGAAAAGACAAAGGAGGATAAATTAGACTTAAATTTAGCAACACAAAAAATAAATAAATAAATAACTACCAGATTTTTATTTCAAAAACATAATCCAATTTTTAAGATGACTTTGAATAAAAGCCTCTGCTTAAGGACTGAATGTAAAAGTAATATTGTAATTTTTCTCTTAGAAATGTTATTTCTTTAAAAAGATCAATTATTGCTTCATAAAAAGAGCAACATTTTACAGCAAATACCAAATGTTTTAAGTAATTATTTACATCAGAATAAGTGAGTTTAATATTGCAAACAACATGCATGAGTCTTAATGTTTATGTTTGAAGTGTATTTATAGTTTGTGACAGTTCTAAAGAAAACAATTGTAAAAACGAAAATGAATATTTTATATTGCCATTTCATAAAAAGCAATTACAGTACTACTGTGGTACAAATATTCAAAATGATGGTTATCTTGGCATGCAAGGAAATACCATGAAATAAGCTGAAGGATCACTGGCCACTTTATTGGCTGCACCTTGCTAGTACCCGGTTGGACCTCCTTTTGCCTTCAGAACTCTCCTAATCCCTGGTGGAATACATTCAACAAGGTACTGGAAACATTCCTGAGATAGTTTGGTCCATATTGACGTGATAGCACTATGCAGTTGTTGCAGATTTGTCGGCTGCACATCCATGATGCCAATCTCCTGTCCCACCACATTCCAAGGATGATCTATTGAGTTGAGATCAGATGACTATGGAGGCCATTTGAATCCAGTGAACTAATTGTCATGTTCAAGAAACTGGTCAGAGAGGATTCCAGCTTTATGACATGGCGCCTTATCCTGCTGGAAGTAGCCATAAAAGAGGGTACACTTTGTTCATAAAGGGATGGACAAGGTCAGCAACCATACTCAGGTAGGATGTGGTGTTGTAACCATTCTGAACTGGTACTAAGGGGTCCAAAGTGTGCCAAGAAAATGTCCCCCACACCCCGACACCACCACCACCAGCCTGAACCGTTGATAAAAGGCAGGGTGGATTCACATTTTCATGTTGTTGATGCCAAATTTTGACCATACCATCCGAATGTGGCAGCAGAAATAGAGACTCATCAGACCAGACGTTTTTCCAATCTTCTATTGTCCAGTTTTGGTGAGACTGTGTGAATTGTAGCCTCGGTTTCCTGCTCTTAGCTGACAGGAGTGGTGCCCGGTGTGGTCTTCTGCTGCTGTAGCCTATCTGCCTCAAGGTTGGATGTCTTCAGAGATGCTCTTCTGCAGACCTTGGTTGGAACCAGTGGTTCTTTGAGTTCCTGTTGTCTTTCTATCCGCTGGAAACCAGTCTGAACATTCTTATCCTCTGACCTCTGGCATCAACAAGGCATTTCTGTCCACAGAACTGCCGCTCGCTGAATGTTTTCTCTTTTTCAAACCATTCTCTGTAAACCAGAGGTAGAGGTGGTTGTGAGTGAAAATCCCAGTAGATCAGCTGCTTCTTTTTTAATTCTCAGACTGGCCCGTCTGGCACCAAAAACTATCAAAGTCACTTAAATCACCTTTTATCTCTATTCCGATGGCCTACATGTCTACATGCCTAAATGCATTGAGTTGCTGCCATATGATTGCCTAATTAGAAATGTGCTTTAATGAGCAGTTGGATAGGTTTGCCTAATAAAGTGGCCGGTGAGTGTTGTTACACATATTTAATAATCTTTACCATAATCACTTTGTATTTCAAAAACACCATATAAAAAACATTGTATCAGACTTAAAAATAAATGGTTTATTGTGTTTTGCTAGGTAATTTTTGTTTGTTTTGTTTGTTTCAAATAAATTTATATTAAGGTTGAACATTGTTAACAAAAACCAATGTGCTGTGTAATAGCGTCATCAACTGCTGACAGTGCATTGCTCAAAACATAATAAAAAAATGGACAGGGATATTTCTGTTGCAGCAGCAAATGTAAACACATTATTCAAAATATGATTTTATCAACAAAAACGATTCATTTAGAATGCAACGTGCATGTAAATGAAGTCAGTGATTTTTTTATTTTTTTTTATGTGATATATCGTCTAAAATTAAATAACACAGCTCCTGACGATCTATTGCAATTCATTTTTCATGCTGATCAGAATCTTGGAAACCATGGAAATGCTTAATCAGCTTTCGTGCCTTCATGTGGTATTTACACAAAAGACGACAACAATTTTCATTGAAAGAACCACACTAACCAGCATCAAATGTCTACATGATTAGTAGACAACATTTAGTGTTTTGTGATTGGGGAACAGGTGTTTCCAAAAAGTAACTCAGTAAGTGTAATGTGATTTTTTTGCAATTCTCCACTTTGATGGAAGCCAAAGTGCTACTTAATATAACACAGGTAGAATTAGAAGAATATATAGAAGCACAGTGAAATTTTGTGTGAAGATAAATTGACAGCAAAGGTAAGTAAAGCAGTTCAGAGATCCTCATGTAGTCACCAGTAAAACAACTAACCAACAGACAGATCTATGATGGGTAAAACCTTCACTTTTAGGAACAGAGAATAAAACAGAGCCTGAGCCGTCAAAACCTTGACCTCATAAATGCGGAAAAGAGACTGTATGACCGCACAAAAAAGTCACTGCATGAATTTACTATGCAATTAAAATCCAGCTACAGTGATGAATATGCCCCAGCTGCTATAGCTGATTACCTACATTTAGTGTGTGGCCAGATTCTTATTATTTGATCTTTTACAAGATTACATATTTTAAGACATTATTGAGATCACAATGTAAAACGTTCCCTCCACTCAGATCAACTCAGACCAATCACTGCTTATACCGACCCTGTCTGGCTCAAAAATCGGGACTGAATTGGCTTCATTTCGCTGGAGCACCCGCTCCAGTCCAGTCGCTCAGTCCAGTTCACTTATACGGTCATCATACAATATTACAAACACATTGGACCAAAAAAAGCACAGCAAAATTTCTTTCACTTATCAAACAATGTCAAAAACTGACAACTAACATTGGCCCAGCACATAATAACAGCTAAAATTTGTATTATTAAAACAGCTTTATTTTTTGGCAGTGCAGCAAATGGTTCCTGCTTAATGGTGAGACAGATTGTATGTAATGGGAACAGTTTTATGCTGTTGGAAATAGCATTAAAAAGCCACATAATACAAAAATAGATTGTCTGGGAACTTTTTTTTTTGTTTCAATTAAAAGGAGCAATGTGTAAAAATAGATTCTAAGAAAAAATACAGAGAACCTATTAATTTTTATGTTACAAACTTTATAATGTTGCATTGAAACTGTGACCAAACAGTGCATCTTCTGTCTCATCTGTGTGTTGTTCTCACTCTTGGTGGTGTTAAATTATGTAATGTGTCATGAAGCATCTTTTAACCCGTAGTGCTGCAAGCACTTGACATGTGTCTTCACTCACCAGGCAACTGATTTATAAAGCAGGCTTGCAAGCCTTCAGGAAAAAAAAAAGAGAAAACAATCTTTTCTTCTCTTTCTCACTTCTGTCTGCTTCATTAGAGCCATGATTGGCTCGGACATCCCTGGAGATGGTCATATTAGGGACTGCTCTACCAATGGCTTCCTGTCTCAAAGATGACAGCCAGTTGTTGGAGTTTGTAATATAGCAGTGATCTGAAGAAGTCTAATGAATCAAATCACTGTTATTCACCCCATAATGGCATAAAATGTCCATTCTGCCCTGAGGCTGTAAGAAATGAAGGAGAGGGACAGGAAAAGAGATTGTGAGAGGGTGGCACTGGATGAAAAAAGAAAGACCCGAAGACTTTCTAACTCTTCAGAGAAAAGCGAAACAATCTTCATTTGGTTTCAACAACAGCGGGAAATCCATTTTTGAAGCTTGTGCAGTTTATTGTGTTTGTGAGATTAAGGATGAAAATGTTAACATGTCCTTGTGACATTTTTTTCTGAAAATGGAGGACAAATAAAAAAAAAGAAAAGACTAGGCTTAAAATGACTTTTTTAGTATTTCTATGTGAGCTTTGATTTATTTGATTGATTGATTTGTTTACTTTAAGCTTTAACTTTAGGCAATATATAAAAAATGCCATAAATATATATAACCTTTTTTCAAAAATAAAGAAATGGGTTGACTAAGACCAAAGAAAAATTAACGAAAGAAGAGAAATAATGTAATTACTCATAACCAGATTTTTACAAAAACCCATAGAATATACACTTAGGTCACATTAGATTGATTAAATATACTTAATTTTAAATAAGTCAAGTAAAATTTGATTTACTACTTAAAAAGGAGTGATGAGAAGTGAATTTATATTATCCCACCCTAATAGAGTTATTTCATTTTCTATTTTTCCATAGTTGTCATAATCCAGTTTTCATCAGATTGGGTGTAGATTTTTGTCAAGTAACTTAACTCAGTGATTATCCTCAGAAAAAAAAAAATATATATATATATATATATATATATATACATCAAAAGTATGAATCACACGTCATGTTATGTAAGGGGTGTAAGGGGCTGGTAGTGGAAGAACGTGTAAACAGATAGATCTTGGTTATGGGTGATGGGAAGGGTGGTTGGAGTTGCTCCATGCCAACTCTTTCAGTCTACAATTCAAAGGTTATTTTTAAAGAACTCCTGCCGCTCTGCAGAAGCTATGTCCAAGAAAACCACAGGTTTTATGATTTTTGCTAAAAATGGCTTAATCTTAACTAAAGGACCATTAGGGAACCCTTTTACAATAGATCAAAATATGATTGGAGTGGGACTGTAAGACAAGCTAGATTGTTTGTATAGATCTATTTATGCTGATCTGTTGTGGTATTTAGAGCCAAGTGAATCGCTCACACTGACCTGCTTTTGAAGGTCAGGTATTGACATCATTATCTCGCTTATTAACCTCACTGTGGCCTCCCGGGACTTTGAGAATAGGATTTGCGCCAAAAGCAGATACACAAGCCACAAAGAAGACTGCTGTCACTGGACAGACAGCGCTACAGAGGGCTGGGAAGCTAGATGGCCAGGCTGCTATTGATCTATGTGGATTAGAGGGCCCTTGTCTTTGCAGTACATCTTTCTCCACTGACAGATTATTACAGGGTTTGCTGAGATTTGAGCCTAGGAAAGACTCCCAGCACAATAACTTTGTATGGCAGAGACATATCTAATAAGATACCAATAAGCTCGGAGAGTGAGAGAAAAGGGGAAAGAGGTAAAGAAAGGATTTTTGGAAAGCTTCCGGCAATGGGAGGCAATCTAATTTTTTTCCCCTTCCCCTTCTTATTTTTTCCTTCATTCTTCCACTCTAATTCGCCTTTAATTCTGAAATTGCACAAGTGGGATTTACAAAACAGATTGACTTCTTTTATTAGTTCAGTATGTCATTAAACATGTGCAGCCATTAAGGCTAGGCTGGATTTTTCTACTGTAAATGGGACTGTAATGCAACTAAAAACATGCGCAGCAATGACTTCGAATTTAAGTCTTTAGAGTTGAAGAGGGAGACAAACCATCCAGGGCCAAATCCAAACTGTACCCACTCTGCATCCAATCTTTAATCTGCACACAGAGCACACGGTGTCAGCCAAATACGGCAGAAGGAGATGAGAGTTCTGTGCCAGGGATGACTTAGTACATAATTAAGGCTCTGGCTCAGGAATGGCAAATCAACTTGCTTCATTTCCCAAAGGAGGTATGAAGATAGGTTAGGACAGATAAATGCAACAAAGGTACTTCCGTGAGTCGCTGTACTCATGTTTCATTAAACACACACACACACACAGACAAAAAAAAAAATCATTTTGGAGCAGTCAAGCCACTGCCAAAAAGTTTGCTGGCAGAAGTCACATTGCAATCAATGGTGAAATTAGTGGGATATGGGAGACCAAGAACCCAGCCTTTGAGTCACAGCTCAAGCTAAAGTGCTACGGTCAAAACATGAGCGTCATTTGGAAATACTGCACCCTTTCTGGTACGCAATGCAAAGAAATTCTTTTTTTTTTCCCCTTCCCTCGCTTCATCCTCTCTTTTTCTCTCATCAGACTTCAGCCTTTACTGATGATGCCCTGAAGGAGAGCCTGTGTGGGTTGCATACCAAGCAGCATAAAGCTGCCTTAAAAGCAAGCGGCCAAAGAAGTCGAGAGGGAGTATCAAACACCCTGCTGAATATGCATGTACAAATGACCTGTTCAGCAATCATGAGCAACCACACAGTAGTTTTTCTGGGGGGTTGTTTTGACACAGCTGGGTTACAGCCCTATTAGTCCCACAAACCTACCTTTTATATTAGTGGTTAGGAGGCTTTTCTGTGTACACATGGAGGACACTCACACTATTTTCTATGTCCAAAAGGCTTTGATTTTCACACAGAAACCACATTGAGTTTGTTTCTTCAAGGGGTCAACATCTGATTAGACCTTAATATTCTGCTGGTGCATTAGTAAAGCCGTGATGCCTATAGCATTTAGCATTATTATTCTGATTACTACCTTGGTTGCTGGCTCTGTGGCAAGGTATAAATGGAAACAAAACAGGATAATGTTTCTTTTCAGTTCTGCATAATGAAGGACAATCTCTTCGGAGGATATACTGTATCATAATGAGGTATATTTTCTGCTTGTATTATCCGAGATAATCAGGGTTACAATAAAACAGGGGAAGATGATTCAACTTGATTGAGACTTAGGCAGTCAAATGTTTAAATTTCTGACTTTTTAGGGATTTTTAATCCCTCATGTTCATGCAAAGGTCACCTTGTTTTGTGGGAAGTGAAATACAAAGCTATATTATTTGTTATTCTTGTTGAATGCTTCTAGATACTATGAAAAATATTTTTAAGATAAAAAAATAAAAAAGAAATCAATGCAAAACCTCAATTTGTGACCCTTCCTGTCCTTTTGCAGGAATTTGGAAGCTTAATGCAGAAAATTAATTGAAGGACAACTCAAATCCTGAAGATAGAAGATAGGTCGGTAGTATGGAAAGCTGCAGAATGACCTCAGAGTAACTCTGATCTCAGTCATCTATGGAGGAAGTTTATGATTATAGGATCAATCCCTAATATATAAAAAAAGAAACACTAATTAATGAGGACGATCCACTCCTTTATGAAAGAACTTGTACATAGATAAAACAATATACAGCATCACAGTTGGAGGTGGGTTTTATTCTAAACTCACCTTTAACATCCCATGTTAATTATCTTTTGATCTGCTAAGCGTTCCTTTTGGTCTTATAAATGTTAAGTCGTTTTTAGCCACAAAAAAAAAAAAAAGCTAACGTTTTCCAGGACACTGGTTCTCCAGAGTAGCAGTGGTTTATTAGAACCACCCCCCTTCTTGTCACACATAACTGAGAGCGGTTAACATACCATCTACTTACATACTCTCCCACTAAACCCTCACACTCATAGTCTAACATTATCAATTTGTCTAAAAGTCATCAGAAAAGAGCAGAGCAGGGAGATGGTGGCCTACGAAACAAATGCAATATTTCTCAATCAGCATTTTTGCATCTGCTCCTGATTCCCAACTATTTGAATAAAGAAACAATCAGAAATTCTATATGAGCTTAATTTTCTAAATATATGTCCTTCATCATCAGAAAAATGTCCCAATAACAATCCAGTTTTAACCGGAGGGGTTCTTTAATCCCTCTAAAACCAGGTATTTCTATTTGGCGTATACATCTTTGCCTTTGAAGTGGCACCGCCACTCTTCCAAAGTCCTCTATTGTTTGGCTTTGTCAGAATCTTTACATGTTCTCTGTTTCATGTGACTATCCTCACATGAGGCCTTGCCATCAGGGCTGACAGTTAGGTCCGTGTACTAGAGGACCCCAGCAGAGTGCTCTCTTCTTAGAAAGGCTCTGTCGACGCAGATAGATTCCTTGCTTGCTTGCTCTCTGTGCCTCACTCTCTCCTTTTCTAGATTTTGCTGTATTTAAAACCCAGCTTTCTGTTTACTGTAGGATTACTGCTTTTGTATGTTTCAAATTTGACAGCTGCTTCTTTCAGCTCCCCAGTGTGGAGGCTGCACGATAAGGCCGATATGGGTTTCTAATCTTTTCCCTGCCTAAATCCTTTCCAAATCTTCTATTTCTTTCTCCCTCCCCGTCATTCCATGCTGTAAGATTAGAGCATTTTCCAGCACAACTCTTGGCTTTTGGTGTAGAGCTGCTGGAACACTCTGGTAGGACTGCTAATGAAGGGAGCTGCTCCTTTGACAGCTGTTGCATCTGACGCAAAGGTTCCTGTATTAAGGCCACAATCAAACACCCTCCACAGCTGTGTCTTCCTCTACGTGGGTGAGCGAAGCGCACATTGACAGCATGCTGAAAATAATTGGAAGGCTGGTAAATATCACTCAGAGAACCAAAGTTTGATCTATTTTGTGTGGAAATGTTTAATAGAGAGCGTTTTGGAAGCTATGTTTTTTATTCTTCCCAAGATATAGCTAAGGCTTTAAAATGTATTGACAGAGGAGATGTAATGTTTCTTAATGGGCTTATTCTGCTGGGGGCTCCTCCTAACTGAAACAACTGCTTGTTCACAGATTGAACCAGATGATTATTCAGCGTAGACCCTGTTGTGATTCCTCTAAGGGCCCTCAAAGGCTTGCTGTGCAATATACCCTGACTACAGCTTCAGCTTAGGCAAGGCTTCAGGGAAACTGACAGATAAATATTATTTCAATGGCAGAATTTGGCAAACAGGCATTGATCCCAATTTTTATGAAGTCTGACTAATGTTTTATTGTATAGAGCAAAAGCTCTTGTTCAATTATTCAAATTGTGTTATTTTTTCCTTTTATATGGCCTTTTCCAAGGTTGCATAAATGTACATTCAAGTAACAAGAATAACAGGAATCATTAACAAAATTCATTGCTAATGGTAGTCTCATTGTCCTTCTTGCTTTTCACCACCTGCAGATGACAAAAAGTGAAATATAATAAAAGGCACTGTGCCATTTAAGATTGATTTTGTGCAAATTATGTTCCTCTACATTTATGAAAGCTCTCCAGCTTCACAAAGGCATTTTTTTTGCTGCTGTTATGGTTTTTTTTTTTTTTTTGGCTTGCTTACTTTCACACTTTTGAGTG
This sequence comes from Oryzias sinensis, assembly GCA_037389245.1. Lineage (NCBI taxonomy): Eukaryota > Metazoa > Chordata > Actinopteri > Beloniformes > Adrianichthyidae > Oryzias > Oryzias sinensis. The sequence goes on from CM074488.1 coordinate 24,691,241, forward strand.
TTTGTTCAGGTTTGAGGAGCCTCATCACCTTCACAGAGGTATAGTCGTGTTTGATTTGTGAGCACATGCTTTAGCTGTATTGCAGAAACCCCCTTAACACTCTTTTTAGAAAACCTTCAAACATAGAGAATAAACTCCAGTCCTTTGCAAAGAAAAAGAAAAATAGACTTACTTACGCATGCAGGTGCCACTTTGGGCGATTTTCAAGTGTAATCCAAAGCAAGTTTTCTCTGCAGAATAAAAACGTTATTTCAAATCAGAGTTAATTTTGCTGTTGGAGAGGATCTTTGGGACATGTTGAATTAGGTTGCTGAAGTAGCCATTCAAAAATGTCTACATTTTTGTCCTTCAGGGGTGAATATGGTCAGCACAAACACTGACATTTGAACTGTGCTCAATCAAAGGTAATGAAACTGCTATCTGCCGCGGAAGGCCAAATGGACCTGTTATTTTCTGAAACTATAAATGAAATGAAGGCATTGGAGTGGTATTGTGCAGATTTGCATTATGTAACAGAAATGTAAAGCTGAAAGTTAAAAATAGACAATAGCCATGTATACATGACTAGACAGCTCATCTCCGACATCATATATTGGATTCTGAACAAATGAAACTTTAAATGGGAAGAACACACCAGTGTTAAGTCCGTACAGCTGCACAACAATCTGAAAGCAGCAACTGAGTGGTGCAAAGTAAAGTTTGGAGTTCTATTGGGTTTACCCATCCATCCATCCATCCATCCATCCATCCATCCATCCATCCATCCATCCATCCATCCATCCACCCATCGAAACAGATTTAACATTGAAAAGGTTTTGACAACAGGCTTTTTAAGTGTGTAATTTTGGTGTAAACTCTAACTTTTAAACTTGTGATTCAACAGGAAATTGTTTCTTTTTGATACCAACTTCAAGTGGTCTTTTGAGGAAACATACTTTTCTGTTTTGCATCAAATTCAGAGCAGAAAGTCAGATTGAGATTTGAACCCCTGACCAAATAATTGGCAGATGATTGCTCAATCCCATGTCTTGACTGGAAAAAATATATAAAGCCAACAACATGTAGGCATATCAATGATTTATGTACATCTGGGTGTGATTTTTTTTAGACTTAATGGTGTGCAAAAGCTTTAACTTTTACAGGGACCGTTTGGCAAACTGGCCATAAAAAGCAAAACTACTTTACTTGACTTTTTCCATCCTTTTTTCTTTTTTTACTTAAAGCTTACATAGAAATTCAGTCTCTTTATTAATTTTTCTTAGAAAAAAATATTAAAGAGGCTATAGCAAGCACAACTAATGCTGATTACATTTGGCAGCATTACAGAAATAACTTTGCGGTTGCTTTTGTCACAAATTAGCTTTATATTGAAACAATATGATTTATTATCTAGTACCTATTGAATAAAGTGACTATGGAATGTCCTCATTTTATCAGGTCAACTGGGAAATTAAAGCACAGTTTTCACAACATAATAATGGAAATAACATAGTGTGACCCAAAGGTTTGAATACACAAAAGAAAAAATCAAATTAAAAGTATATTGCTGTTGAACAACTCTTTGTTCTTTCTGTTAATATCATCAAAGATGGGTTCTGTGTATATAGAGTAATATAAACAGATGGAATACATGGATGATTAGATTTTCACATAAATACAACCTTTTTTACTCCAGTAAAATGTTAGAACTGCTTTGAGATGTGTTTTTTTTTTTACTTAAACATTATTCTGCTGTGTCTCCAGGGTACCCTGCAGAGTTTGCATGCTCTCCCCATGCAGGCATGGGTTTACTGCAGATATTCTGGCTTACTTCTACTTTTTAAAAAAACATGCTGCATAGATTAAGTGGTGATGCTACATTGCCCCTTGGTGCGTATGTGTGTATGGATGTGTGACCCTGCAATAGGCTACGTTCACACTGCAGGGCTTAATGCTCAATTCCGATTTTTGAAAAAAATTGATTTTTTTTTTTGCAAGGCCGTTTATTTCATTTTCAATTTAATGCAAACTTTTATGATCTCCTGTGTGACCGTGAAATTTGACCCAGAATTGACCCGCATGCGCACGAGAGTACTCAATGGTGAACAACATCACTCGTTGTTTGCGGAAGTAGCTAACGTTAACAATGGATGTCAACAACAGTGTTGCCAACAGCAGAGCTTTTTGCATTATTAAATTTATTTTCACAAAGGAGCCAGCACAATTACAATCTTCTCATTTTAAGAAGCCATTGGAGCCAGGATCGTCTGTACCCACTGTTGTGCAATGGGGATGTGTATGTGCTGGGGCCGTGCGCGTGAGTGTGTAAGAGAGAGGAGGTCAAATCCTGAACCTGAACCAGCATTCATGCGGCCACATTTCAATGAGCTGCTGTGTATCATTGTTGGTCTGCTTTTCTGTTTACAAACCACAATGCTGTGTTCATTTTGGTCCAGTTTATGCTCCGAGAACAGATCGTATTCAGAATGAGGAAGCTCTGAGTCAACCAGAGCTTGGTCCGATTAGAAACAAACCAGTGACGAGCGATGAGATTCACTTCTGGTGAGGCACTGACATAATCAGATTTACAAACCCTACAGAATGAACCCTGGATTCAACATTCATCATTTGATTAGCAGCAGTTACATTTTTTGTTAAAAATTTCCATTCACCATTTCTTCCGCTTGCTACAGAGCCCGCAACCTGACATGGGTAAAAATTAAATAAAATAATAATTCCCACAATATAATAATTTATGTGATAAGTTATTCATAAACACGAATGTGAGTAATACTTGGATTTACAGCATATACCTTCACATTTCTGTCTGTGTATATCTCATGACAATGCATGGAAGACACAGAGGATGTTTAAAGATCAGATTTATTTATTTCAAAAAAGCTTCACAAAAGCATAGAGAATCACGTCTCAATGCCTGGGTTCATTCACAGTCTCTCCCGGTACGGACTCCGTTCTGCCACAGAAGCCGGTTTCCGCCAGTGCACCTTTTGTATGTGTCAAATACCAAAAAATGACCAATAACTGAGACCGCGCCCTATAACCCGGTCCGCCTTATTGTCGTGAAAATACAGTAATGTGGGTCACAGAGACACAGAAGTAGCGGGCAGAAAGCGGCTTTTGCGGCAGGATGGAGTGCGTACCGGGAGAGACTGTGAATTTTTAAAAAATCAATCAATCAGATCTCTAAACATCCTCCTTGTTTTCCATCCATGTAATGACATTTACACATAGACAGAAATGTGAAGGTATCTGCTGTAAAGTATTGCTCACATCAGTGTTTATGAATGACTTATCGCATGAAATTATTATTTCGTGGGATCGAATTATTTATTTTCTTACCTTTGTCAGGTCACAGGTTCCATAGTGTACAAATTGTAGTGTAAAAAATAGCACCCAAATTGTTAATATTGATTTACTATGACTTATAAATGAAGTGCATGTGCCACTCCTTCTGAAGAAACACACGAATAACCTGTTTGTAGAAGTGTTCGTTTTCTTTCTTTAGTTTTAAAAGTCTCTCTGTCTCAATGGAGATCACTTCCAGAGACGTGTCTCCACAAATTCCTGAGTTTAAACAAATAATCCTGCAAATAATCCACAAACTGGCACAGATCAAAAAGTTGGTGAGAAATAGAAGTAAAAATAAAGTATCTTTTTTAATGATAGAAAGACCGGGAAACAGAAAAGCGCATGAGTCTGCTGCAGCTCCTGTCAGCGTGTGCGGTGCAGTCTGGGTGCAGGGTAGGCGGAGTTCAAGAACACGTTGAATGTGCGTTATTGAAACTGCTTTAAGAATTTGGGGTTCCTACTGTACTGTCACGACGCGATACTAGCACATGTACGCAGAGTTGGGAGAGGCTTGGTGTAAAATATCATGATTAGCAGTGCAAATCTTGCTCAAGGTTAATTCTTTCACAGCTCCATTGCGACATATGAAAGATTTGGTGTCATATAATTCCAGCTGACCACAAACTGCTATTGACCCTGAGTGTTTAAAGTCTTCCACTATTTTCCCCTCTGCTCCTTGTAACATCAGCAGTAAACTTGAGGCCTTCTTATCTATGTACTAATATTCTGTCTTGTTGCTGCCCTAAGCGTCTCAAGATGTCAAGGGCAGCAAGAGGAATTTTGTCTTACCACGTTAGATCTTTAATCCACTCCTTTCCAGAGAAAACTTCCACCTCTCTAGATGTTCCTCCACCTGCTCTCTGCTCTCACTACAGATCACAATGTCCTCTGCAAACATTATGATCCACTGAGATTCTTGTATTAACTTATCAGTCAGTCCCTCCATGAACACGGCAAACAAGAAGGGGCTCAAAGCTGATCCTTAGTGCAGTCCCACCTCCACCTTGAACTTCTTTGTCACACCTACAGCACATCTCATCCTTATCACAGCCCTCATGCATGTCTTGCTCAACTCAAGTATCCCTTGTGCTATCTTAGATGACCCCACCCTTGCATTGACGTCTTCTCCCGAGCATGACAAAGGTGGATAAAGGTGGAAAGATTTCATGTAATCCATGGACACCAGTGAGGTTCACAAATCATTGAAGAAAAAAGGTTCAGCGCACTGTCTAGACTCTGGTGGGTCTAGATGACTTTAACTCCGAATGTTAAAGTGCCTAGGATAGCACAAGGGTTACTTATCTCTGTCACTCCATACTAAACTCATACAGCCTTAGGCTAACTCAGCAGCAGCAAAAAATGAGAAATAAATATACTGAAAAAAAGTGTAAATTAAAACAGTAAATACCCGTACCAATAGGCAAGGATGTTGCATCTTCTCTACTGAAAAAGTGTATGTGTTTATTTTAATACATTTATGCTAACTATGTGAAAAAGCAATTTATCTAACTGTAGGTCTAACATGTTTAGCATTTGTATTTCTCCTTTAGCACTGAAGACTCAAAAAGTTCAGACTAAAATGAAATAATGAAATCCCCCAGTTCTTTATGGTCACAGTATTGTGACATAAAAGCACATTAATCATCTTTACAGCTGAACAACATGTAAGCTTCTCACTAGCTGTGATGTGTCATTTATAATGCCAGTGATAAATATTCATACATTATATTAAATATTCATCCAGAAACAGAAGAGGACAAAAAAGAAAATGTGAATGGTGTGTCTGATGCCTCTTAACAGGATAAAAAGAAACTTTGTTTATCACTCCTGAATCAACAGGGGATCATCTTTGAGCTCAGCATAGTTCTGTTGTGCATCCTAACATAAGCACATTTAGTATTTAGTATCCTCAACACTTGGATTGTCTTGGTAGAAATGTGCACATCCCAAGAGCACAAAACCTAAGCAAACTAGAATGCTGCTTAAAAACTGATCTAATACCAACTGACTGTTTGAATTTGATTTTTTCATTGCTCCTCAATCTGTGGAACCATCAATAAAGGTCAAATTTGGTTGCAAAAGCATTAGCTAAGACGTCCCACGGCATTGCACGCATTGTTTTTTTACACAAATGTCACAATTGACATATGTCAAATTAGAATACGTTTTCTACGGAGCCCATGTCCTGTCACAAATTAATATATTGTTCCTACAAAATAATATCTAGTTCCCACAAAATAATTAAGTTGTGCGCACAAAATAGTATGTTGTTCCCACAAAATAATATTCCGTTCCCACGAATTAATTAATTTGTGCGAACGAAATAATTATTTTCGTCATAAGTCATTCAAAAACAAGAATTGCTGCTCCGCCTACCGGACTTAGCTCCTAGCTTGTTATAAACACGAATGTGAACAATAGTTGGATTTACAGCAGATACTTTCACATTTCTGCCTGTGTGTGTCTCATTACATTGTATGGAAGACACGTGGAGATCAGATTTCTTTTTTTTTTTAAAGCACAAAAGCATCAGTAACCACGTTTTCATGTCTGGGTTCATTCATATCCTGGTACGCTCTCCGTCCATCCTGCCGCAAAAGCCATTTTCTGCAGCTACTTCCGTGTCTCTGTGACCCACATTCGTTCAAGAGGGGGGAAATAAAAACAAGAATGATCGATCTATTATTGTCTCGATGAAAATGAGAAAAATATCATACGATTTTGGATGCCCAATCGTCCATGGTCCCACCTTGCTATGGACTTCGTCACTGGTCTTCCACCCTCGCAAGGTAACACCATCATTCTCACCATCGTTGATCATTTCTCCAAGGCTGTCCAATTCATTCCTCTTCCCAAGCTACCTACAGCCGCTGAAGTGGCCTACGTCCTGGTTCAGAAGGTTTTTTGTCACCATGGACATTATTTCAGACAGGGGGACCCCAATTTGTGTCCAAGGTATGGAAGGCCTTCTGCTCTGCCCTTGGCCCGTGGATTTCAGTTCCTGGTGGACTGGGAGGGTAACGGTTCCCTCATTGAGGACTTCTATCGGGCTCACCCGGATCACCGCCCGATGGGGGGGGGGGGGGGGTACTGTCATGGTGCCTCTGGCAGTCTACCTTCGCCCTCCCCTCTGCTGATTGGAACCGCTGCCAAAACTCACTTCATCTCGATCCTGCATTCATAAGGAGATCCAACCCCAGCATTAGTCGCCAGTACGTTACTCACTATGGTGCTTATGCCTGGACGCCAAGTTAAGCTACGTTTCCTAGTCTAGACTTGTAAACTTACCTCGCTTTGTCGCCTGTCCCAGGTTCTATACCACGAGTATCCCAGGTTCCTCCTCGTCAAGATCTCCTCGGTCCATCCTGCTCCTGCCACGACGATCCTGCCTCGTCACGCTCTGGTCCCGCTCTCTGCGGTCTGCCACGAACACAGTCGAACATGAGGCTTTCGCCAACATCCAGCTTCTACGCTGACGGCAAGACTACAAGAAGCTACAAACCTTTACTACAACCTTAAGTAAAACTGTTCATAGACTTCCTGGTTTGAGTTTACTTTTGGGTTTCAGGGTCTGGGTCTGCCACGTTATTTTCGCCATGACAGAAAGAACTGGCCAACATCCAGACCCAGCTGACCCGGAAGGACTCCGCCTAGCCGTCACGCAGCAAGGACTAGCTCTGGGACGCCAAGCCGAATCACTCAATCAGATGGCCACGGCCCAGCAGGACCTTTTTCGACGTCTCGATGGGATCTCCCAGACTTTAATGGATTTAACCGGACAACTAACGTTACTGTTACCACCCCACCCCAGGTTTCCGGGGGCTCGGGCACTTCCGCCGCCACTTGGACCCATGAAAATTTCCGGCTCCAACCCGAATCTTTCCATGGTGACGTTGAATCATGCAGGGGTTTCCTCCTACAATGTCAACTGATTTTTCAGCAGGCTCCAAGATATTATCATACTGATCACAGCAACATTTTTAAGCTTTATTTTAAATATTAACTGGGACTGAGAAAGTTTTGCAGTTTTTACTGTTTTCCTACTGTATGTCAGTCTTGATCACTGATATTAACCAAAATGAATACTGCATATTTTTACAAACAGTTCCATAGGTTTCTCACAGTGACTCCAAAGTTTTTCACAATATTTCTGGATGTCCAGTGGAGCAATTATAAGGGATAGATGGCTTATTACAGCATCTCTTCGGTTCAAAAACAACAATTTTAGTTTTATCTGACTTCAAAAGTAAGAATATCAATCATCACTATATGAACTCCACTGTATCATATTTCCTAATCTCCCCTGCCCTAAAGGTGAATTCCTCTTTGACAGAGCAATTTCAATGCATATTTTAAAGAAAAAGAAAATCACCAAAACAGGAACAATCATTTATCTTTGCAGTGTATGTACTTTCTTCCCTTCTTCTTTAGCATCAGTCTCACTCCACCTTTACCAACTCCATGCTTTTATCATTTACCCACCCACCCCTCCTGTGACACCCCCCCCCCCCCCACAAAAGTGCAGAAGTGCTTTCTCCCTGCAACATTTGTCTCCCATTTGAAAAGAAGGAGAAATGCCTCCCTGTAGGCTCACAAGTGGCCCATCCTGGGGGCTGCCTGAGATTGATGCCTGTGATCCAGCTGTGCTGATTTACTCCACGCGCCCAGAGGGGAGCAGAAGATTACACTGTGCTCTGCTGTAGAGGACAAGGCACACAGACAAAACGAGAGACAGAGAGGAAGAAACAGTAACAGAGTTAAGGAGACAGAGAGAAAGAGACAGGTGTCATAAAGGTAGATGAAGTCCTGAGGGCCCTCTTGTAACACTTCATCTTCTCGGCCCAGTTCATGCCTTTCATTACCTCCCAGTGTAAGTGTGCTACAGGAGCTGCATTTAATGATTACTATTTTACCTTCCTCTGTAGTTAAAGGTTGGACAGAAAGTACCATGACCCAGGCACCATGGGTGATAAACACGCGTCATGGAGTAAAAAAAAATTAATCATAAAAGAAGTTCCACTTAGAAACCATGTAGAGGGAAAAAAAAAATCTCAGGGACACAATGAAAACTGTGTATTGACCAGCTGACCTCTCCCCCCGTGGTGGCAGAAACAATCTCTAGTTGTTATCTCAAAATTGATTCCCACAATATCCTCCTGAGGTCATGTGTGTGTGTAGTCAGCAGCTATGACTGTCCTAAATGCACATTTTCTCATCTCTCATTAGCCCTCCCCAGTCACCAAAATCAAATTGAATGTGGTGATTGATTATAGCTCATGCACGGATGATAACACCATCAGTGCAGCTAACATCCTACCACAAATCTATTCAACCATGACAGAGACAAGTGACTCCCTGACATGTACATTCACTGATTACCTCTAATAAAAAAAAACATTAAAATAAAAAGAAAGAAAAGTCCCAACGCAAAGCAACAACAGGGCATCTGTTTTGGCTTGATGCGAACTTGAATAAAACATTAAAAAAGATTAGGTGTAGTGTTTGTTATTTGTCCCATAAAAAGGATTACATTTCAGTAGCAATTGATTAAAGAGAATTTGCACACAAAAAAAAACAAATTATATCATGCTCTAAATTAAATTGTCTGCCATGTTTATTTGGCATTGTTGTCTTAGCCTCGTCACACAGGTCACATCATGTGGATTATTCTATTGCTTGATAGTAAAAGTAGAGGACAAGACTTTGTCTTGAACATTTATCCACACTTAAATCTTGCTGTCCTCTAAAAAATATCCCTTGCCCTTCGAGACTGTTAGTTTAGAGAGCTTTATGCGCTGAATTTATGGTTACAGAAAAGTGCTCAGCACACTGCCTGTTTTGCCCAGCTCACCTTTAACAAGATAAATGCCGGTGCTGACTTGGATCTGTAGAGGTAAAGTAGTTCCCAAACATGCAGTTGTTGCACTGGTGGTTACATACAGTGAGCACAGCAATGCCCTGTTCTTTGGTTTACTCAAGGCACATTTGTAAGTATTTCACAACCTATAAAGAGAGGACCCATTGGTTTATCTGTGGCTCACAGGCCATTGATTTGGTAGCAGAGTGAACAAATGACTTTCTGGGTCTTGCTGTGTGCTGCTTCAACAAGGCAAACAGTCCCTCCTGCTCTTTATATCCTACAGCTGGCAAAGACTTTACTGTGTGTTTTGCTCATCTTAGGAAGGTTTAGTCTCAATGTTTTATCATTTGAAGTTGCATGAAGCTGTTCACCCACAGATTTGTCTGTTTCCACAATGGTCAACATTTTATACTATGTTCCGGTTGTTTAGAGAGAAAAAATAAAACAGATGATGTGAGGATTTTAGTCAGAACAAAATACAATAAATTTAAAGCACCAGTATGCAAGTTAGCACAGACTAAAAGAGTAGCTCATAATTTGTCACCAATCTTGCATCCAAACTGTACACTGTTTGTACAACTGGCGGCTGTTTTTTACTTATTTTCTCTTCAGTATTTACCACGGATGTTCACATAAAGAAGACAAGATGAAGACTTTGTGCACTTTCTAAATTATTCCCTTTGACACAGAAGGCTTATTTAAGACAAATAAGGATAAATGCACGGCCGTAATAGGCTCTGAGAAAACACAATTCCCCTTCTCTCTAAAAAGGCAACAGATTGAATTGTTTTACCAAGCTGGCGTTTCTTCTATAAACTATTTTCCAATTTCTATGCTAAACTGCACAGGCCACGCCAGCAAACAAAATAGGACACACACACACCCCACACACAGGAAAAAAGCACATGCACAGAGGCAGGTGTTAGTTAAAGATTATAACTATTGAGAATATAATAGAGGAATTGCTTTAACGTTTAGTGGATGTGTTTCCTGGTGTGCAAAAAAACAGACAAGTCAGAAAACTACCTCAATATAGCCTAAAGAAAAAACCTCTCCATTAGTTAAATCATATCTTATCAAATATATTATTTCCTGCCTCATTCATTGCCATTATTTTTCATATAATATTACTTTCACAAAAACAAAAATAGATTGTGTATGCTTCCATTGTGAACTGCCTTATAAACGGTATTGTTCTGTTATGTCAGCAGTGAAAAAAAGCACAGATTTTTCACATGTAGTCACATTTGTTTGAGAAAAGTTTTGTGTGGACAGAACCTTTGGAGTCAGCTGGACTGTTGCAGCACCAGCAGAGGGCATTAGCAAATCAATGGAGAGGTGACTCCTTGCTGGACACTCCCCATTGTAAGTAGAAACAAATGAAGACTTATGAATTATGTGGAGAAAGGACAAAGATAAAATGTAGATCTTCTGTTTTTAGAAAAATAACTTTGGATAAAGATCCAAAGTTAATGATGTAAAAAAAATTAAAATCTCAAATAAATACATTCTATTTCAAAAAATGTCTGTATATGTGTATGTATGTGTATATGGTGGCCCAGAAGGGTCACAACACAACACATTAACTTACCACACAACACATTAACTTACCACACAACACATTAACTCAGAACGATGAGTGAGTGAGTTATTGTGTTGTGAGTTATTGTGTTGTGAGTTATTGTGTTGTGAGTTATTGTGTTGTGAGTGAGTTATTGTGTTGTGAGTTAATGTGTTGTGAGTTAATGTGTTGTGAGGTAAGTTATTCTGTTGTGAGTTAATGTGTTGTGAGGTAAGTTATTTTGTTGTGAGTTAATGTGTTATTTGGTAGGTTATTGTGTTGTGTTGTGAGTTAATGTGTTATTTGGTAGGTTATTGTGTTGTGTTGTGAGTTAATGTGTTGTGAGGTAAGTTATAGTGTTGTGAGTTAATGTGTTATTTGGTAAGTTATAGTGTTGTGTTGTGAGTTAATGTGTTGTGTGGTAAGTTAATATGTTGTGTTGTGACCCTTCTGGGCCACCGTAGTATATATGTGAGGAGGATGCTAAATGTTTTGTATTGTTTTCCTCTTTCCTGTTTGAGTTTTAATGTTTACATTTAAAAAAATTGTAATCTTAAATTGTAATCTTAATTGTATTAATAAGAATGTTTTCTTATTATTTCCTGTCTTGTTTCAAAGTATTTTCTTTCACTTTTGGCTTCTCCCATCAGGGGTTGCCACAGTGAAACAACCCTCCCATGAGGATGAGTCGCATGGTTAACTTGGCAAATGTTTTACGCTGGATGCCATTCCTGACGAAACCCTCTTAATCCAACCGGGCTTGGGACCGGCACAGCAGCAGAGAAGGGAATAGGGAGCAGCCAGGAATCGAGCCCTGGTTTCACGGATGGAAGGCGCTGCAAACCAGCACGAGCTAAACTGGCTCCCTCTTGTTTCAAAGTATTTGATATGTCATTATCATTTGCAGATTCTCTCTTTCAAATGTTCTGTTTTGATAGGTTGCAGGAAAGCAGCAAGAAGGGGCTCAAAGCTGATCCTTAGTGCAGTCCCACCTCCACCTTGAACTTCTTTGTCACACCTACAGCACATCTCATCCTTATCACAGCCCTCATACATGTCCTGCTCAACTGAAGTATAGGGAGTGTTCCTGTCTATATAAAAATATTTTGAAAAAGGCCTCAGGAGGCCTTCCTCTGTTCCTATGTGACCAAAATCAATGAATTTCCCCAGCACCATAGTTGGAATAGTTGGAAGTTGGTTGTTTTCTTTGTGTTGCCGTTTCTTTTCTTTTTTTTTTTTTTACCTGCTTGGTTAACTAATAACATTATCTATTCTGTATTTATGTGTCTGTGTATATAGAAATATGTATTTAAGTATTTGGATTTTATGTTTGTGGCATATTTGTCAACTTGATGGTACGTTTTGTTTCTTTGTTAATTGTATCCTTGTTTTTTGGGGGGGTTTTCGGACGCGCCAGAAAGCAAATCTCTCAATTTACTGGTCGATCTTTGTTCCAATTCTCACTGAAAGGACGAAGTCCCGGCAACAAACGGGACTCCCTTGGTGGTTGGGAATCTGGGCATTGCGAGGAGCCAGTTGAGGTGGCTCGGGCATCTAGTCCGGATGCCTCCTGGATGCCTCCCTGTGGGCGTGTTCTGGGCATGTCCCACTGGGCTGAGGTCTCGGGGAAGGTTGAGGACACGTTGGAGAGACCACGTCTCTCTGGTGGCCTGGGAACATCTTGAGGTACCCCCAGAAGAACTGGAGACAGTGACCAAGGAGAGTAAAGTCTGGGCTTAGACTGCTGCCCCCACGACCCAATCCTGGATGAGCAGATGAAGATGGACGGATGGATGGATGGACGGACGGATAGGGCCTCGATAAGCATGAAGCTTTAGCCCAGACCCTTTTGTTATATCTTGATTATTGTAGTGAAAATGTCACAAATAAATAGGCTTAAAAAACTTTCAACTTTATACAATAATCTCTAATGTAAAGTTCTGTCCAAAATTATTTAATGTATAAAAAAGCAGCATTTTAATTTTGCATTCTTTTCTTTAAATATGAACTATTACTCATAACTATGTTTGGTTATAGGCAAATATTGTGTTGATTAAAACAACAAGACATCCAGAAGGAAAGAGAATGCTTCCCTTACAAATGGTTTTAGTACTGCATTACTCTGGGACTTTTCCATTCACCTAGTGAGCTATTTCCTGTAATTGCAAAGCTCGTTTCTCGTGTCTTGACAGTCCAAACATAATGTAATATGTAGACAAGAAAAACCTATATCCTGTGGAGATAAGGTGGATTACAGCAGAGATTCATTAGGAAGGCTGTAAACTTCACTTTCACTTGTGAACCCATTTAGATTCATGCAAATTTTCTCCAAACCTTTTACTTGTTTTTCTTTTTCTTTTCTGGACATTAATGGAAATCTTGACTGAATATTCCTGCGGAAAATCACACAAACAGATTTCAAAATAAATCTTTCATATCTTATGATATTTATTTTCATATCTTATTATATATGTGGTTACATACTTTTACATTCAATGACTTGTACTTTCTTCTGTTTTAACTTGATTGGCATCAGATCTCTTCATGCAGGAACATCAAAGAGAAAATGGGCTTTTACAGTTAAATTGGGGCAAAATAAAATTAACTTTAGTGAATGTATGTATCAGTGTTTGCAAGACAGTTGGTGGATGTTTGCTCCTATTTTCTTGCTAGCTTTCAGTGCAAATATCAATGCATCCCAACTGAGAAGGATTGCAGGCTGTTGATTTGGGCAACTCACAAGAGTCACAGCCTTAATCTGCATCTGTTCTTAGGTGTACTGTACAGGTGGCTGTTCAGAAAAAACTGGCTGGGGAATTCAGTTAATTAAGCAGAGTAAACAGCAGATAACTATAAGCCATTCTGGTGGGGCATGAAGGTATTAGAATCCAGACAACATTTAAACTTTAATAACACATCTTTTTTACTATTTCTACATCAGTATTACTGGTTAGTGGTAATGGATCACTGGTTCTGGGTGAATGAATCCTTGGGGATCCCTTGTGACTAACAATGCTGTCATCCTCGACTAGCTCCAATTCGCCAAGTAAGAAAGATGCTTGTTTTGACTACAAGGGTAATGCATGCTTTACAGATGGCACAAACCATTTTGTGCAACAAGAAGGTGACAAAGACATTGACATTCCAAGCTAAAGACAAAACAAGAGAAAGAAGGGTGCTTCCCGGGCCAGGGGGCCCTCTCTCCATGCAGGGAGAGCGATTCCTGAGTTCTCCGGCAAGACTATGAACCAGGGATCACTTCACATCAGTGTCCGTGTCCCTAGGTTGTGGGTTTTGGACCTTGCCCTTGAGCCCTTGCCACCTCCCAGAGTCCAGCTGTGGGTTGTCGGGCAATGTTTACCTCGCTGGGGGGGGCTGTCTCGTGCCTGGGGTTGAGAAGGGGGGGTTGTCCAAAACTCACGGTGGGGTGCTTTTCTGGGGGGGGGGGTCCGGAGGTGGGGTCCTGTGCTGGGCCTCATGGCGCTGTGGAGGGCTTGGCTGGGGCCTGCAGTCTCCATGCTCTTATGTCTTTCTACTCTTTGGCGTTGGGGGGCTCTGGGGTGGTCCTGCTAGCCTCGGTCCAGTTGTCTGGCTGGATTGTCCGGCAGGCGAATTCCCTCTATCTGCTATACTGTGTCCGATGTCGGGGGGGCCTAGCTACCGCTGCAGCTTTGACGGGGGTCTTGGCGTGGTGACAGCCAGGTACTCTCCCTCTTTTTTGCACAAATAGTATGTGTGACAGAATCCAAATGCTTTACATGTGTAGGTCATAGGTGCGTGTGCACTGTAGTGGTGTTGAGTACATGTTGACATCATTGTTTGTGAAGGGGAATGTTTGAACCACTTGAGTATGTGTGTAGACAGGCCCCGCCTCTTTTGACTAAGATTTTCACCAAACAGTAATGATGATAATCCTCCAGCATCTTGTTACTAAATGACTGTACCCCCCCCCCCCCTTCATCAATCATCCCTCAGATTTCCTCAACTCTCTCTTTCCCCCTTTCTTCTGTGTCCTTACCCCTGTCTTCCAACATCCCTCCCTTCTTTCCTCTTCTTCTTTCCCATCCGGTCCAAAAAAAAAAAGGACCCACATGTAATCAGATGAATAAAGTTTAGCCTAAATTACAAAAGGGGTTTTCTGTTGTAACAGTAAAATATGTCCAACACAAGAGGCCTTCAGCTCTCATCTGTCTGCTCAGCTGTTGGACAGGACAAGTAAAAAAAAAGGAAGCAAAACTGTTTATATTTTTCATAACTTTGGCATGTCAAATAATTTCAGGTACTTTAAGTTGTGAATTTCAGTAGATGTTATCGCAAGGTTACAAAAAGAATTTTAAACTTCCTTTATGGGTGAGTTTCTACTTCTATGAGAGTTTTTGTTTGCGTGTTTCACTGTTTCATTCAGGTAGAACAAAAAGGTACGCAGGGCAGAACACAGTGGTGGTGTGAAGGAAGCAATTGTCAGACAGTTTCCACCAAGGCCTTAAATGTTTTGGGCATTGGGCTATGGATTTTCTACAGTCTTGCTTTGGTTACAGTTCAGTAAAAGTAAAATTTACATTGGTTTTCTCAAGAGTCCATGTAACTTTCTCAAACTCAACTTGGAACACGGAAAATAAAAGATTTCACATTACCAGAAATTTAGCAGACAAATTGCACATGAGATATAACTTAAAGTCCCACTCCAGTTTTCTTTTAATCTAGTGTAGAGGCATTCCCAGTAGTCTTTTAATTTTGATTATGCCATTCTGGTCTAAATAGAAAAACCTGTGTTGGTTTGTAGGACATAGTTGTCAGGGTTTGAAAAAAAGGTTTATATTGGGACTCAGGTAGGAAAGAAATGAGCCTCTGGGAACAACATGGTCATAGGCCAATAGTTGGAGCACCAGTCTCTGCAAAGAAGAAAGTTATAATATGTAAAACCACAAAAGTGGATGATGGCATAGTGTCTTACTTTCTTGTTCAAGGGATGCTCATAGCAACAGGAGTACAAGGTGAGAGGAACTGAAAAGAGGACTGTGTGAGCCCAGACTACAGAATGAGAAGGATTATCTTGTTGGGGTTTTGCTCAACATCACTAAGTCTCTCCTCTTGAAACCAAAACAGAGTCACAACTCCAAACACTCCTGAGAGAGCCTTGGGTCAGCACTGGTGGGAAAGTAACTTGGAAGAGGAAGAGGAAAGAGGAAGATGGGAGCTCAGAATGAGACTTTCAGGACTCGTTTCCAAAACACGTCTTGCCAAATTTTTGATTTTGCTGACTACTTTGGACTTAGCGTGATAGAACTGCCACAGCCAAAAAAGTTTTCGCATGCGTTGTGTGTTATTTCACTTTTTACTACCTTTGATTTTGCTGACAGTAGTTTCAGTTTATGTGACAAGCTGCCATCAAACAGCTGCTGATTGGTCAGATTCTAACCAATCAATCGCCATATGTGTTGGAGATTGGTGGTGTGTTTGCTACGAGGCTCAGAAGGCAGACCAGCTCTTTTTTACTCCAATTTGTCTCTTTGGATGAAAACTTTTAATGTTTATAATTTTAACAATAATTCTCTTTCTTTCTTTTACCGATTATTGGTAAAAAGTGTGATTATCTTTAAGATCTGTTTGTTAAAACAAAACAAAAAAAGATTTAAAGCACTTCATACTTTATGCTGCACAAGTGTTTTTTTGAATAGATACAAAGCAGTAATAAGCAAAAAGAATAGCCCAGGCTCACCACAGTAGATGTATGTATTTAGCAGAAGCATTTTAAATGTTATGTTAATTTTCACAGGAACTTCCGTGAGCAATATGTCCAAAAGTTAAAAAAATACTCAACCCTAGGACCAGCTGTCCCCTGCCTCTTCCCTGGTGAAGTACGGGCCTTGCGGCCGTGTCCCTGGGGTGGCTTCCTGGGCCACGTGGTGCTCTCTTTGGCGCGGGGAGTTCCCAGCCCATCCAGGCTTGGGAGTGTTCGTGTCCCTGGGGGTGGGTTCTGGTCCTTGCTCCTGGCCGCTGGGCCCGCCAAATTTGAACTGTGGCCGAGCCTGAGTGAACCCCATGGCCCCTAACTTGCTGTGGGCCCTCTTTTTTCCCCGGGGTTCCCCCCCTCTTGGGCGGGGGCGGCGGGCCCCTGCCTCGCTCCTCCCTGGACCAGCCGTGGGCCAGGCGGATGGCTGCCTGGAGTCTTGAGCGGGTCTCCCTTGGAGTCTGGCTCGTACCTACCTGGGGTTAGAGGCGGGGGATGCCCAGAACTCCTGGGTGGTGATAAGTGCTGGAATCTGGGGCTGTGGGCGTCGCTTCTCGGTGGGGGCCCCTGCGTTGGGTTCTCCCGGCGTGAGCTGCTCTCCTGTGGTTGGGCAGGCGGCGCTCTCTCTCCCTCCGTGCCTCCCTGCTCTCTCTGGCTCTGGGGAGCACTACTTGGCCAGTCCTGCTGGCCCTGGCCTGGGTGGCGGGCTTGGCCAGTAGCCCGGGAGGCGGTTGTTCCCTGCGGTTCCGTGTGGCGTTGGGAAATTCCGGCTGCCGCTGCTGCTGCGGTGGGGGTCTTGGGGTGGGGATGGCTGGGCACTCTCCCTCCTTCTTTCCACGTTCCACCATCCATTTTAGAAGAACATAAACACTCACCTGAGCACAGGTGTTAGCTCACCTTACTAACAGTTCCATGACTGAATGACTGAAATATTTCACACTAGTTGGTTTTAAGGCATAAGTATGAGTGTGAACACTATCTGTTTTGTGTACATGTCGACAGGTGGACATTTTTTGCAGCTAACAGGTGTGTTTATAACATTTGAGTGTGTGTGTGGACAGGCTCCGCCCTTTTATGTACTACATTTGAACCTTACCATAATGATTAACAACCAATGCTTATTTGCTTTATGCTGCTTCATGGTCTTATCCCCCTTCCCTCCTATTATCACCCCCTACCCCCCCCCTCTCTCTATCGTCCCTCTCTCTTCTTCCCCTCTTTCCTTTTCCGTCCGGTCCAACACCAAAAATTTTCAGACATGATTGAAATTAATAAAGTTTGGCCTCAATTACAAAAGGGAGTTTATCCAGACATACCTGGTTTGACCGAAGATTAATAACCCCTCATTTAGCAGAAGAAGCATTTTTAAATGTTATGTTAATTTTCACAGAACTCGTGAGCGTTTGTCTAAAGTTTAAAAAAAAATTACTCGTGAAAAAAATGCTATTTTCTCTTAATATATTTCAACATTTATTGATTAAGATAAAACAATAGTTCAGATACAAATCTTAAAGAGTGTAACTTCCTGCTGAGTCGGAGCTCACAAGATTTTTCTGCTGCAGACATTTTAAACACGTTGGTCACTACACTGACATAATAAATACTAAAGTCGGTTTTATTTTAGCTGCTTTGCTGCTTCTTCTGGGTTTTACTCTGAGAGAAAAGAGCCAGAATGTTGAAAACGGCAGAATCCCATTAGAACAGAACCGACACAAAGTCCATGTCTGCCTCCAAGCACCGTCAACATGAGACAGAGACACCTGATTGGTTAGAATCTAGACCAATCAGCAGGTATTTCATGGCAGCTTTGTCACGTCAAACTGAAACTTAACTCAGCAAAATCAAAGATAAGAAAAAAATCGAGATGACACACAACGCATGCAAAAACATTTTTGGCTGTGGCAGTCATATCACACTAATTCGCGCTCAGAGTAGTCAGCAAAATCAAAGATTGGAAAAATAAAGCGAGATTTGACACAACGCATGCGAAAACCTGTGTGCAAAAACTTTTTTTGAAAACAATCAAAGGTTGATCTGATCTGATTCCGAGTCATTTGATTTTGATACCACTATGGATACAGAGTCCCGCCTGTAAAACATTTTAAACATAATTGAAGAAAAAAGTTTTTTATTCTTTTATTCACTGTTTTTTTACAATTTAAGATATAAAGAAGGTTGTGTCAGCAAGGTTATCCGGTACAAACTATCTGCCAAACCACCTGTAAATCAGTAAAATGTGATTCTTTAAATCTTTTTGATTAATCATTCATGTTTACATAAAGAAAAAAATGTAAAGAATAGTGATTTTCTCCAAAAATCCAAAAAGTATTTAGTCAGGCACCATTTGTGCAAGTACTTCTACTTAAAAAAATTACAGGCCTGGAATTTTCATCATAGGTGTACCTCAACTATGAGATATAAAAGGAGAAAAGAAATCCAGAAAATGACATCGTCTGATTTCTAAAGAATGTGTATGCAAATTGTGGTGGAAAATGAGTAATTGCTCAATCACAAAAGTTCAACTAAATATTTTGTTATATACCCTTTGTTGGCAATGACAGCAGTCAAATGTTTTCTGTAAGTCTTCACAAGGTTTTTACAAACTGTTGCTGGTGTTTTGGCCCCTTCATCTCCTCTAGACCAGTGATGTTTTGGGGCTGTTGCTAAGCAACACGGATGTTCAACTTCCCCCAAAGATTTTCTATGGGGTTGAGATCTGGAGCTTGGCTAGGCTCCAGATCTTCCAGGATCTTAAAATGCTTCTTATGAAGCCACTCCTTGGTTACCCAGGCGGTGTGTTTGGGATCGTCATGCTGAAAGACCCGGCTATGTTAAATCTTTAATGCCTTTGGCTGATGGAAGGAAGTTTTCTCTGAAAATCTCACCATACGTGGCCTCATTCATTATTTCCTTTACACAGGTAATCAGAGTCAACCTGGTCCCTTTGCTGAAAAACAGCCCCAAAGCATGATATAGGTAAAGCCTTTGGGTCATCCAATGTTCTCTAGCAAACCTTAGGCGGGGCTCCACATGTCCTGGTCTTAGTAGAGGGACCTGTCTGGCACTGCGGGATTTGAGTCCCTGGCGGTTACTGACGGTAGACTTTGTTACTTTGGTTCTGGGATTTTTGCTCACCATTCTTGTGATCATTTTGACCCAACGGTGTGAGATCGTGAGGGGAGGCCCAGATGGAGGGAGATTCTCAGTGGTCTTGTATGTCTCCCATTTCCTAATAATTTCTCCCATAATTGATTTCTTACCAAGCTGCTTTCGGATGGTAGATTCAGTCTTCCCAGTCTGGTGCAGGTCAATAATTTTGTTTCTGTTATCTCTAGATAACTCTTTGGTCTTGGTCATAGTTGAGTTTGGAGTGTGACTGTTTGAGGTTGTGGACAGGTGTCTTTTATATAGACAATGAGTTCAAACAGGTGCCATTAATACAGGTAACAAGTGGATGACAGAGGATCTTCTCTCAGAAGGGGTTACAGGTCTGTGAGAACCAGAAATCTTGCTTGTTTGTAGGTAACCAAATACTTATTTTCCACCGTAGATTACAAATAGGGGCTGCATGGTGGTTAGTGCTCTTGCCTCACAGCAAGAAGGCCCCTGGTTCAAGTCCCGACTGGGGGACCTAAAACAGAACATCAATGGTGGACCTTTCTGTGTGGAGTTTGCATGTTATCCCCGTGCATGCGTGGGTTTTCATCCCACCAGTCCAAAAACATGCTTCATAGGTTAATTGGTTACTCCAAATTGTCCGATGTGTATGTGTGTATGATTGTGGCCCTGCGACAGACTGGCAACCTGTCCAGGGTGTGCCCTGCCTTTGCCCGCAGGTGGTCGGGATAGTATCCAGCCCTGTGACCCTGAAAGGGAATAAGCAAATTGGAAAATGACTGAATTTACAAATAGATTCTTTAAAAATCAGGCAATGTGATGTTCTGGATTTCTTTTCGTACTTTATTTATCATAGTTGAGGTAGAACTATGATTAAAATCACAGGCATCTCTTATCTTTTTTAAGTGGGAGAACTTGCACAATGGGTGGCTCACTCAATGCGTTTTTGCCCCACTGTAAATGTTGAAGTAGGACAGTAAGTCATATAACAAAGTTTGGTGAGTGTAGCTTTAGATACTTTAGAACATTTTTGACCAGATGTGATACATTTCCATCTCATCATATGAAAACTGAATGCATATCCCTGCACTGTTAGGGAAAATCTCATCTTTTTTGGATGTCTCTTTAAAGTGTCTGATCATGAAGGGATGCAGACTGGACTGTAATACTATTGTTTACAATTTTGAATAATATTTAATAAAGACAAATATAAACCTTAATAACCTGCAGAAATCTGTATAATTTTAAGACACGTTGTCATTATGTAACATTAGTTATTTGCATAATCATTATTTTGTTAATTTGATAACATGCAGGAATACTTTAATAAACATAATGGAATTTGGCCTTTTTCCCTATTATGACTCAATGAGCTTTTCCTCTGTCTATTTGGTTGCACAAACACTCTCACAGTCTGTTTTTGGCCCAAAGATATTCCGACATGATGGGTGGCCAGGAATTAATCAGGCCTATGACTGGAAAACAGCGCCTTCACCTTTAAGTATACCAACCTGTATGAATATAATTAAAGGTTAAAGTGTTATGCAACATTCTTTGACATTACTTTTCTTAATCTCAAATTATCTGTGCATCTCCAATAAATCTTCCAAACCATAAAATCGTGTAATTGTTCCAGCCAGTAAGTAATTTTCCATCTTTCATTAGCTTCTGTAATAACCAAACGGCTGACTTTTGCTTGGACAAGAGATTTTAATGATCTGTTTCTATGAAAAGATAAATGTGCTGTAGAAGGTTGAAGGCATGAAGCTAACCTCTAAACCTTTTTTATGTGTTTTAACAAGGCTAATATCAAATTTATGGACCAGGCTCTAAAATTAATTTCTTAAAAAGCATCTCTTACAACATCAAAGGACAGCCTTCCAATAACTGAAATGCTAACTTTACATGATATTAAAATAATTAAATGGTAATCAGACATGTTTTCTTTTAAGTTTAACTTGTATTATGCAATTGTGCATATGTAATTGTGCAATTTTAAAGAATCACAAGCAGTGGTTAAAAACTACAGTTGTCTCCGGGGTAACACTGACCCAAATTAACTTAACCCTTGTGCTATCCTAGGCACTTTAACGTTGGGAGTCGGGTCATCTAGACCCACTAGACAGTGCTCTGAACCTTTTTTCTTCAATGATTTGTGATCTTTACTGGTGTCCATGGATTACATGAAATCTTTCCACCTTTGTCATAGTAGGGAGAACACGTCAATGTAAGGGTGGGGTCATCTAAGACAGCACAAGGGATAACAAGTGCAAAGCTAAAGTGCAGCAAGCTACTAAACAAAAGTATTTAAGATACTGGGAAATCACTGAGAAAAAAATCTGTCATTTTACACTTGTCTTCCAATTTTTATTATTTCTTGGACTGCCAAACCCATGGCAGGCTTCCAAAGATATGTGTTCGGAGCTGATTATGGTAACATGGCTCATGTTACCTCCTGACTGCATGGTCAGGCTGAGAGATTTGCAGGGATTACCAGTAAGGAAGGTTTGTCCATGCAGAGGAGAGCGGAGCAAGCCATGTACAAAATGCATCAGGATTAGCCACATAATACACTTTTACTGTTACCGTCTCCCATGTTAGCACAAGTCATTTATAAAAACATTTAGAATAAAATTCACAAGTAAATGTTTTTATCAGCTTGATCAGTCCCACCCCAATAATATTTTAATCTATTGCAAAAGTGTTGCCAGTGTTTGTTTTTTTTTTTCAATTATGGTTATGTCATTTTCAGCCAAAATAGAAAAACGTGTATCGTTTTCGAGCTCATAGCAGAGTGACAGGAGTTCATTAGAAATTCACCTCTGAGTTGTGGATGGGACTGTTGGCCCATCCCCTTCCCATCATTCATCCGTTTACATCCTTTTCCGCTAGTTTACAGACCCTCACAACCCCAACCTAATATTAGCTGGGGTTTCATGTGAAAAATGTCTCTGATCGAATATAAAGATCGGATAAGAATTGCTTACATGGGCCCAGAAAAACTTAATCCGATTATAACAAACGTTTACATACACCATACTTTCGATAGTAATAAATCATTTTGACAGGCGCAGAACTATCCAAAATTCTGGAAACGGCCATAGAAAAAGAAATATCAAGATTTGTTTAAACAAACAAAGCTGCTGCATAGACTTCTAAACATTCTTAATTGTTATTATGATTATTATTAAGTGCCTGTTCACTCAAAATTTTCTATCTTTGTGGAGCCGGAAGAAGAGTTAGGATTAGGTTAATACGTGCTAATAACATTTGCATGGTTTCTGAGGTCTGCGCGTTGCAGCGTTTCCGCATTTAATAGCCGCATCAGCCAGCTCACACACCGTTCTGAAGCTGCTCTTCTGCCTGGAGACAAACCATGTCTGCAAACATGAAGGTGTGACCCACAACTGGAATAAATTGTTTACATGCACCACAATCAGATCAACAATCGGCATTACCCACCTATCTCAATCGACAGGAAGTTCTGATTCGAATGAGTCTGATCGGGTCAGAGTATTCTGAAAGGTGTGTTTACATGACATATTTTTATTCTGATCAGGTGTTGATTCCGATTACTTTTGTCCATGTAACCGCAGCTATTACCAGTGCGACAAAAATGGCGAGCAATGTTGGGGCTATCCAGTGAAACAGTCTTGAGCCAGATTCCAGCGAAGAGCAGGAAAAACAAAGACGTATAGGATCTAGTCGTCTACAAGTAGACGCGTTAGAATAGAGCGGAGCAGGGAGCTTCTACAAACTTTCCCAACTGCATTTTTTTTCCTGCTCCTGATTCACGATGATTGCATTTCCCAGAAAAAACTCCATAATGAGAAAAATGTCCCAAGAACAGGTTAAAAACACCAAAAACACTGTTTGTATTGGAGTGGGTTTTTAAAATAACTCATTTTAATCTATTTCCTAATGCACAATACATGTGTGCATAAGACTTCCTCAATGATTTGTAGCTGGCATAGCATTTCGATTTTAATTTATTCATCAGCGGCTGTCTGTGACAAAGACAAGTTTTCATAACATATACATGACAGCAGGAAAAAGGCCCTGCTCCTGCTGATTTCTGTAACTGATTGATGAAGGTTCCTGTTTTTTTTTTTTTTTTCTGTTTGCCACACATTCTGCAATTTCTGTTGTTATCTGAAACAAATTTCTGATCCTATGACTGCAACACAGTTTCTTTGTTTCTCTACAAAGCATAAAACTATGTGGCCTGTTTCAAATCCGGAGTAATCAGGCACATGATAGGCAGAACATTGGATTTACACAGATATGTAAACAGCGGCATCAAGGAAATCTTGATTATGCAAGACCCTAAATGCACCAATTTCTCCATTTGCCTTACAAAGGAACTGGTGCAATTGTTGAAATTTAAATGTCTAACAGTTTTTATCAACTTGCTCCATTTTTTTTTTAACGAACGAAAGTGGACTGCTCTCTATTTTTCCTTCTAATTGTTTTTCTTTATAGCTTTCCTGTCCAGGTACATCGGCTGTCCATCCTGGGGAAGGATCCCTCCTTCATGTGGACATCCCTGAGGTTTCTTCTTTTTATTTCGGAATCAGTTTTTTTTTTGTGTTTGTTTTTAGGAGTTTTTCCTTACCATGAGGAGGTTGTAAGGGTAGGAATGCCCAGTTTAGCTTAGTCTGTTTAGTTTCGTTTAGCAATTACCTATTGTATTCTATGACTTCAAGTTCTTGTTGATTTCATGTTTATTATACAATTACCGGAAAGAAGCCCATTGACACAACTGCTGTTGTAATTTTGGACTCTATAAATAAAATGTTATTGAATCGTCTCAACTTGACCTTCCGTTGAATATAGTAGTACCGAGTGACTCGCACACTTCATGAAGAATGCAATTTAGGTAACACAAATATTTGAGACATTCTTCGGCTAACTCCTAAAATGCAACACTTTTAAAACAGGCCTGAAATGTTACACTGTTAATGCACTATTAATAGGAAAAGAAACTGATGAGAAGAATGTAACCAATTATCCATATCTTTTTGCATCTCCATTGGTGAATATTTTATCATTTTTCTGTTATTGTGCACTGTATTCTGCTGTCACGCGGTTTTAAGTAGCTTTGTGACTTAAGTATGCCTCGGAATAGAGAATAGTAAACATCATTAGTGTAAATGTAAATGTAGAAACAAAAGCTCACTGAATTTATACATGCTAAACAAGATGTTTCAACTCCACACTCCCATTAAAACTAGTTCACATGTAGACACAGTAAGTTCTTCCTGGTGCTTGTTGACATCTCTAACAGAGGTGGCTTCATTACACACACACACACAATCACACACGAACTATCAGTGCTCTGATGCAAAGGCAGCATGGCCTGTGAATCCCCCACTGTAATCTCACCCAGAATAGCAGAAGTGACAGAACGAGTTTTCTCCCCATTGAATTGTGAGACAGCTCTTTGTGTCCTTTTGATTTTCTCTCTTTCCTGATGAAGTGTGGGAAAGGAAAGATCTCCTTTGTGTCAAGCCACAAGACTTAAAAGCAAAGTTGGATCAGGGAGCATTTGGGTTGAGTGTGTGTGTACGTAAGACAGCGCAAGAGAAAGAAAGATGAGTGCACTTTTCAAAAACTGCCTGGATCCATTTTTTTTTTTTTTTGTCTGAGATACTCTGCACAAATAACATTCTTTATGAAAAAATAGCATTTGTTGACAGTTTGTTGAATATTTTGAGGAAATACTAAATGGTGAGATTGTATTCCATTTTCTTGGCTTGTTCTGCTGTCCACACCCTTCTGCCTTAACCCTTTAAACACCAAACCAAGACTAAATCAATCCCAAAAAAAAGCTTTTATTTCTGCTGCATATTGCTTTGGGGAAGTAATATACACAATCAATGTTTTTCAAAAAAACTAGGTTTTCCAAATCTGCTCTACTGTTTTGTTGAAAAAGCCTGCTCAATGTTACGTTTACTTAAAGTCCTACTCTGATCATATTTTGATCTACGCGTTCCCAGTGTTTTTTTGTTTTGTTTTTATTAATATGGCATTTTTACCCAAAATAAAAAAATAAAAAAAATCTTGTGTCCTTTTCCAGGACAGTTTCTGTAGAGCGAACAGTAGTTCATGAGAGATTCTTGTGGGTTGGAACGTTGGCACAGAGTAAGCCTACCTATATTACCCATTATCCCTTTGTTTAGACTCTGGTAAAACAAAATTGGAGCTATCCAACCATACAGTTTTGAGCCAGATGCCAGCTTGGACAAGGACATGAATCTAGTCCTCTACAAGTTGATGCATCAGAATGGAGTGGAGCAGGGAGCCTGTGGTCTGTCAGTTGTAGCGTCCTCATCAAAGCTACAAGTTTTTTAAACAGCAATTATTTTTGTCTGCTCCTGATTCACAATGATTTGAATACAGAAAAACTCACAGAACGCATTAGGGAGGTGTGCAGTCAGGTGTAAAGCAGTTGGGATGAGGGTCCGTTCCACCAAGTCAGAGTCCAAGGTTTGTTACTGGAGAGAGGTTGTCTCTGGGACTTCCTCATACTTTTCAAGTAGACCAACTGTTCTTTTCTTGATACAACGTCCTACCAGCATCGTCAAGAAAGAGGAACTTAGCTGTAGGTTCTCTTTTACCTTCTCCAGAACAGGGACAGTTTTTAATCAGTATACTTATCTTTCAGAGCTACTCCAACACCGTTCACTCTTTCACTATCCTGTTCGTGGGTTTTATGCGGTATGCAAGTGGATTTTTCTTCCAATTTGTCATTCCGCCAAGCATATCCCTTTAATCATTACAATAAATTCTTACTTACCTTCATTGTTGGTACTGGATCCTACATC
The DNA here is from genome assembly GCA_037389245.1 of Oryzias sinensis. Taxonomy (NCBI): domain Eukaryota; kingdom Metazoa; phylum Chordata; class Actinopteri; order Beloniformes; family Adrianichthyidae; genus Oryzias; species Oryzias sinensis. The sequence goes on from CM074488.1 coordinate 24,717,685, forward strand.
AACGAAGAACTGGAAAGCTAATGTTGACAGAACTTTACCTATCAGACTCGTTATACTGAAGTTTGTATTGCATAAACAACATTGTTCTGAAAAAAAAATGTAATCTATCCGTTTACATTTTCCTCTGAAATAAAGTTACATTTGCAATTGTATTGCAATCAAACTGTGCAATATTGTGTAGAACCAAAGAGTGGAAGCAACAATCAAAAATATGCACTTTGTCTGCATTTTTTTTCAGACAATCTTATCGAGGCTGATCAGGAGATGATTACGCAAATGGAATTAGATTGTTAGCTGCTGCAAATGAATGGAACAAGTATGCCTTGTTTGATGTAGTTCATCAAGGTCTAAACAAAAGCATCAAGGATGAGTTGGCCACCAGGGGTTTTCTTTCATCCTCCAACAGACTCGGGGAACTGGCAGCTCGGCTGGATCGCAGAGAATGAGAGCGAAATTGGGAGAAAGGTAAAGACTCATTTTGACTCGTGTCAGTCAGTGTTGTCTATCCCTCACTCAGAGAGGTTCCATGTCTCTAATACTGAGCTTAAAGATAAGGTTTCTTTCAAACCTATACAGTTCAGAGGTTGGCTTTTTAGGTTTTAATTTTTTTTATTGTTATTTTGACATAAAAAAGCAACACACACAAAAAGAAAAGAACAAAAACAAAATTTCCAGCACAACAAAGTCACAGCACAGAGGCAAACACATCAACTAGTTCCAGTACATTACATAGATTATGTCATGGAGAAACAGGTTATTTTTAGCTCAATTACAGGACAAGGCTTGGACCTCCTTTATTAAGAATGTTGACTAGATCACCAGGAAGGTGATCAAGGAGAGACTTCCTTAGCTCTTAACCCTTGTGCTATCTTAGATGACCCCAGCCTTACATTGACGTGTTCTCCCTACCATGACAAAGGTGGATAAAGGTGGAAAGATTTCATGTAATCCATGGACACCAGTGAGGTTCACAAATCATTGAAGAAAAAAGGTTCAGAGCACTGTCTAGTGGGTCTAGATGACCCAACTCCCAATGTTAAAGTGCCTAGGATAGCACAAGGGATAAAAAGCATCAGAATTGCCCTTTAAGAGGGCACTTGGGTCAAGGGTCCACTCTGATGTAAAAAGGAGTGCAGCCACCCCGACACTATTTGTGCATGACAAGCCCAGTAATAAAATCAAAAAATGAGGAAGAGCCTGAACCCCCATGTCGTATGGCAGTTGTAGAGTTATAACTTTTCTGTCTAGATTTCTTCCCATTCCAGATAAACTTAGATGAACATTTCTCCAGTACTGAAAAGGTTTTCCTAGTAATTTTGGGGGGTAACATCTGATTAGGATACAGTACCCTAGGAAGGATATTCATTTTTATCAAACTTATTCTATCTAGACATGACAATAGGAGGTCAAACCACCTATTAAGGTCCCTTTTCACCGAAGCCAGGACTGGACAAAAACTTAACTTGTACAGCTCAGCAGTATTTGCAGTAACTCTGATACCCAAATAGGTAAAGCCAGCGCTTGACCGCTTAAGTGGAAAATCCACAGAAGGGACCCACTGTTTTCGATCCCCCAAGGGCAATGCTTCACATTTATCAAAATGTATTTTATACCCGGAGAACTGACCAAATTTACCAATAATTGAAGTTAACACTGGGATAAATTACTCTGGGTTAGTAATAAATAATAGCTCGACATCTATCTGATAAAAGGCTGGCACTGGAAGGTTGGAATGACCCCATGGTCGAACCCTCAGAGTGGCTTTTTTTGTGGCCAGTCTATACAGCACACCTGTGCAATAATCATGCTGTCTAAACAGCATCTTGATATGGCACACCTGCAAGGTTGGATGGATTGTCTTGGCAAAGGAGAAGTGCTCACTATCACAGCTCTAGATAGATTTGTGAACAATATTTCAGAGAACTGGTTTATTGTGTATGTGGAAAATGTTTCACATCTTTGAGTTTAAACCATTAAAAATGGGAGCAATAACAAAAGTTTTGCGTTCATAGTTTTGGTCAGTGTACAAGCCATGCTAGACAGAAAAAACATTTTTGGAATCTTCCATTTAACATTGTATAAACTGTCCATCACCCTTTTTTCCAAAACATGGTTTTTGCAAAGCACCAGTTATTCATTGGAAATGACTTGTGGGCAGAACTGTTAGTGCAGAGTAAGCCTCCCCTTACTTTCCGTCATCCATCTGTTTTCACTCTCTACTGCCCGATTACAAGCCCAACCTAACAATACAGAGGCAATAAAATTGATGAGCAAAATATGAGTAATCCAATTATACAGTTTAAACTAGATACCACTTTAGAAAAGGAAAAATAAGATATACATGGATCTATTTGTTTTCAAGTGGATGCATCGGAATTGAGCAGGGCAGAAAGGTTGTGGCCTGTTGATTATAGCACATAGCACTGCTACAAGCTTTTTCAAATGACATTTTTTCATCTGATCCTGATTCACAATAAAAAAAACAAAATTTAATTGGAGTGGGTCTTTAATTTTACTTACCTTTTATCAAGAACCAGGCAGCTTTGTGGTCAATTTTACTCGTTTATTAGTCTCAAACATGAGGCTATGCCAAAACAGATTGAGGAAAATTTTACAAAAAATGGATTGAAAATCAAGAGCACTCTGAATGCAAAAAGCTGAAAAACACAGCAGGAAATATGGAAAATTGCTAAATTTGCCGTGACTTGTATAAATGATCTCCCAGAGGAATTTCTCTTGAGAGTGCACATGGAACACAGCATGATTATATTTAACTGCGGAAAAACTTCCCCTGTGTAAGCCACTGCATTATCTGAGTGCTCCCTGCCTCTTATTGTTCTGCTGCATTTGTTTTATATCTGTTATTGCCTGTCATCCACTCCATCACTCAACCAGAGCGTCAATTACCTGCAAGTCAGTGTTTACTCCTTCTTAGAGGCAGGGGAAGAGAAAGAATAGCTGGAGAGACACAATGCATGTTATTGATAACAGGCTTTGTGAAGCTGTGATTGTGGATTTTAGGAATTTATAGAAATGAAGATGCAAGCCTTTGCAAATATTAACTAATAGGCATCAGGAATAGAATAAAAGCAGTGCTGATTCTCTTTAGCAAGAATTGCTGGTGTCTATCAGCTTAGAAAGAACATGGTGGCTCCTTGTTTACGAAGAAAAATGTAACAGCACAGAAATATAATTTCATCACTTAGGTTTGGTTCAGTCCTTTTGGCGATCCATCGTACTCTGCTAGGTCTAAAACCTCTTTTGGAGTAGAGCCACACCTTACATCTTACAAGGAGCACTGATCAAAGTGTATTTAACTAGAAAAAATTATCATCGGAATTACAAAGTGAGGTGCTCAAAGGTTGGGGTCTAATTTCACTCTCATCTAGGAGTTAAAATGTTGTACACAATTTATATCCAGTAGCTGAAAGCTCATCTTAAAAATAAAACATTGTATGAACACACTTCCATGCCTGATCATCTCCGTGAACTCCACCAAAAGTCCACCAAATCTTAGCATGAGCAGTATATTTTCTCATTGAAGGGAACTTGGACTGAAATTTATTTGTAATGAATTCCGGAGAAAAACAGCAGTACTCACACAATATTTCAGCATGTGCTGTGTTTTGTGTAACATAAAGTAGATAAATCGTGAAATATTTTGAAGAAATATGTTTGAGCGGTGTGACTGAAACTGCTGAAACCCGAAATGGTAAATGGCGTATACTTATATAGCGCCTTTCTTCCTACAAGGACAAAGCGCTTTACAGTCACAGACCCATTCACCCAGTCACACACATTCACACACTGGTGGCTGCTCCACTGCCAAACACAGGCGCCTGCCTACCACCAGAGGCAAGGTGGGGTTCAGTGTCTTGCCCAAGGACACTTCGACTCATGGGTGTGCAAGGCGGGAATCGAACCTGCAACCTTACGATCATGGGACGACCGCCCTACCGCGGCACCACGGCCGCCCGAAATTAGCTGAACAATCTGCAAATGCTGAAAAACTGCAAGGAAGATACATGGAAAATAGCAGATATTGGCAAAATGTGCCAAATGTCGGGTCTCCCATAGCACTGGAAGCTTTGTCTGTTGTTCTAATTGAGCCAAGTTGGAGAGGAAACAATCTTTGCAGACCAACAGGTGGACCTGTGACCTGGTCTCTGCCTTGTCAGAAAACAGACTGCAAAATAGGTGTTTTGCATCTTACACACTTTGGTACAAGAAGTCTGCCCTCATTGGGGTAGTACTCAGTTGCAACGTAAAATAGAACCAGACAAAGCCAAATATTTGTTTAGGTGAGTTGAGTTGAAACTGCAAATGGAAACAATTCTCTGGAGGCAGACAGGAGATGTGGAAAAGGAGGAGGTGAAGGAAATCCCACCACCTTCTAATGCAGCAGAGGACAATGCATTGGTACCTAGATCAATATCAGTTGTGGAGTTGGAAAATGAGACAGTCCAGGTGTGACAGGGAAACTGTGAGTAAAAGGATGATGGGGGATATCTTTGGCTTGAGGATGCTAAGCTTGTTTCTGACCAGAACCTTTTGGGGAGAACCTTTTATTTATTTGTATTTTTCTTGGTTTTGGCTTCATGTAGACACTGTCTGATTGATCTGCCTTCTGCTTTAAACCTGTGATCTGTGTCCTAATCACCTTATTCTTGACCATATGTCTCTGACACTGAGGAGTTTGCAATTCTGTTTTGTCTCTGCGCTGTTTCTTATCTTTACTTTTTCTCTTCTTCAAATTCTCAATTCTTGTTTATTTTTCAAAAGTCTGTTACCATACTTATCTAATAGGTTCTAACAGGAATGCTGTAAAAACCTCTTACAGTATTTTAAATTCTAAATTAAATACCCAACATAGAAAAATGTTCACCTTAAAAAAGGAATTGTAACCAGAAATAAGCTGAATTACAACAAAGAACAGACAAAATAAGCCAACAAACTAATAAAAGAAAAATATTAAACAGCAAATAAATTATATATATAATTTTTTTCTAAAGTGTTTACCATAAGTGCTACAAGGCGAAACAATGTTTACATGTACTGAATTTATGATTGTGTCAAAAATTCAAGTTAGGACACACGTCAAAAAAACAAAGTGCTTATTGTGTTCATACATCCGTCCACGGATATATGCAGATGTTAAGATGTTAGATTGAATGTCGAAAAAAAAAAGGAGAAAGCTGTTGTATTGCTCACGAGTGAGTGTGAGGAACAGCTGCCTGCAGCTGTCTCCATAAACAGCTTTTGATGTAACCGAACACACCTGCAGCACATTGTTAACACTCACTCAGAGAATCACCGGTTGAACCACATCGGTCTGAAAAGCTGTTTCTAAACCTCAACTCTAAGGATGATGTTTTTTATAACTTTCCTTGAAAAACAAATAAAAAAAATTATAAAAATAATTTGATTCGTCTGAAGTCAAAAGTCAGCATGTTAAATAAATTAGAAGTGTGAAGATAACACTCAGCCTCCTGTTGAGTTGCATTTGCATTCAATACAATAGCTGAGGAGTCAGATCCACAAAAACTCACTTCACTTAGAAAATTACACATTATTTATGTTTTTTGGTCATTAAACCATTCTTTTATGAATGGCTTTTAAATCTGTATAATAGTGGATTTATAAGTTATGTAATTATAAATAATTTTTGTTTCACTTTCAAAATGAAGTAGCACATACATGTTACTTTCAAAAATAAAATATATCCTTTGTCAAATAGGATCATTCTGCTGCAACATCTTAACAGCATTGGTGTGAAATCCCATTTCTATTTTTTAAATCTATGCATGTAAATATGGTTTAATATATCTATACTGTAAGAACTTTTCCTTTAAACAGTTACTAGACGCAGACTATGACTTTTAATTCTTATCAGGAGCCGGTGGTGTGGGACCCAAATATGCAGGAGACAAAGCTTTGTGGCCAAAATTTAGTTTTTTAAACAGATAAACTTTGACCGAGCTAAAACCATAGAGAACAAAACTGGTGACAAAGCAGAGAGCAGGATGAACAGGAGACCAGATACTTGAATAGGCTGGGAGTAATTAACTGAACTGAAGACAGCTGTGGATCATGAACGTGAAACTGAAAAAAGGAAACTAAAAACATGACCAAGAACAACAGAAAATCAAACGAAACCACAGAATGCTTACAATTCTGACAATAACCACTATGACAAAACCTAAAGCTTTTAACATGCTCAGTTATCTAACATGTTAAACATCTAAACAGAAATTACAAAACTTAAAAGACCAAAACAAAAGCATATTTATTTAAATCCATAGCATTTCTCTACAAAGCCAAAGAGCTCCAGAGCCTCAGGTTGCAGAAACCCAGTTAAAATCAATAACTAAACAAAATAAAAGTAATGGGATAAGTATTGACAAAATGTACAAAAATCTGGTAAACTTTGTCTCAGACTTGGACCTCTTGAGAAAACAATACCAAAGGAAGTAATTTTGATTATTTGGAAGCTTGTAAAAGATATTTGTATTTGACAAAAATAACAGTCTGAGTGTGAGAAACGGGGTTAAAGCTAGGATAAGCATGACAACCTTTTTCTCTTAACTTCTCTTAGAAACGTACCAATTTTTGATTGAAATCTCAAAATGTCAAATAGAAAGGATCTAGCATGAATTACAGTGCAAATGGTGTCTCTAACCCAGAAACTGTGTAGGAGACATATTTTAAAGGGGTGTTGTTGATGGAACTCCTCTATTTCTTCCATTGTAACAGAAACTGAATTACTTAAAATAATTAAAAAATGAAGATTTATAAAACTTATGAAATACAAATAAAAGCACCTCAAAAACCTGAATGAAAAATATTTGAGTCATTGTCCTACTTAATCAAAATTGTATAAGTTTGAATCTGCCAAAAAAAACTTTCTGCATTATTTTTCAAATATACACACTGCTGCAATTTTGTTTGGCTGCTGAGAAACTTGAAAAACTGAGGATTTATCTGAAGAGAGTATTCATGTTCATGATTACTTTTTTTTTAATTGAAATCCCTGAAATCAGCTAAAGATACAAGTGAGCGAGAAAGGTACAGAAGAAAAACAATGAAGAAAAATAACAGATAAGAAAAAATTGTTTGATTGCCAAATGTAATTAAACCAATCAATATCAATAGAATGAATACTTTGAAGGCTAGAGAAGGAAAATGAGGACTGGAATGCTACTGGAACAAATGAAACATACAGCAGCTCTTTAAAATGGTCTAATAGTATGTCTGTTGTTTTCTGTAAACACTAATGCTAATATGAGATGTTCGTACCATTGCAGCTCACACACTGGAGCTGGTCAACATGTATCTGTGCTGACAGTGACCAACATTGCAATTGTATGACGTATCAAACATGGGACACAGCCAAGGGAGAAGGCCCCTTAATGCCAGCTTTTTCAGAGAGGAGTACTCTTAATCGGGAAGATCCAAGGTAGAAATGTGCCACTGGCAAAAAAAGACATAATTATTATGTTTTATACTTCCCATGGTAATTTCATTCTTGCCCTTTGCTTTGCATCCACTGCAATGTTGGATAGCAATTGTTTGAGAAAAAAAATTGCCTCTTGGTTTTGAAAAGTATTTACATAAACAGAAAAGATATGCTCCTTGTTAATGTTCATGTTCTCTATGCTTTCTACTCAAAGCACAAATCACTGCAGCCAATTGTGCGGAATGTTTTGCCAGTTAACACCTTAAAACAGCGTCTGCAATCCTGCTCCGTGTTTGACAAATCTGACCCATAAGTACATCTTTTGGATCAACCCCTTCCAAATGTCCTCGTTTTTTCAGACGCACTAAATGGATTGGGCACAAATCTTTTTTCTTGTCTTGCAGACACGATATAATTAGCAAATCAAAATGAACAATTTTTTAACCTCAGACATGTATTTAAACATGCAAGGCCATTACAGAGGACTATCATCAACACCACAATGATTGGTAAAAATAAAGGTAAAGAATTTTTTATTTAAGAAAAGATATGAGTAAGTGCATCAAGAAAGAATATCTTACATTTTTCTACAGCAAAAATCATTTTTTTTGCCCATATGTGTAATCACTTTGTGTCCTGCTTTGACCTTGAACACGTTACTTTTTACAGCACGTTGTTAGGCTCATTGAAACACATTATTTTTACAAAGCTGAAAGCCTTTTCAGAGTTGCACTTATCACAAAGGTTCTTGTCATGTAAATGAAGCATTTTCTGTTTGTATTTGTATCAAAAGTACTGCCGATTTCTGTTAGACTAATGGGCACTGCTATTTGGTTTAAATAGCCAGCAGTGTCAGAACTTTTTGGAGCCAATAAAGCAATCAGAACAAAGCTTTGGTAATTCCAACCAAAATCCCTAAGTACCTGCCATTTTTAGGTTGGTGGTGTGTTGTTGTTGTTTTTTAAGTTAATAGGAAAATTTCAGCTTGCACAGTGAATTGTAATTTTCACCAAGCTTTGGTCAGTTGCTGCATCTGTAAGATGCTTGTTTTTTTTGTATATTTCTTTCTTTCTGTCTGATTGTTTTGGCTTTTTTTATGCTATAAATTTAAAAGTGCATGTCAGTTTTAATATGCGGCGTTAGAAACAACAGCACACGTAAGAACATTAAAAATAAAAGAAATGGGATTTTCTATCTATCTATCTATCTATCTATCTATCTATCTATCTATCTATCTATCTATCTATCTATCTAGCGTATTTCCTGCACTTTAATATGCATGAATGTTTTTTTTCTTTTGTTCAAAAAATTACAGTGTGTATCCAGAGTGCCTTAAATATTGATTTATTCATGTTGTGTTTATTGATGTCAAAGTGATTTTGAGAGGTACACAGCGCTCTGTCAAAATGGTCGGGTATCATTGTAAATATGCTAAAGCGACTGACATGTAGCTGTGTTGAACTATGTTTTTTTTTTTTGGTTTTTTACCTGTTACTAAAAGGTTGAGAGTTAGCGTGGTCACAGTAATGTTTTTTTTTAATCGTATCCGTCTGTTTTTTTAACATGTTGCAAACAAGTTTTAAAATTACAGAAATTGTGAATATGTTGACGTGGCTATGGTTTCTAACATGGCTAACCTGTAGTATGTTACAAGTTCTAGGCTATGTCCGAAATCCCTCCCTAAATGAGATTATTTAGAGTGGGACTACCAAGTGCCCTGGATTTTGAAAGCAATTCGAACAGCACGCTAACAATTTTTTTTTCCTTTTTTAAACGGCGAATATGATGTCATCGATTTTACAAGTGAAAATCAAACTGATATGAGCGTTTTGCGGCGACCATTTATGAGTACAAAATGTTGATAGTCTATTTAAAAAATACATTTGAATATGATTTCTTTGCAAAAATTGTTCATATGCAATGCATTGTGGACACACTGGTTTTTCGCAGAGACTTCTGGGAAATTTCTTTGGCACTGGACTTTGGATTTGAAAGGTATGTCCATGTCCAAATTGGAGGGCAGCATCCTTCAATGGCTGCGGCCTTTTTGGGCGATCTTGGCCGGGCCGTGAATTTGGACAACTCTAGCCTTTAGATAATTCCAGCTGTTACATGGGTGAATGTCCTTTCACCTAGCAACCTTGAGTGCCGACCAAAGAAGAGTAGTGAACCAGGCATGAAGCTCAAAATTTTCCTGGCTTACTGGATCCAACATATAATCTTGGGGGTTGTTATTATAAGAAGGTGTAATTATTTCCAACCCTGGGTCCTGCTTCACAGTCCGCCATTGTTGGCAGAAATGTATCTTGGGATAATGCCAACATAGAAGGATACACCAGACCAACCCTTGAAATCGGTGGAAAAATAAGGTTGGACTCTTTGGCCGCGTTTGAGGGAGTCGTTGATTCTGGACAGAACCTGTCACTGTGACGTAAGCAGCCTACAATGCAGCCCAGGAAGAACGCAGCCCTTGAATTTGGACAAAGCTTTAGATTTGAACAGGACTACAAATGGCAAACACACTATAAAGTGACTATCCAGTGAATAGTGAGGGAATTCAGACATAGCCATAGAGTTACTGCGAACCTGTTAATAAAGTCTGACTGACTAATTGACTTATTTCTCACTCTTGTCTTGCCTAATGCACCTTATAGTTCTGTGCCTTTTTTTAATTGATTTATTGCCTTATAATCCAGTGTGACCCATAGTGCTGAAAATATGGTAACCAGTTCATGCTTACTTAATTTGATAAATTAAAAAATGATAAATAAATCTGAAGTGCTTTGATTAATGTGTAAAGGACATCAAAACTATTGTCCTTCATAGTAGTGACATATGTAATGCTCCAAGGTTGTGCTTATGTCATTTGCATAAAAAAGTTAACAATATGCTTGCATATATCCAACTTGTAGTTGAATATATATTTTGTATGATTATAATAAGCTACATATGGTTAATAATTTTCGGAGTTTGTATTTCTTTAACTGGTAATTTGACATTTTCTTAACATGTTTTTCTTTTTATCAGTCAGTAGCAAGAATACCTAATTTTTCATCATCTATCATAGGCTTTGCTACCATTGACATGTATAACTTTGAATAATATAATTGTGAATAATAAATCATGTCCTGAATTTATTCAATGTGTCTTTTTTTAGCTCATTTAAGATCAGGGCAGCGCAACTTGCACAGATATTTCTAAAAGATGGGGTAAGAGTAAGTAGTATATCATGTGTAAACCAACATTAATTTATTTACTTTGTTCCCCTTTATGTTCTCTGTGAGACATTGATTGGCACATAATACAACAAATTATTGCAAAGAATTAGCTTATATTATTGGTGAAAGAACAAGATTCATTACGGTACCACTCATACATGTGTCAAATCTTTGTTCTTGTTTTTGAAATTTTTTTTCTTCAATCTCCTCTTTCGTATTCCCCAGTGACCTTTATTGACTTCACACCAACGGACTCAAAACTGTTGGAGTCCTGCCATCTGAAATACTCCAAATCTCAAAAATGTTTAGTTATTCAGACATGAAAGCAGCGTTCACCAGGGAACACATTTTTTTTCTATTCTCTTGAATAAGATGGTTTTTAGCTATTGTTGTCTGAATGAAAATAGAGGACAGCCAAATAACAGTTTGCCCAGTTGGGGTGAGGGCTCTTATTAATTTTTTCTACACTTTTCTGTCCACCTCATTCCAACTTGGAAGCAGCAGTGGAGCAGATGGTTTGGCATTAGCCTGACATCCCAGTGTCATCCTGTCTTTTTGGTTTGTCATCCAACCCAAGATTTGATGTTAGCCCAGTGTAAACACAGAAAGTGGCACATCAAAACTAGGCTCTGGCAAGAGGAGCAAGAAGAGTTCAGTGTTAAACTGATATGAAAATATCAGTCAATCATTAATAAGGCTCTATAAGGTTAGGGCAATTTTTTGAGCTGAGGTATTTTCTCCCTCATGGGTTCCAAGGTTCACCAACTGACTGCCTACTTTTTAGAAAGATATTGCAGCAAAAGGTACAAAGCTGTGAAACAAGTTGAGTTTGAATCAAATACTAGCTTGATATCTACACATTGTAATAGTGAGCTTGTGTTTCTTCACTTTCTTCCCTACTATTCCTATATTTGATATTGTTATTCTACAATTTATAAAAATTGCTACAATTCATACATTGTTACATACAAGTATTTTATTGTTTTATTGATTTTAAAACAATAATTGGATAAAAATTAGAATAATGTTGATAGAGAATGTGATAGAAAAAGAAAACAGTAACAACAAAATACAAATATAGTTTGTTTTGCACAGCTGGTGAGAAATCTCTGCGTTTACTTGATGTTTTGCTATAAATCCCCAGTAAGTCATAAGTCTTTATAGGAAAACTTGAGAACAAAGCTGTTGATATTCAATAGGATTGTGTGGAACAAAAGCAGTGAAAGCACACCAGCTGGCTTAAAACTCTTTCCTCAAAGTTTATATATATTATATATATATATATATATATATATATATATATATATATATATATATATATATATATATATATATACTGAAATTAGTCTAAAACTTTAAAATCTGCAAAAAGCTGTGGAGGATTAGAATTACCTAATTTCACAAATACTTTCTTGCAAATAGATTACAATACATCTTAAAATGGTTAAAAAATAATCCAGAAACGAACTCATGGTTAGACTTAGAACAGGCGTTATGTGGAAAAGATCAGCCTGTCAGAGCTACCATTTATTAGCCAAACAGTTAAAAAGCAGAAGTTGTTTCAAAACTATTAATATAAAAGCGCCACTTTAACAGCCTGGTGGGAATTTCTCAAAATATCCAAAATCATCAATTCAACCCGTGCAAAAGCCAGACACCCATCTGGAACAACCGGACATCACTTATATAAACAAATGATTCACTTCCCAGCAGCGAAGCAGGGGGCATAAAACAACTAGACCCGTAATTATTGATAGAAAGATTCATAACTCTAGGAACCAAGACAAACATGGAATAAATAACTGTGGAATATCAACAACTAAATCAAGTATTAATAAAAGTATACTAAATATAGAACAACGATTTAAAAGCTAAATTTTTCAATGAATAGAACTCTCTCCAAAATATACAAACTTTTAGTGTAATTTAGATAACAATATTTTCCTTTCCAACAACAAGAAATGGGATGCAGATTTGAGCATCAGCACAGATGAAAGCTTTACAGGTCCCAGTACTCTGTCTAAACTACCTTTAAACTGACAAAAAAGTCAAATTTACAGATAATCCATCTCAAACTCTTCACAGAATTTACTACACTGGACAGCAGATGTTCAAGATAGGTCTAGTAACTCAGACATTTGAAACACTGGCAAACTGATAATCTACCCGACAGCTTCATGCACTCACTGTGTTCTACACACCTGTCCAGGATCTCTCTGGCAACAGGTAGCCAATGCCGATTTATCAGTCTGGCTTAAAGTTTAATCACTGCCTCCGTCACTTTGTGTGCTTGGTGACATAGGTGCCATCGATATAGAAGGATTAGCATTTATCATTTTCATAACTCTTTTGTATTGCAAAAAACTATTTAATAAATTGGAATAACAAAGAAAAAATATAAATATAAGACAACACAGAAAACTACTGCTTGATCATATCAACTTGGAAAAAGTGTCAGCCCAAAGTTCAAGTAACTTTGGAAGAATTAGAGTCTCTCCTGAGATGCTCGTGGCAGGCTCCATGACTTAAGTGAGGCCTGGTGTCGCTCCTTGCCCTTTGCGTGGTTTGGGGTGGGGTCAGGCCTCCATTGCCTGTGGCAGGCGGTGGGGCTCCCATTGGTCGAGGTCAGGTCAGTCCTGGATGCGGGCGGGCTGGGGCGTGGCGTGGTCACCTCTAGGCTTGGGTGTGGGGGGGCCTGGCGGCCTGGGGGGGTGGTCGCTTTGCCTGTGCTGGGGGTGACTGGGGGGGCCTGCTTGAGACACTTGGCGCTGGCCCTGGGCCTTCCCTTGCTCCTGGGGCGGGGCCAGGACAACCCCTTGGGGCCCCGGTTGCTCTGGGGTCATCCCGCTTAGGCTCAGAAGGGGTCCTGGGGGTGGGGTGGGGGCTTATCGGCCCTGTCTGCATAGAAGACGTTGTTCTAGAGCCACCTATTAATGCAGGACCTTGGGGGAGTTGACAGGTCGGAGTCTTTCTCCGCTGAGCAATCGGCCAGTTGCCCCAGCAGGTTAGCTCTCTCGGTCCGTCAAAGTCTGACCAGAGCTCTTTTAGGGCCGGTCTTGGGGGGGGGCTTTCTGTCCTCTCTCCTGTGTGGGGAGGGTGGTGTGTTGGGCCTGGGGTGGCCATACCTCGGGGATGGGGCCCCTGGGCTGGGGTGGCCTGGCCCCTATGCTGGGGGGGGCTGGGGGCGGCTGTTTGACCACCGGGGGGACAGTCTAGCTGTCCCCAACCTACCCCCTTCCTCATATAACCTCATATTAGGAGTGAAGGTGGGGATTTAGCCTGCGATCGTCTTGGGCTGCTAACGATGCCCCTCCCATGGTTTGCCGTATGGGTGGGCCCCCTCTTTCGGTTTATTGCGCCTTAGACATGGGCTGTGGTAGGGGGGGGTGCTTGGACATCGTGCCAGCAAGCAGCGGATGTCCTCCTGAGCCTCCCCATCACCAATTTCTTTGCCCTGCCTTAGACATTTAGGGCCCTTGGTGGGGAGGTGGTAATCACTGTGAGTAATCCAGGAGATGTCTCCTCAATTGCCCTACCGCCAATTTTAACTGCACCCCCCTTAGTACACACACCCCTCCCCTTCAAATATACACTCCAACATAGAACACACACACATGCACACACACACCTCACAAACACATCTGGCACACATTTTGCAAGAGGTGGGAACTAGGACCACTCTGTCCCTACTTCCCTTCCCTGAGGCAGAATGGGGTCCCCTCCCTGCTTGGCTGCCGTGTCCCCTGGGTGCCGGTCTCCTGGGCAGTGGTGCTTTCTCCCTGGGGATCATTACACCTCAGCAGGGGTGTCCGTGTCCCTGGGGGTGGGTTTGGTCCTGGGCGGCTTTGGGCCCTTGGAAAAGCTTCAACAGTGTGCGGCCTGGTGGGGCCATGTTTACAACCTTGTGGGCCCCCTTTTTCCTGGGGTGTGCTCCCCTCGGGGTGGGGTGGCTTCTTCTTGCTCCTCCTGGACCAACAGAGTGGGTCGGGTGGGTAGCTGCCCTGGAGTCTTGAGTGGGTCTCCGTGGGTGGACCTGGCTGCATTGCCTGGGGTTGGGGCGGGGGGATGCCCGAACTCCCTGGGTGGTGATGGGGTGCTTGTCTGGGGCTGTGGGTACCCCTCTCGGGTGAGATTCTGTTAGAAGCTCTTCGGGGGGTTGCTCTCCTGGTTGGGCTGGGCGCCCGCTCTCTTTCCCTTGTGCTCTCTGCTCTTTTAGCTCTGGGTGCCTCGCGGCAGTCCCTGCTGGTCCTGGCCTGGGCGTGGATTTGGCCGCCCGAGTATTGTCCCCTGCCTGCTGCCATTAATGGCGTTAGAGAGTTCAGCTGCGCTGCTGCTGCGTGAGGTCTGGAGGTGTGGGGTGGCTGGGCCTCCTCCTCCTTCTTTCACATCAACCATCCATTTTGAGAAAGAACATAAACACTCACCTGAGCACAGGTGTTAGCTCACCTTGCATTAATAGTTTGCATGATTGAATGAATGTAGATTCACACTACTTGGTTTTTAGGCATAAGTGTCGTGCGTGAACCTATCTGTTTTGTGTACATGTTTCCATGGACATTTTTGCAGCTAGCAGGTGTATTGATAATTTTATTTTTATTTTTTATTTTGTTTTATTTTACCAGGAAGTTCCATTGAGACTGCATCTCTTTTTCAAGGAAGACCTGGGCCAAAAAGGCATCAATACAAAAATAAATGATCCTTCTTTGAAATATAAAAGCCATTTACAAAATACATACAAATATATTCAAATTTAGAGATGAACGATAGGACAATGACTAATAGGTTAATTAAAGAAATTGTTTTAAGGTTCAAGGTGACATAATGCATGTTTCTTTTTTAAAAGCTCAGAAAGAAGTTTTGCTTTTAAAACAATTCAAGGGAATAAAAGGTCATAGAAAGTTTTGAATATTATTCCAGGAAAGCGGGCACTTAATGGAAAAAGAGCTGGTTTCCTAATTCACTGAGGAATCTAGGGACATAAAAAGCATTTGGTGAGAGCAAGGGAAGTTATATATGTTGTTAACAGGGAGAAGAAGGCGGCACAGATATTGAGTGGTTGCCGAGAATGGCCTTATATAGGTGAATATTAGCCAGTGTTTCTGCAATAGCCTGAGTTTGAGTGAATACCAAGAGAGCAAGTACGTTCACAATGGTGGGTTCTGTATGCAGAGTTTGTGATAAAACGTAGGGCACTGTGATAAACTGTGTCCAGACTACACAGAGGATTCTGGCTGCATTCATATACAGAATGTCCCCATAATCCAAGTGGGAGGAAAGTGCTCTGAACAAGTCTTTTTCCTCACACCTGGAGGCTTGGAGCAAGGTTTATTTCTGTAGTAAAAACCCAGAAGTGCTTTTTAGCTTTTTTGGCCAGTGGTCGGTGTGAGGGAGGTAGAATGGTTTGTCATCAGTCACACACCCAGATATTTATATGAGGACACTTTCCATTTTCACCCCTTCAAAGTATGAATATCAGCCTTCAGTACATCATGTAGACTGAGACTATAGATATCATGAATTGTGTCTTTTTTAGCATTTTAGGGGTCAACTGTAATTGATGAAGAAAATACTGAAGTTTATTGAAGGCACCAAGCTGCGTCTGTAAGATGGACTGAAGAAGCAACTGTGTAAATGATGAGCATCATCTGCATAGAATGGAATTTAACATTTGTAGAAATGACTGAGTCATTTATAAAGATGGTGGAACAGGACAGGGCTAAGATGGATCCCTGTGGGACTCCTATTGATGTTCATGAGTCTGATTTTACATCTTCAACAATCACACACTGGGTTCACATTTCAGTGTGTGTGTGGACAGGCCCTGCCCTTTTTCTACTACATTTGAACCTTACTGTAATGATAAACAACCAGTAAACCTGTCTGTTCTATGCTGCTTCATGGTCTTATCCTCCCCCCCTCCTATTATCACCCCCCTCTAACATCCCTCTTTCTTCTTCCCTCCTTTCCTTTTCCGTCGATTAACACCTAGATTTTCAAACGCGGTTAGAGTAATAAGTTTGTTTGCCTCGAAATTACAAAAGGGTTTATTCAGACATACCTTTGGTTTGTCTGAGATTAACAACCCTCTTGTTAAAATAAAAATATATCCCAACAACACAAAGAGACCCTCATTTTCTCATCTGTCTGCCCAGCTGTTGGACAGGACAAGGACATTTATTTATTTATTTTGTAGGAATTACTTTGGCAAAAAAGTGATCAGAAATAGAAAAAAATAAATAAAAAATTATCTAGGTAGAAAGGAGAGCATTTGTACTATTTAGATTACTCCAAGTAGTTACTATAAGCAAAATAATGTACATAAAATTTTTAATTAACAATTAAAGCACAGCCAAAGGGAGATGTCCAATATTATGTCTGTTTCATTGTGTTCCCCTAATTTCTTTCATTGATTTTAAGAAATATTTAGTGATTTGTATTTTAAAACTTTATAACTTATAACTTAATCAGCTGCAAGTGGCATGACAGGACAAGTACCTCATTGCAGCTACTTTGGGTATTCCTTTCAGCTCTGTTGAAATGGATGCTTTAGCCAGAAGCAATACTTTTAGCTGCTTTCAAAATCAGAAACATTTCCATGTTTCTTGTGTCATGCATAGCAGAGGCTACACTCAGGTCAAATTCACAATTCGAAGCTGTATTTTATATAAATTAACAAATACCAAACTCCATGCTGAATGGAAGTCTGCAGGTTTTAATTTCACCTGACGTAGAAAAAAAAGGATTTGTCAACACTGCCTAGTCTTTTGAGGTTTTTTTGGCAGTTTTGCAGGTGTCATAAGCAACCGAGTTGTGGATTATCCTTAGAAAAAACTATTTCTATAGATGAAATCTGCTTTAGTGATCATTTTTTGCATTTAGTGCTTGTCAAATCCTGAAAGAAATGATTGGATTGCAATAGTGAAGCATAGTTAGATTTGTCTTCCTCAAATTGGAAGATTGCAGGCTTGGTCCCCATTCTGCATCCCCATATGTTGAAGTGCCTTTTGGCAAGATACTGAGCCCAACCAACCTTGTTTAAACTGGCAAGGTTGGTGCCTTGTGTGGTAGCTCTGCTGATGTATGGTTGAATGTAACAAGCCTTTGAAGAAGCCATTAACCCTTGTGCTATCCTAGGCACTTTAACATTGGGAGCTGGGTCATCTAGACCCACTAGACAGTGCACTGAACCTTTTTTCTTCAATGATTTGTGATCTTCACTGGTGTCCATGGATTACATGAAAATTTTCACCTCAATCCACCTTTGTCATGGTAGGAAGAACATGTTAATGTAAGGGTGGGGTCATCTAAGATAGCACAAGGGTTAAAGCGCTATATAAGTAGATGTCATTTGCATATCATCAATAATTTAACAACCAATAACTTACAAAAAAAACAAACCTACCCTAAGAAAAACGCTCAAATCTAAAAGCATTAAAATAAAACAGGGAGAACATCTCTTCAAAACTGAATAAATTAACCAATTTTGATTAATGCTTTCATCTTGTGATCACAACCACTGTCTCTCCTGATATGTAATTGAAAATAGTCAAACATTTAATTCAAAAATCCTTGTGAGAAAAATATGCAGTAAACTGCCACACTAATATCATTCAACAAGTTCATTTTTTTAAGTTGACAGAAACAGATTTGGGAAGTCATGATCAGACGATCAGTTATTTTGACATCAACAGTGACCATGGAGAGCAAGAACAGCGGTGCTCATATATGAAATGAGTTTGTATACTTGTGTGTTGAAGAGGCAAGGGGAAATACAGAAAACAAGATTACAGAAAAGAGGAAGAGGGGGTGGCAGAGAGCTAGAGAACAATCATATTAGGGAATTGGGGTGTATCAGTGCTGTTTGGTAAAATGAGGTGCCCCACTACAGGTTCGTTCCAGGCTGAGAATTGATAGATAAAAAGAAGAAACAACAAAAGTCTATTACAGCAGTGCGGTCAACCCTAAACTAATTAAGACCTCTAGTGTGGAATGAAAAGGAAAAAAGAAATAGCACATGCTTTCCCTTCACCGTGCAAACTCCCAGGAATCTG
Organism: Oryzias sinensis; assembly: GCA_037389245.1. NCBI lineage: Eukaryota > Metazoa > Chordata > Actinopteri > Beloniformes > Adrianichthyidae > Oryzias > Oryzias sinensis. The sequence goes on from CM074488.1 coordinate 24,736,410, forward strand.
TGCTGAGGTCTCCTTTGTTCTTAGCGTCCCAGTCCTCCATCCAGCTGAACAACTGCCATTTGTGCTGCAACTCTTTTTTTGGTATTTTTTATCTAGCTCTAGCATTTCTCACCCAATGTACTGCATAGTGTTGTAGGTTTCTGACAGGAAGTAAAAATGTTTCTTCTTTCTTTCAATGCAAGGGCAGTTCAACATGCGTACGGGTGCACACATCCTAGATGTTACATCCAAATCTACTTTGTTGCTCAGAGAAAGACAACCACCATTTTACCTGGGGCACCATCTTCTTGCCTTGATCCATGCGAACCAAGGATGTTTAGCAAGTTTGTTTTTTCTTTTAGAAGGGCATGATGCAACTTTCATCTCTCTACCACAAATAGAGTAAATAACTTTAAGGGGGGGGGGGGGCTACTTGGCAGTGATACCCCTCCCATGGTTGCCGTATGGAGTGGGCCCCCCCTCTTTCGGTTTTATTTGCACCTTAGACATGTAGGGCCCTTGGTAGGGGGGGTGCTTGGACATCACTGCCAGCAAGCAGCAGATGTCCTCCTAGCACCCTACCCGCCAATTTTAACCGCACCTTAGACATTTAGGGCCCCTTGGTGGGGAGGGTGAGGGGACATCACTGTGAGTAATCAGGAGATGTCTCCTCAGTGCCCTACCCGCCAATTTTAACTGCACCCCCCTTAGTACACACACCCCTCCCCTTCAAATATACACTCCAACATAGAACACACACACATGCACACACACACCCTCACAAACACACATACGCGCACACACATTTTGCAAGGAAGGTGGGACCTAGGACAATCTGTCCCCTGCCCCTTCCCTGGTGGGGGGTACGGGTCCCTCGGCAACGGCTGCCGTGTCCCCTGGGTGCCGGTCTCCTGGGCCCGGTGGTGCTCTCTCTGCTCGAGGGGGGGATTCACATTACACCTCAGCCGGGGGGTGTCCGTGTCCCTGGGGGTGGGTTTTGGTCCTGGGCGCTGGGCCCCGCCAAACTTCCAACAGTGGCCAAGCCTGATCGGGCCATGTTTACAACACCCCTTGTGGGCCCCCTTTTTCCCCGGGGTGCTCCCCTCGGGGTGGGGGTGGCTGGCCCCTGCCTTGCTCCTCCCTGGACCAACCGTGGGTCGGGTGGGTGGCTGCCTGGAGTGCGGAGTGGGTCTCCCGTGGGTGGACCTGGCTCGTACCTGGGGTTGGGGCGAGGGGATGCCCGGAACTCCTGGGTGGTGATGGGGTGCTTGTCTGGGGCTGTGGGTGGTGCCCTTCTCGGGTGGGGCCCTGTGTTGGGCTCTTCCGGCGCGGCGGGGGGGGGGGCTGCTCTCCTGGTTGGGCTGGGGCGCCGCTCTCTTTCCCCTGTGCTCTCTGCTCTCTGGCTCTGGGGGCCTCGCAGCAGTCCTGCTGGTCCTGGCCTGGGTGGCGGATTTGGTCGCCCGGGGGGCGGTTGTCCCCTGCCTGCTGCCGTGTGGCGTTGGGGGGTTCCGGCTGCCGCTGCTGCTGCGGCGGGGGTCTGGGTGTGGGGGTGGCTGGGCCCTCCTCCTCCTTCTTTTCACATTCAACCATCCATTTTAGAAGAACATAAACACTCACCTGAGCACAGGTGTTAGCTCACCTTTGCATTAATAGTTTGCATGATTGAATGAATGTAAGATTTTACACTAGTTGGTTTTAAGGCATAAGTATGCGTGCGTGAACACTATCTGTTTTGTGTACATGTTTCCATGTGGACATTTTTGCAGCTAGCAGGTGTATTGATAATTTTATTTTATTTTTTATTTTATTTTATTTTACCAGGAAGTTCCATTGAGACGGCATCTCTTTTTCAAGGAAGACCTGGGCCAAAAGGCATCAATACAAAATAAAATACAGTTAAAACAACTGAAATATAAAAATACATTACAAAATACAATAAAATGTAATTCAAATTGAGATGAACAGTAGGACAATGACTAATAGGTTAATTAAAAGTGGTACAGAAAGGTCAAGGGTGACATGTGCATGTTTCTTTTAAAAGCTCAGAAAGTTTTGCTTTAAAACAATTCAAGGGAATAAGGTCACTTAAATGCAGAGAGTTTTGAATATTATTCCAGGAAAGCGGAGCAGCAATGGAAAAGGCTGTTTTTCCTAATTCACTGAGGAATCTAGGGACATAAAGAAGCAATTTGAGTGAGGAACGAGAGTTATATATGTTGTTAACAGGAGAAAGAAGACGGCACAGATATTGAGGTAGTTTGCCGAGAATGGCCTTATAGGTGAATATTAGCCAGTGTTTCTGTCGCCTGACTTTGAGTGAAGACCAAGAGAGCAGAGAGTACAGTTCACAATGGTGGGTTCTGTATGCAGAGTTTGTGATAAAACGTAGGGCACTGTGGTAAACTGTGTCCAGACTACGGAGAGTTGACGGAGCAGCATTCATATACAGAATGTCCCCATAATCCAAAATTGGGAGGAAAGTGCTCTGAACAAGTCTTTTCCTCACACCTGGGCTTAGACAAGATTTATTTCTGTAGTAAAAACCCAGAAGTGCTTTTAGCTTTTTTAGCAAGTGGTCAGTGTGAGAGGTAAAAGATAGTTTGTCATCAATCCACACACCCAGATATTTATATGAGGACACTTTTTCAATTTCCACCCCTTCCAAAGTATGAATATCAGCCTTCAGTACATCATGTGAACGAGACCTGGAAAATATCATGAATTGTGTCTTTTTAGCATTTAGGGTCAACTGTAATTGATGAAGAAAATACTGAAGTTTATTGAAGGCTTCCTGAAGCTCGTCTACAGCAAGATGGACTGAAGAAGCAACTGTGTAAATGATGGTATCATCTGCATAGAGATGGAATTTAACATTTGGCAAATGACTACCCAGGTCATTTATAAAGATGGTGAACAGGACAGGAGCTAAGATGGATCCCTGTGGGACTCCACTATTGATGTTCATGAAGTCTGATTTTACATCTTCAACAATCACACACTGGGTTCACATTTCAGTGTGTGTGTGGACAGGCCCTGCCCTTTTTCTACTACATTTGAACCTTACTGTAATGATAAACAACCAGTAAACCTGTCTGTTCTATGCTGCTTCATGGTCTTATCCTCCCCCCTCCTATTATCACCCCCCCCCTCTCTAACATCCCTCTTTCTTCTTCCCTCCTTTCCTTTTCCGTCCGGTCCAACACCAAAGATTTTCAAACATGATTGAAATTAATAAAGTTTGGCCTCAACTACAAGAGGGGTTATTCAGACATACCTTTGGTTTGTCTGAAGATTAATAACCCCTCTTGTTAAAGTAAAATATGTCCAACAACACAAGACACCCTCATTTCTCATCTGTCTGCCCAGCTGTTGGACAGGACAAGGACATTTATTTATTTATTTTGTAGGAATTACTTTGGCAAAAAAGTGATCAGAAATAGAAAAAAATAAATAAAAAATTATCTAGGTAGAAAGGAGAGCATTTGTACTATTTAGATTACTCCAAGTAGTTACTATAAGCAAAATAATGTACATAAAATTTTTAATTAACAATTAAAGCACAGCCAAAGGGAGATGTCCAATATTATGTCTGTTTCATTGTGTTCCCCTAATTTCTTTCATTGATTTTAAGAAATATTTAATGATTTGTATTTTAAAACTTTATAACTTATAACTTAATCAGCTGCAAGTGGCATGACAGGACAAGTACCTCATTGCAGCTACTGTTGGGTATTCTTTCAGCTCTGTTGAAATGGATGCTTTAGCCAGAAGCAATACTTTTAGCTGCTTTCAAAATCAGAAACATTTCCATGTTTCTTGTGTCATGCATAGCAGAGGCTACACTCAGGTCAAATTCACAATTCGAAGCTGTATTTTATATAAATTAACAAATACCAAACTCCATGCTGAATGGAAGTCTGCAGGTTTTAATTTCACCTGACGTAGAAAAAAAAGGATTTGTCAACACTGCCTAGTCTTTTGAGGTTTTTTTTGGCAGTTTTGCAGGTGTCATAAGCAACCGAGTTGTGGATTATCCTTAGAAAAAACTATTTCTATAGATGAAATCTGCTTTAGTGATCATTTTTTGCATTTATTGCTTGTCAAATCCTGAAAGAAATGATTGGATTGCAATAGTGAAGCATAGTTAGATTTGTCTTCCTCAAATTGGAAGATTGCAGGCTTGGTCCCCATTCTGCATCCCCATATGTTGAAGTGCCTTTTGGCAAGATACTGAGCCCAACCAACCTTGTTTAAACTGGCAAGGTTGGTGCCTTGTGTGGTAGCTCTGCTGATGTATGGTTGAATGTAACAAGCCTTTGAAGAAGCCATTAACCCTTGTGCTATCCTAGGCACTTTAACATTGGGAGCTGGGTCATCTAGACCCACTAGACAGTGCACTGAACCTTTTTTCTTCAATGATTTGTTATCTTCACTGGTGTCCATGGATTACATGAAAATTTTCACCTCAATCCACCTTTGTCATGGTAGGAAGAACATGTTAATGTAAGGGTGGGGTCATCTAAGATAGCACAAGGGTTAAAGCGCTATATAAGTAGATGTCATTTGCATATCATCAATAATTTAACAACCAATAACTTACAAAAAAAACAAACCTACCCTAAGAAAAACGCTCAAATCTAAAAGCATTAAAATAAAACAGGGAGAACATCTCTTCAAAACTGAATAGAATTAACAATTTTGATTAATGCTTTCATCTTGTGATCACAACCACTGTCTCTCCTGATATGTAATTGAAAATAGTCAAACATTTAATTCAAAATCCTTGTGAGAAAAATATGCAGTAAACTGCCACACCAATATCATTCAACAAGTTCATTTTTTTAAGTTGACAGAAACAGATTTGGGAAGTCATGATCAGACGATCAGTTATTTTGACATCAACAGTGACCATGGAGAGCAAGAACAGCGGTGCTCATATATGAAATGAGTTTGTATACTTGTGTGTTGAAGAGGCAAGGGGAAATACAGAAAACAAGATTACAGAAAAGAGGAAGAGGGGGTGGCAGAGAGCTAGAGAACAATCATATTAGGGAATTGGGGTGTATCAGTGCTGTTTGGTAAAATGAGGTGCCCCACTACAGGTTCGTTCCAGGCTGAGAATTGATAGATAAAAAGAAGAAACAACAAAAGTCTATTACAGCAGTGCACGATCAACCTAAACTAATTAAGACCTCTGGGTAATGGAATGAAAGGAAAAAGTAACTGTACTTTCCCTTCACCGTGCAAACTCCCAGCACAGAATCTGTGCTGAGGTCTCCTTTGTTCTTAGCGTCCCAGTCCTCCATCCAGCTGAACAACTGCCATTTGTGCTGCAACTCTTTTTTTGGTATTTTTTATCTAGCTCCTAGCATTTTCTCTGTGTACTGCATAGTGTTGTAGGTTTCTGACAGGAAGTAAAAATGTTTCTTCTTTCTTTCAATGCAAGGGCAGTTCAACATGCGTACGGGTGCACACATCCTAGATGTTACATCCAAATCTACTTTGTTGCTCAGAGAAAGACAACCACCATTTTACCTGGGGCACCATCTTCTTGCCTTGATCCATGCGAACCAAGGATGTTTAGCAAGTTTGTTTTTTCTTTTAGAAGGGCATGATGCCACTTTCATCTCTCTACCACAAATAGAGTAAATAACTTTAACCATCCACTTTACACTTCTAAAGTGTGAAGAATCAGAACTGAGGCAAACATTTGCAGAAGCACTTTCGTGTCAGACCTTAATTAAAAGTAAACAGGCAGATACAGTATAAAAGCCTGTTCAGTTAACACTTTTAATTATTTTACGTATCAATGCCTTAATCTTTAGAGCAAACAATAACCATGATTAGTTTTTCATCTATAAACAAGAAAGTTACAGATATTACAGCAAAAGAAAACTATTTTTATTTTTTTCATTATGCAACTACAAGATCTTAAAGAATATGCTCTGAAAGTTTGCTGAAAAAAAATCCACAGAAGTTCACATGTTTTAGAAACATTTCAAATACTGCGGAGATTGGCTGAAAAGTTTGAAAATGTCTTTAGAATTTCAATTTTCTTAGAATTTGTTCTTTTGGGTATAAAAAAAATATTTAGCATATTTTAGGCTTTCACATTTCTGTCATGATCACATGAGACTTGGCAGACCCAAATACTGAAAACCCGGAAGAAAACTCAAAGAATAGTCAGGTAAGTATGAGGGATTTAATTCACAGTCAGTGAATGAGCAGACTTGAGGTAAGAAGGATCTTGATGCGTAGGCACGGCAGGAGGGTCTTGAGGCAGAAACCAGGGAGCTTGGATGAAGCTGGATCCCAGGAACAGATGAGGAGCATGAAGTGCAGACTGCGACCAGAGGAGCACCCGTGGAGATTTTTTCCTGTGGGTGAGCAGCACAGAAGCAATTAGCGAGGCGAAGGCAGACAAGAGCAAGAACATGAGTCGACCAGACTAAGCACCAAAGAGGAACAACGAACTGGCGTCGAATGATGATCCGAGGGCTCCTTAAGAATGCTGCAGGTTGATGAGGTGAGTGGAACCAGCTGGTCGCGATCAGGACAGAGAGGGGAGGGGGAAGGTAGCTGACAGAGGCACCATGACAATTTCAAAGCAAACAAATCTTCCGGAACTGTCTATCACCTTTTTACAAGGATCTGGGTGTAAATGTTGTGTGGGGAAAAGCCTTAGCCCTAACATCAAGAAAAAGGGGTTCAATCCAGCAGCTTTTTGGTATGTTTTATTTTAATTTGGAAGCTGTCTTTTTTTTCTGTGTGGTTAAAATTTACATCTATGAAAAATGTCACTCAATACACAGAGACCAGGAAATTAAGCACACAAAATTTGAAGAATCATAGTTCAACTGCTTTATAAAGCTAGTAGGGTAGACCGGGATTGATTGTTGCAATTTTTACCTATCCATGCATTGCTCATATTAAAAAAAAATCTTTCCAAAATGAAATGAAAGATTGACGTTTTGCCTTTAATTGTGTATCCCTTTGGCTTTTATAAGTCATTGTAAGAAGAAGTAATAAAGCATAAAACACATTTTGATACATTGTGTACAGGGTGTGGGGTTAGTTGTCCACACAGAAGTTGAATGGGATTTCAGTGATGTATAAAATGTTTGTTTTTAAAGCTATGAATCTGTTTTATTAAGAATACCACCCCTATTATATTTGTCATCAATGCCCCTTATGTTCAAATACTGAGACTAAAGGAGGTGATCAGTTACTTGATTTGTTTTCTATGTTTTGGTAAATAAAACTAAACAATTTTCAGTGCAAGAAATTCATTGTTATCATTTCATAATGTAAGTTGCCTAAAAACCAACAAAAACAAATGTACAAACAGCCTATAAAGGTCTACATGTCAAATTGTCTTAACAAAATGTTGTTAATTGTTAATATGAATTGTTAATATGAATTGGCATTTTAAAAGATGACATATCTAGGAGACTTCATCATCTATAAGGTGAAAAAAAACCTGTAAAAACAGGAAACATTGCACTGCACAGAGTGTGCTTCATTCAGTCACAGGCGTGACAAATGTATGTAAGTATGTACAATATCACTGTCAGTTGGAAAAAAATATGTCAAGATTTGGTGACATGTGACAAGCAACCCCAACTGACTTCTTGACAAACATGGTAAGCTTGCTCAATATAAAATATGACTCAAAATAAAGCTACTACTTTTGGCTTTTTAATTACTATTTTGTTTTTGATTAACAATCCACGAGCTCTCAACACAAAAAACAACAAAAACATGGAAATAAAAAATTTAGACCTCACCTCAATGTTTTGTGTCTGCTCAACAAAGTGCAAATGATTAAGCTATCAAATATTAACATGGTAAGATCAAAATTTTACTACAGCACCATGTACTTTAGTGTGTCTGGAATAAGCATTGTGACAACCAGCCCATGTGACAACCAGCCCGACACATTCTAACATTAGTGGTTGGGTTCCACAATGGAAGCATTGCCTTAAATGTTTTGGCTAAATGTCAGACAACTTTAGATCCAAGTGTATGTAGGACCAGATGACAATGGTTAGACAATCCCCTGGGAATTTCATAGGGGCTCCCAGAGACCTTTGGAGATGCCCTTAGACTAAGGCAGGTGAAAAAGAAGTCATTAAAGGGTCAGACATGCTGAATGTCATAATGCATGGTACCAGTATATCAGGGAAGTTCAATGCTGTCCATTAGCCTTGATTTATGAGTTTTTCAAAAGATATGTGCTGTTGATGGGGTCTGACTTATTTGGGTAAACATCACATACATGCATGTCTAAAGTTGTCTATAACTAAAGTGGGAGGGGCACAGTGCTTAGGGTTTACCCCACTCACCTCAACAATGTTCTAAAAAACACCTACTTGGCAATCAAAAAGACGCACATTTCAGCTAAATAACTCTCTAAATGTATGTGGAGTGTGTTGTGTTTTGTGACAGTGACAACACACTGTGTTTTAGTGGATTTATGATTGTCTTTCTGTGATTTTTTTCTTTTTTTTTAGATGTTGTAGGAAAAATATGAGAGATAAAGATTGTGGATGGGACCAGAGCTGATGGAACCATATTTAAAAACCTTGGGGTTTTCCTCCACTTCTCTAAGGATGGAGCTCAGCTGCTTCACCTCTCAGCTCAGCTTCCTCTCTGCTTCCACATGTTTCCTCATCATCACTTTCAGTGCCACTGACTCATGTGACACCCTTCTGTGTCTTTGTCCACTCAGGTCCTGGTTTGCTTGTGTCATTTGCTAGTTTACTAGTTGCTACCATGTTCTTTTCCCCTTCATTTTCTCCTGTGAATGTTAGTCCAGGGAGTTAGGTTAGTGCTTTGTTATTTTATTTTATTTTTTCTAATTCTAGGTACACACTTGTGAGTTCAGAAATTTTCTTTATTTTTTACAGAATTTAGTTTACCCTGAAGCCTTTTTTGCTTCATCTCTTTTTGGCATAGTTGCTGTCTTCTTTTGCAAACTGTCTTGAGTGCAAAAAAAAGACTTGGAAAAATAACTGTTGGTATATGAAAAAAAAAGTGATTTTATCAAATGGATTATTAAATGTATTAATAAAATTGGTTAACTAAGAAATAAGCAAGCCAGTGAAGAAAATAGACCTACCCACTGGGATGGTCAGTAGTTATAAAACAATCAATTACAATGCATGTTTACAGAGCGTGGGAAGAAGCTGGATTTCTTAAAGGCAATGAAAACTTAATGGTAATTTTACTAAAAAGTCCAAGCCAAGGTCTGAACTTTGCCCTTCACTTTCGACCTTTTTGCTGTAAAGTAAAAATGCTAAGCCCCACACAACTGGGCACCCCCAAATACCCACAAGACATTTCATGCAAATTAATAAATGCATTACAGCCTTACAGTTTCACATAGTTTCCCAGATAACTTCTTGAATCTGTGAAAGACTTTAGCACACAGGAACGTTGTGTTGTATTCTGAATTATTCGGACTGGTAGAGCAGGAATCAAAGCAGCCATTTAAATTGTCATCCCCTGCAGGCAAGAGAATAAAGCATCTTGTCATGCTAATTATATGGCTGCACTTGTCTACTAATGCTGAAGCCTCTGCTGCTGACCAAAAGTCAAATATTGTCAGTAGACCAAGCAAAAGAGTCTTATGGAAAGCTGGATGAAAAGAAAGCTACATGCCTCTTGGTCCGCTGGTTGCTTGATAGATTACGTGACATTCAAAAGCAGACAGGCATCACAGTAAACATATTTGCATACACCATGCAAAATGAGGAGGCCAACGAGGGCAAGAGAAATGCCATTGCTTTGTGACTAAAACAACTATAAAAAAAAACAAAAAGTAGAAAAATGTTGGTAATTAGGCAACTTTATCTCAGCACTAGATACTTCCATGCTATATATTTACGTGAATGACTGTGGGGCAGACCAATGCGGGCTTATCATTAACCAGAACACATCTATTCATAAACTGACTTGTTGGTGACCTGGATCCATGCAGCTTTGAAGTTGTCAGTGATCTCCTCGAGTCATCAGTTTGCAAAAGCTCTTCATTTAAAAACTTCTCCCGTTCTAAGCCTTTACAACCTGGGAATTGCAACTTTTTCCTTGCATATATATGATGCTCTTTAAAAAGCCTGCAGGCCACAAAATGCTGACAACGGAGAAGATAGAAAGAATTATATATATTTTTTTTTCTATGTGACCCCTTTATGTCTTTGAGTCCAAAATATGGGACATTTACAGGACAGGTGCTAATTGGACAACCACATAAAGAAGACTTGCAGCTAAAAATAGTTCTCCCATTTTACTCTAAAATTGTGAATGACGTATCAACAGTTAACCTCTAAAAAAAATAAAATAAAAACTCCATCAACATGACATAGTAGCACTCCAACAAGCCTAGTGGTTGTAAATGGAAATAAAAGCACTTTTAAAACACTTAGAAATGGCAAAATAAAAAAAGAAATAGAAAACCTTCTATCAAAATGAAAATATAGCAGCTCTATTTTGTTAAAACAGTACGGGTTAGATTAATTAAAGTTGCTTTTTCACTTTGTTGTGTGAAAAAAAAGTATCAATATATAACTGAAAAACCAATTATCCTGCCACTCTATTCGATGAGACCAGGACTTATTTTGTAGTGTGGCTATGGTGCTGCTTTCTCCTGGTAAAATGTTATATAGACTCTTCTTGGAACCTCTCATGCCAATGAGACTTTTGAGACATTCATTTATTGTAATTTTGATTATTATGGCTTATTGATAATGAAAACCTACATTTTGAGACTCAGAAAAATACTTTTTTTTTATTTTTTTTGTTTATTCTATTTTTTGACCACACGGTCAGGTTTGTGAAAACTGTTCATTTCTAGCTTTCAATACCTCTGTTGGGCTGCTTTTGGCATGAATTACTGCATCAGTGCAAGAAGCCAATGACAACGTGTAGGTGTAATAGAAGCCCAAGTTGCTTTGATAGCTGCCTTCAAGTCATCTGCATTGTTGAGTCTTGTGTCACTCATCTTTTAACAACAGCTTATAGATTTTCCATTGGGTTCCAGTCCAGTGGGTTTTTCTCTCCAACCAAGCACTATAACATTATGATCCCTGAACCAGCTCTTGGTACTTTTGGCAGTATGGCAGTGTGCCAAGTCCTGCCAGAAATAAAATCAGAATCTCCAAACAGCCTGTCAGCAGTGGATGGGATAAGATGCTCTTGAGTTTCCTGGTATACAGCTGTGTTGACTGTGTATTTTAGAAAATACAGCAATCCAATACTAGGAGATGAAATGGCTCCTCACTAGATAGACAGACGGACGGACGGATGGACAGGTGGACAAAGGCAGGGTACACCCTGGATGCTTTGCCAGTCCATCTGATAGCCACTCATGTACCACACACATACTCACATTCATGACTAGGGACAATTTAGTCACAAATGAAGCATGTTTTTGGACTGTGTGAGGACTGGGCATGCCAAGACCTTACAGATGTAAGGTAAAAACAATTAAAAAAAGGATAATTCATGCATATGTTCATACATATTATTTCTACGGGCATGCTGCGGGCAACAGATCATAAACAATATGTAAGGGTCATCACTGCCAGCAAGCAGCAGATGTCCTCCCAGCGCCCTACCCGCCAATTTTAACTGCACCTTAGACATTTAGGGCCCCTTGGTGGGGAGGGTGAGGGGACATCACTGTGAGTAATCAGGAGATGTCCCCTCAGTGCCCTACCCGCCAATTTTAACTGCACCCCCCTTAGTACACACACCCCTCCTCCCTCAAAATATACATTCCAACATAAACACACACACATGCACACACAGACCCCCTCAAACACACATACACGCACACACATTTGCAAGGAAGGTGGGACCTAGGACCATCTGTCCCCTACCCTTTCCCTGGTGGGGGGTATGGGGTCCTTGGCAACGGCGGCCGTGTCCCCTGGGTGCCGGTTTCCTGGGCCCGTCGGTGCTCTCTCCGCGCAGGGGGGTTTCACATTACACCTGAGCCGGGGGTGTCCGTGTCCCTGGGGGGTGGGTCCTGGTCCTTGCCCCTGGGTGCTCCAACTGTGGCCGAGCCTGGTCGAGCCAAGTTGACAACACCCCTGGTGGGCCCCCTTTCTCCCTGGGGTGCTCCCCTCCTGGGCGGGGGCTGCTGGCCCCTGCCTTGCTCCTCCCTGGACCAACCGTGGGCCGGGTGGGTGGCTGCCTGGAGTGTGGGGGGTCCCGGCTCGTACCTGGGGTTGGGGCGGGGGGGATGCCCGGAACTCCTGGAGGGTGGTGGGCTGCTCGTCTGGGGCTGTGGGCGTCCTTCTCCGGTGGGGCCCTGCGTTGGGTTTTCCCGGCGCGGCGGGAGGGCTGCTCTCCTGGTTGGGCTGGGGCGGCGCTCTCTTTCCCTCCGTGCCTCCCTGCTCTCTGGCTCTGTGGGCCTCGCGGCGGTCCTGCTGGCCCTGGCCTGAGGGGTGGGCTGGGTCGCCCGGAGGGCGGTTGTTCCCTGCCTGCTGCCTTGTGGCGTTGGGGGTTCCGGCTGCCGCTGCTGCTACGGCGTTGGTCTTGGTGTGGGGAAGGCTGGGCACTCTCCTTCCTTCTTTTCACATTCCACCTTCCATTTTAGAAAAACATAAACACTCACCTGAGCACAGGTGTTAGCTCACCTGCACTAACAGTTTGCATGATTGAATGACTGAAATATTTCACACTAGTTGGTTTAAAGGCATAAGTATGCGTGTGAACACTGTCTGTTTTGTGTACATGTCGACAGGTGGACATTTTCTTTTCAGCCAGCCGGTGTGTTCGATAACATTTGAGTGTGTGTGTGGACAGGCCCCGCCCTTTTTTGTATTACATTTGAACCTTACCGTAATGATAAACAACCAGTAAACTTGCTGCTTCATGGTCTTACCCCCCCCTCCTATTATCACCCTCTTACCCCCCCCCTCTCTAACATCCCTCTCTCTTCTTCCCTTCTTTCCTTTTCCGTCTGGTCCAACACCAAAGATTTTCAAACATGATTGAAATTAATAAAGTTTGGCCTCAATTACAAAAGGGGTTTATTCAGACATACCTCTGGTTTGTCTGAAGATTAATAACCCCTATTGTTAAAGTAAAATATGTCCAACACAAGAGGACGTCAGCTCTCATCTGTCTGCCCAGCTGTTGGACAGGACAAGTTAAAAAAACAAAAAAACAATATTTAAGGGTGATGTTAGTTGAGATGAGATTTTTTTTTAAAATTACATTTTGTGAACATCCTATGGGCACTTGTAAACATACCAGCTACACAGCATCATTTGTACGCTGTCAGTAAGGAGCCAGTGCGCGCATCTCACTACTGACTAGAGTGTGGCGTTAGGGCACCTTACAACAGCATCACCCGTACATCATAAATTTGTGTAACTTACTTTTTCCCAACAGATACTTCCTGATACATATACTTCAGGCACAGTAAAGGATACGTTCCATTTTTTAGGGTTGTTGCAAGAGCCTCAAAAAAACTGCAAGACACACCTGCACCTCTCCACAACCCTCTCCTGGCCCAGACAACCCAAAAAACACGAAGCATCCGAACAGGTCAATCCCCTGTACTGGTAGATTTGACTAAGCCATAAGGAACAAACCTAACTCGTAAAATGTAACCATAGCTAGAATGAGAAACTCATAGCCAACTGAAGAAATTTAATAGTAAAATTGGATATCACAGAATTGTACCCAGAGAAAACCCACGCAAGCATGAGGAGAACATCCAAACTCCACACAGAAAGGTCCCAGCTGGGTGTCGAACCAGGGCTGTGAGGCGACAGTGCATACCACTATAGCACCATGAAGGATGGATGGAACTGATGGAACTTTACAAGGCTAGAAATGATCAATAAAAAAAGGCCCTTCTGCATATATGCTATACAGAAGGTAAAGTGAATGTTTTGGGGGGAAAAAATAGAAAACTGTAAATAAAAACACGCACAACAGTTGGTGTTATAAAAAGGAGTGGGACCTCTTCAACCCACTCCTTTTCAAGCAAACCGTCTTGTTTTATCTGTCTATTTTAAATTCCTGTGGTTATTTTCATTTATATTTGAAATAAAGCATTTGACCTGAATTGAAATTGAACTGAAGCCTGGAACAATGCAAGTTTAAACATCTTGGTATCTTTCACTGTCACTTTTAAGAGGTATAGATTTGAAATATTAGTTAACTAAAATTAGATGTAGTGAAGGAGGACGCGGAGAAAGTTGGCAAGTGTCAAAAAGATGCAGAGAATAGGATTAGGCGGGGGCAAATGAGTCACTGTGATGTCAAAAGGCTAAAATAAAACACAAGTAGCCCTAAAAATGGCCCAAAATGTTTATATGGCAACAAACATTGGTGTGCGATGTGCTGCACTGGGATTCTTCAACAAGTTAGTCTACACTTTTACCCAAGAATATTGTTAAAGAAACAGTGCAGACAATATAGGCACACTGTTTATACCTTATTTTATGTTTTGTAGTCCTACATTTTTTTTAATTAGTACGCTCTTATTTTGAACATTTTAACTGGAGAAAGGCAGCTATGACGCGTTAGAGGGACTATCACTGGTTTTAGTACAAAAGAGTTGGAAACAACAGCTTATAGATGTAAGGTTAAAGAAAGAAATAATTAAAAATCATTAAAATGATGCATTCTTAAAATTCAAAAAAACATTTGGAAAAATTTTTAAATATTTTAGCAGGCAAGTATTTATCAAAATGAGAACCTTGGTAATCTATGAATACAAAGTGTGTTAGTAATATTTATCTTTTATCATTAAATGTATGTTCAGCTATTTAAACCCAAAACGATTACACCCTTGTAGTCTTTGTAATTCTTTTTTATTTTCTTTTAAATATTCTGGCTCAGGTCTAAAGTTGAATATAAGAAGCAATAAATACACATTAAAAGTATAGGTACTATAATACTTAAGGCTGTAGGGGCTTCTGGGAAAAAAAACAAAAAAAAACTCCTTTGGCTTGAGGACTACTTTTTGTCACTTTAAAACACTGTTTCTGTCAGTCATGCTGAAACGTATGAGGTGCATGAGACAAGAAATCACTGTACCACCACTAATTATAGGGATTCTTTGACATTACATGATTTTAGGCAGATTTTTAGCCCCAAAAAGCACAGCCGTTTTTTGAAGAAAGAGCTGTCTTTTTTTATTCTTTTGCTAATGAACTAGGATAATATTCAAGTGGGGTGTGCCGCAAATGCTACATTTTCCACCATCTGATGTCATATTTTCATGCTCAGAAGGGGATGCTTAGATTGCGATTGTCGCATGTGAAGACCAATTAAAGCGAGACCACATGTCACAATGTGCTGTAAAGCATCAGCGGATCTGGCACTTGAGATGGGAACTATTGAAGATAAAAAAAATCAAATTTTCAATTCGACATCATCTGAGCGTACTTCAGTTATTATGTGGACCTTTTTTTTCTTTCTGTTTTTGTGACTTATAAAAAGACATCTTCTGCTAAGGAATTTAAAGTGCAGCTGACCAGAGTGGATTTTTTAAAAAGAAAATAAGCTATAATACTGTTAGGGTGATGTTCATTATGTGCAAAAAAGAGCATTTATATTTGCGTCAGTCACTGGCAAATGCATTCAATTATTTTCAGTTTTTTGTATTTAGTTTTAGATGTCTTCTTGAACAAGTTTTTTTTTTTTTTAATGATGCATTTTATTTATCTTTTTAAAGTAATCATGCATTCATTTATTAATTGATTGATCCAGTTTGATGGATCACTCCTGCCTCTGGCAAAAACGTCCACTAGAGATGCAATCATTTATATTTTAAGGGAACCCTGAAGACCCATGTAGGAGAATAAATGTTCCAGAGGTTTTTACAGATCAGATCTGGCAACCAGAAGCTTCTGTCATTAGCAGTTAGAAATGCTTTGTGACTCAGAAACATGCTTACAGGAATGAAGCAGCCCAACCTGTGGCCACTGTCAGTCAACAGCCCTTGTAATCCCGGCTGTAAAAGGGGGAGTTGCAGCCCTGAGTATATGACAGCATTTCTAAAGATGATTTCAATGAATATTTTAAAACGCCTTCATTATGGGTGCATGTAATTACTGCCTTTCCTATAATGCTTGACTAAGCCTCAACAAGAGGGATAAATGCGGGGAGCTGGCGAGATTTCCTGCAGGAAAAAACCCCTATTATTATGGTAACTCATTTAGGTTTTCTGATCAGTTCATGATACATACTTTCTAATACACTCTCGAATGAACTGTGCTGCTTGAATTTGCTGATTAAAATGATAAATAATAAAGAAGTGGTGCAGTTTTCTCTCCATCTTCAATTGAAACATTGATTTCCCAAACCAACAATTGTTTGACAAATTGCCTGGTTTGGTTTGAGGCTAAATTTTTCAGATGAATAAACACAACAACCCCCAATTAAATCCAGTTTGACAGGTACATTTTTAAGTAAAATACTTAATGTGCGTAATATCTTATCAGCAGGGTGTTGTTGATGCCTTCATGAAAACACTTTTTAGTAAATTCTGTTTCTTTTAAAGTTTTATGGGACTTTATTTAAACAAGTCGTTCGTGAGTACCGGTAGATGAAAAGTCTCACTTTCCAACAGGCACAACAATGACATCGAGCCACTGAATGACGCTCATAGGAATTAAAGTCTGACGGGTTCTGCAGGTAAATGTTGTTACATTACATCCCAAAAGGAGATTTTATGTAGTTAAATAGATTTTAAAACTTAGGTTTTGTTACACTGTTCCTGCCTGGTCTAAAAGTGTTTTATAAGACTGTATGTAAAACCACAGAGCACTTGATGCTGCGATGGATGCACGTGAAGACGAATGCATGTGCAAACTGAGCAAGGATCAGCTAACGAATGGTCCCTGAACCAGCTTTTGGTAAGAAAAGGTCTCCAACCACTTAGCTTCCGACTGCATGGTAACGGTTCACGTGTCATGGAGATCATGAGATTGCATTAAATGGATGATGGAGATGAGGTAAAGGATTAGGGTAATTGCTGTCATGTTCAACATCTCAGCAATTGGAAATGTCTCCACCCGGCCCAAATCTACAGTCTCCACCCGGGCCAGATATGCCCATGTCAACAACAAGCAAACACTGAACTCATTTCATTCATCATTGAAAAAAAACTTACATCTGCATCTTTGTTTGGTCTGATTTCACTCCAGCTCGGTTTTGATGCATAATGCCTAAGCTGCTGAATTGACACCATACACATACCATAAACGGTATGGACTAATAATGGTAAGAGCATTTTGATATGTGTTTAACATGGTAATTTTTTGAAATGTTGGATTGAAATTCTGAGGTATGCTTTTAAGGTGTTCAACCTATAATGTAACCATAGCTAGAACTCATCGCCTACATAGATAAACTCATAGTAAAATTATTTTCCACTAATTCTTTATGAAATAAATGTCAATAGTCAACACTGTTCACCGTGCAGCAGCGGTTAGCACTCTTGCCTTACAGCAAGAAGGTCCCTGGTTCAAGTAATGGCTGGGGGACCAGAAACAGAACAACAATGGGGAATCTTTCTGTGTGGAGTTTGTATGTCCTCCCTGTGCATGAGTGGGTCTCAGGCTACCCCAACCCAACCAGTCCCACCGTCCAAAAACATGCTTTATAGGTTAATTGGTCATTCTAAATTGTCCCTAGGTGTGAGTGCGAGTGTGCATGGATGTGTAATCGTGGTTCTGTAACAGACTGGCGACCTGTCCAGGATGTCCCCAGCCTTCGCCTGCAAGTGGTTGGGATAGGCTCCAGCAGCCCCGTGACCCCGAAAGGAAAAAAAAAAACAGATTAGAAGATGAATGAATGAGTAAACACTGTTCAAAGTCATATTTGGAAAAACAAGAACAAAAAAAAGCTTACAGAAAACAGAATAATTTAATTTAATAAATGTCTCTAGACATCAAAAGCTGCAACCCTTAGATGCTTAACATGTCTTTTAATGTTCATATAAACTACAAAATATAGCTTGTCATTTGTAACAGCAATCAAAAGCAATCGCTTACTACATAATTGTTTTTACTTTAGGGATTTGGGTGGGCGTAGCAAATTCCTGCAACGGGAATGCAAATCTCTGCAGTTAGGGCACAAACTAGATGTGAAACCTCTGCGTTAGTGTTACTCAAAAATAAGGATTAAAAAAATATTGACTCATGGAACATGAAGAAAGGTCAACATTGCACAATATAGAATTTTGCAAAAATAGTTAAATATGGAAACATTTCAAAATAATGATTTTCAAAGAATTTTCCACACACAATATGAAGACAATATAAGACTTTTCAACCTAATGTAACACACTTAGTATTATTTTTTCTTATTTATAAAGGGTTGGCGTATGATAGACAGCCTATTGAGTCAAAAGTGAACTTTGGAAAATGAGAAAATGTTCCAGGAATGCAGGAGATGATATCTAGCCTCAGAGGCCAAATAGATAAGAGAGTAAATGGGTTCCCAACACTCTCGTGGGCGTGTGGAGAGTGAAGGCTAACCCTTACACTCATTTACCTCTTAAGAGCTCCTGCAGAACAAACTTCCAAAAGACTTGCTGTGGGCTTTAACAGATGGGTGTCAGAACATGCTGATCCCGTGTTGATCTCTGTCTGTCTCCAGCAGGGGTTTGAGTTTATTTTTAAATGTCTGTCTGTTGCTACTTCAAGGGAAAGCATAGCTCTCTATGATGAGCTGACAGCAATAATAAAACAGGCTTGGAAATAAATGTCTAACTTTCTGCACTCCTGTTTATTCTCAATGCTCTTTCATTTTTTTTTTCTAATGATGGGCATCATTTATTTGTTTATTTCAAATTGTCAAAATCGGTGTTCATGACATTTCCTGTATAATAGATTTCTATCAAGTCAATGCATGTCAAGATGACTTTGATCTGCCATTATTTCTAAAACAAAATGTAGTTAAGTGTCTCAGAGAAAATTATTTTAAAGATTTAGCCTTATTTTGAAAAAAAGATCTATTATACTCATTAGTCAAATCGTCAGTTGAACTTTAAAAATACTGAGGGGGGAAATTAAGTTATTTAAAATAATAATGTAGACAATAATTAAAATTAATAAATGGATATAAAATAATTTACAAAAAAAAAAGAATTGAGGAGGCAGAAAATGTCCCCCCATTACTTCAGTTTGTTTCATTCACCTTCCTTTTCAGCACTTTTTTTTTTTTATTTCTCCAAGCTTAATTTGCAGTGGATGCACGTTTTAAAGAATAACACTCAATGATATGAACTTATTTTACGAAATTATTTTAGCCTTCATGTTGTGCATCTATGCATCATTATGCAGTCGCACAAAGAAACTGTGCCTTGAGCTAAAATCAGCAAGGTTAATTGGATCATTTTGGGAAAGTTTGATGCAATGCCACTTTTCATGAGTATAAGTTGAATTGCGGGTAAAAAGAATGTTCCACATGGGAAGGCCTACAGAAATTTGCTGTGTATGAAACATAAGTCTCAAGTAAAAGTTACCTGATTATATAATGTATGTATATATAAATGATATATTTGTTGAAGGAATCAAGGTAAAAGCAATAAAGATTAGGCTGCACAATAAACGTGTGAAAATTTAGACATTTGTCAGTAGAAAAATATGTTCGTTTTCTTACAATGATGTAATTAAAATAGTAAATAAATGTGTACCTATATGTGTATGTGTGTGTATACCTGAAAATAATCATCTGGAAAAGATTTCAAAAGATTGTAGCAGAGACAACTTCACGGTAGAAATCATTGCTTTCTTTACCTTCAGCAGCCTTTGCTTCTTCTTCTCCTAAGAAATGTCTGCACGTTTCAAAAACCTCGAATTGCAACACCACAACGAACATCAGTGTTCTTCCTTTTTTTTTATCAAAGGAAAAAACAGAGGCAAAACATGAACATTGAATTCAGATTACAACATCCATGCTTTTAGTTACTTTTTAACCTCGATATTTCAGTTTAGGAGTTGTGAACAGCAAAGACCTTGCATTTTTTTGCTCAGTATCCCCATTAGATTCATTTTAAAGGGGGACTTACCTAATTTATTACTCTTTAAAGTCCTTGAGTTGGTATAATGCTTTGTTCAACCCATATTTTGTATAAATTATAACAATTGGAGTATTTACAAGCCCTTGGGCTGCACTCAGTACAATGCTATACAGGATGGAGTGGTTTATGTCGAATTATAATTTGGGCTCTTGGATCACTGACCTGAATAGGCCATGCAGGATTCGACCCTAAACCGAATCCTATTTTAAAGCCCCACCCCGATCATCTTTTGATCTGTTTGAAAAGTATCCCCAGGGGTCTTTTATTATGATTATACTATCTTTAGCTAAAAAAACAAAAAAAAAAAAACGTCATTTTCTCCGCCATAGTTTGTGCAAAGCGTCAGGAGTTGCTTTTTTATCTTTATTGAACATAATATCAAAGTACAAAACACAACATCAAGGAATCAAATAGAACATCAGCCGCAATAACTAATGTTATCATTCCAAACAGCAGTGGGTTGCTTAGAAATTCACCCGAGTACTGTTGGTGCAGAGTAAGCCTGTGCTCATTTCCCATCATCCCTTTGCTCACACTCTTTCCCTGTAGCTTACAGACCTTCACACCCCCAACCAAACATATCGGTGCAAAAATACTGGCGAGCAACTTCAGAGCTATCCAGCGGTACAGTTTAAGCCAGATTCCAGCACAGACGAGGAAAATAGAGACGTACATGTACATCTTTCTGAAAGTGGATGCATCAGAACGGAGCTGAGCAGGGAGCTATTGGTCTGCGGATTGTAGCTTCAAGCAGATATCAATCTCTTCGTCTGCTCCCAATTTACAAAGATTTGAAGAAAGAGATACTCATTAAGGCAGTTTTAAGCTTAAAATGTTTTTAATCTTTGTCCTCCATTCTGAGAAAACGTTACAAGGACACCTTAAAAAAAAAAAAGACTATTTCAATCTGAGTGGCTCTTTTATATCTTTTAGACCACTTATCCATTTTTTTTGCCCTATCCTATCACCCAGCATACCCTATACTGTAAAATAAAACTAAGCTTAAACACTGTAGAATACATTTCCACCCAACAGTATTAAAATCGCAGCAGTAACTTCAGTGTTTGAAAAAACCCAAGAACAGCACACACATGTTTTATTCCTTTATAAGAGTTAAGACTCACTAATACAACAGTTTTTTGGGTCACATTCAGGAATGTGACCCAAAACAAGTATTACTGTCTGTTTTCTGTGTGTATTTTGTCAATAATAATAATGCTTGTAAATGTGTTAACTAAGTAATTTAATAAATCTTATTAGACTTATTGTACTAATAAATGTCTTACTAACACCCTAAAAATTATATTATAATGCTTGTTAATGCGTTAACAAAGCTTGTTAAGGAATCTTAATATAAAGTGTTACCTAATTTTCAAACATTTGTAGTAATAATACATAAATTGTAAAAAAAAAACGACATATTTTTCTTGTTTCAAAAAAGAAATGTTTTACTTGCAAGTGAAGTAATTGTATTTTTATTTTTTTTAGCAAAATAATCTTTGGTTAGCCTTTTGGAAAGGAAGAAGGCATATAGAGCCTAACAACCTTGCTTCAGCTTTTAAGATGAATGTTAACATTAGTATTACCTCAATCCTCTTTATAATTTCAAATAATGAATAATTCATAATGACAAAAACAAAGCAGATGATTAAATTAATGTACAGTTTACAGTGTTTTGTTAATGTGCAATACTGTTCATCTATGGTTACCAAATATATTGCTCCTCATACAGTCCATTTACTTACTGTTTAGAAATAGCAAACAACTGTAGCCATACCCTATAGCAATAGAGTCAAACCATCTTGACCATGTGTTCACCACTTGTGTATGCACAAGTACAAAAGAAACCCCCCTTGTTATGTAGACACAGAGAGCATTTGCTTACGTTCCGGCACCCGTTCCCAGATTAATCAGCCAATTTTCAGAAATTCAGGTTTTTATTATTTTCTGAGAGCCTCATTGGACTCGTGATCAGGGGGCCCTAAGCAAAATGTAATTTGTGGGCTCTCTAACTGATCAGCAGCACCAAAAAAACACAACTGTTGTTGTAATATAAATGAGATATCTCTATTAATACATTTGTGAATTATTGTTGCTGCCAAAGAATTGAATACAGTAAATTGCCTGCATGTTGGATGCACATTAGGTGGTGCTAAACAAATTTTAAATGCAAAGAAAAAAAATGAATGACAAATGTATATATATTTATATATTTTTTAATGTAACATTAGGCACTCAACAAATGACATTCCCAAAACTCCAACTTATTAAAAACAGCAACTTAATAGCAAATCAAATGACAATAAAACAATCCAACATAAAGAACACAACAGCTCAATGAGGGGGATTTTGGAAAGTCAGAGTCTTTCTCAGTCTGAAAAGGACCTCTCTGCACCAAATCCATTCTTACTGGATCAGAGAGTGTGGTTGGCCATTCAGCTGGACCAACTGGATTTAAGGTACCGGTAGGTGGAATTCTGGATCCAGTAGGCTCCTCTTCCATACACGCCTCTCTTGGAGCCTCTGGAACATGAGATACAGAACTACAATAAAAGCAAACACTGAAAAATAAAACAGTCAGATGTTTTCCCTTTCAACAGTAGTAGTGGTGACAGGAGTTTCTTCTGCAGCTAAAAAACAAGAATTATGAATATACAATAATCACTGATAAAGCTAATAAAATATCTATAGCAGAATATTAATAATATATTGGCTCGTTTAAAATCTGTGTGCAGGTTTTTCACAATTTCATGATATTTTTATATATTTATCAGATATTTATTGTTTGATTGTATATTTGCATAAGGTCATATTTTATTAATTTAATTATGAACAGTTTGGAGCTCCATACTCTTCAGCTGCTGTTTATGAAAAAAAAGGGTTAAACTGTCGGCTGAGACGGAACTGTGCAAAACATCATCATTATGTAGAATCAAAACTGCAAAATACAAATAAGAAATAAATGTACCTATTTATAAATAATAAAATGTGAACACTAATTTGAGAATAAGTGGAAATATAAGCCTTTTATACACTTCTTTTTGTATTATTTTGTATGTTCATAATTTAAAAATTAGTACATTTATTTTGTTAGTCATTTATAAATGAGAACCTTTATTTCCTGTTTGTATTTGGCAGTTTTCATTCTCCATATTTTATGCCAATGCAAGATTTTAAGACACATTCATTGTTGTAAAACTCAGACTACCTGACTGTCAGATAAACAGTAGTTTTTATGCTGTAATAAACCGGAAAATGCAGAACGCACTAAATATTTGTTAGCAAAACAATGAAACAAAACGATGACGTGGGTTAAAACATTTTTCAGCCATTGTCGTTGTCATTATTTACTTTCCTTTACTCTCCTCCGTTTTAGAAGGTCATGTCCAACCTCATCTTGGAAACTTGGGTATCAAAATTATTTTCGCGTTTTCCATGGGAAATTACGACAAACGGGGTCGTTTATCATGTGCAAACTTCACCTCAAATCGCTTAGTATTTTATGTAAATTGCGCAGCTGCACAGAAATGCTGGATAATGTAAAAATAAAGCCTCAACATCCTCCAAACTTACCTTGTGATTGATGTTGAAGTTTTTTATCCTTTTTTCGCTCCTGATGGATAAAGTCTCAGAGGCATGACATTTTCTTGTTGTCGCTTTGATCAGCGTGACAAAATGTGATCGTTTTTTTTTCTTTCCCCCAACTTTATTGAAAAAAAATGTGATCGTAAATGCACACCGTGCCAGGGTCAGATGCAATGATGTTGAACAATCGTTGCTAAATGGTGTAACGTCATTATTTGGGTTGCCAAATTGGTTCATGTGTGCTGACAGGGGGGATCATTAAAGTACAGGATACTTTCTTTTGCACAACATTCAGAGCACACGTTGGTAAGGAAGTTATATGTAATGGGTTGCCAGATTTGGGTCTTTTTTAATTTAATTTTTGTCGCCACTTCGGAGCCCTGCTGGTGACGGGGGCCCTACGCGGCTGCGTAATTCGCATATAGGGAGGGCCGGCCATGCTCGTGATATCCAAAACTGACTCCAAAACTGCCCGGTACCAAAAGTCATTCATACCCAATGCAATAACCCTGTACAACAACACACAATGCAAAAGATAACCTTTGCACATTTTTATTATCTATTTATTTAGTCTTTTTTCTATTTTGCACATTTCTTTTGCACATCTTTTTACCTGCACTGTTCTGTAAATAGCTTTTTAAATTATAATACCTTGATGTTTGCATTTATGCTACATTTTCTTGTTCTTGCTTTTTTTATTTAATTCTAAGCCTTTTTTTCCCTATGCTGTCAGTTGCTATGGTGACAAACAAATTTTCCACGTGTGGGATCAATAAAGTATTTCTGATTCTGATATTTCTTTTTTTGCTTCTCTGGCTGTATTTATTAATATGCTGTGTGTCTCTTGAATCAGCCCTGATAACTTCTTTGTGCCTGTGGAGGAATCGAGAAATACTGGGAAATTTTGAAAGTATTTTTCAAAATCAGCTCTCAGCTGACGTCATTTCCGGGTGAGCCTTTTCCAGTGTTAATCGTGTTTGACTGCTCTTCTCTTGTTTGGCGTTGCTTACTCTAAGGGCTATCTGGTTTAATATTCACATCTAGCACCTTTTAGTAGCGAATACACTACTTTTAAAACTCTTGCTGTTCACTTTTCTCATTTTGCTAAATAAACTACTTTTCTTTACCTAAAGACCGCTAGCCTTAGCTTAGAACCTAGCATGGCCACCACTCCTTCCGCCTTTCCTCCTTTCTCCTGCTCCATGTGTCATATGTTTAGTGATGATCCTGCCTCCTTTAGTGAAAACTGCGGTAGGTGTGTTAAGTGTAGTCTTGTGTTAGACTTGGTGGCCAGGCTGGAGCTGTTAGAAGTGCAGCTCCGCACAGTGGAAGCTAAGCCGGCTAGCCAGGTCGTTACTCGTAGCGCGTGCCGCGCTACCAGGGCTAACTTAGGCCGGTTTTACACTGCATTGTTCAAGTGACCCAATTCCGATTTTGTCCTCTCATTTGGCACGGATCGGATATGATCGGTGAACGTGTAAGCAGGACAAAAGCGCATGGATTCCGTTTTTCTCAGATCGGATACAGGCCTCTCTCATATGTGGAAATAAATCGGAAACAAATCGGATACATGCATTTGCGTGTGCCATGTAAGCAGACAGATCGGATATTCCCCGGTAAATGCGAGTCGTACCTCAGTGACGTCAACTCAGGACACCACCAACTGAGATCACATGACCTATTAAGGTGATTTTTGTGCGCCGATTTTGCTGTCAGCGTGTTACCTTTCAGCCTCAGGCTCACCGCTCTTATGTCCGGTCCGGTCCCGGTCGGGACGCAAACGGTAGCTAATGAAGCGGGACACCGTTGCTATGGAACAGGCTAGAAGCTGTTTAATTCTTTGGGGGGCTGATGATGATGGTCCCCATCATACACGCGTGCTTGCGTGTGTGTGTGTGTGTGTGTGTGTGTAAGGAGAGAGCCCCCCCTCTCTCCTGTGAGCGCGGGGGTGTGAGCGCGGAGCGGGGGACTGTAAATAAAGGTGTCTCGCCCAAAAGATTTGGAGTCTCTTAGCCCACTCTGGAAGCCGGGGGGTCAAAACGGAAAAGAGAACCCCGAGGAAATCTGTTTCTGACTACGGTCAGAAAAGAGAAGTCATCGCGCAGGAAAGGTTCAACATTTGGATCAAACTGTTAGTACAGCACGTCTGCAAACACTTCCTCATTTAAACTCAGAGAAAGCACATAAGACGGCCGACCAGCCCTCATTTTTACTCCCCCATGCATCCTCTCAGGAGCGCCCAAGGCAACGCCTCCTTCCGTCGCTGCGTTGCCTCCATGACAACCGCAGTCACAAAAGTCCGAAAGAGGTCCGCGGAGGGCGGAAATGCTGCTACGTAGTCCTCGGAACGTCTACGTTTGATAGTTTCAGCATTGTATAGTGTAAATGCAAAGATCAGATACAGGTCACTTTTAAAAGATGATGTAAGCGGGTCGTCAATAAATTCGGATATAGTCAGAAAATCGGATATGGGCATCAAGATCTGCAGTGTAAAAGCCGGCCTTAGTTAGCACCCCAGCGCCCTCCCAACAGCCGGGAGACACACAGGGGTTTGCACTGGTTGGGAGGAAACATAGTGCTAAACGCAAAAACTTAGAGCACCCGAGACTCCACGTTAATAATAGGTTCTCCCCCCTCAGCGACACACCCGCTGAACACTCAACTCTGGTTATAGGCTCTTCTGAAGTTAGAAATGTGGAGCTCCCAGCGGCTACAGTCAGGTGTTATCCGGGGGCCAGAGTTGGTGACATCGAGGGGAACCTTATGATGTTAGCTCAGAATAAGTCCAGGTTCCATCGAGTCGTGATTCACGCATGCGGTAATGATGCCCGACGGAGACAATCAGAGGTGGTTAAGTTAGCTTTGGTGTGTAAACTGGGTAAGACGATGTCCGACACTGTAATTTTCTCTGGTCCCCTGCCGAACTTAGTCAGTGAGTTTTCCGACTTCCTATCGACTATTGTCTTAGATTCTGTTCAATATTAGGGGATTTCAATATTCATATTGATGACCCCAGTGACTGTCTAGGAAATGCTTTTGCAGCTTTATTAGATGATGTTGGTTTTACCCAAAGTGTGAATGAACCCACTCACTGTCATAAGCACACCCTGGACCTTGTTTTAACCCATGGGATAGAGATCAGCCAGCTGAGTGTCCTTCCTCTTAACCCCATCAATTCTGATCACTTTCTGATTACCTTCCAGTTTACATTGGAACATGCTACCACCCCAGCAAATAAGAAACAGCTTAGAAGAACCTTAACTGACCGTTCTGTGTCTGAGTTTAAACACACAGTTCAGCCAGTACTTAGTGATATTCTGAGAAAATACTCTGAGTCCAGCTCCCATAGCATCAGTCCTAGTATAAATGACCACTTTGTTAATGATGCCTTACAAGCCCTCAGGAGTTACTTGATGTTGTTGCCACCCTGAAACCTATGTTCGTTAGACAAAACCGAGTAGCACCGTGGTTTAACGCTCATACACGTTCTCTTAAACAAGAAACCCGTAAGTTGGAAAGGGAATGGTGCCGCTCCGGTTCAGAGCACTCTCTGAATACCTGGAAACATAGCCTATTAAATTATAAAAAAGCTCTGCGTAGAGCTAGAAGCCAATACTATTCAACCTTAATATCAGAGAATGGAAATAATCCAGATTTCTTTTTAGCACTATTGCTAAATTAACTTGCAGTCAGAGCTCAGTAGAACCACGTGTTCCAGTTTCTCTCAGCTCTGATGATTTTCTTACATTTTTCGATACTAAAATCTCAAATATTAGACACAAGTTAAATCAAGTTATTCCTACTATCAGCCCAGAGCAGGCTGAAGCGGTAGAAGTGGAGGCCTCCATAGAAACCTCTGTAACATTAGACTGCTTCACTATTGTGGATCAAGTGGAAATAGCATCAATTATTACGTCCTCCAAATCATCAACTTGTCAGTTAGACCCAATTCCCACTAGACTTTTTAATGAAACTTTTCCCCTAATTAATGATTCCATATTAATAATGATAAATACCTCTCTGGAAACGGGTTATGTTCCACAGTATTTTAAATATCAAGTTGTTAAACTTCTTCTGAAAAAGCCCAGTTTGGATCCTGGCATGTTGGCCAACTGTAGACCAATATCAAACCTCCCCTTTATTTCTAAAATCCTAGAAAGAGTTGTAGTTAAGCAGCTTTACTGCCACCTACAGGACAACAGCCACTTTGAAGACTTTCAGTCGGGGTTTAGACCTCAACACAGTACGGAAACTGCACTAGTTAGAGTCTCTAATGACTTGTTATTGGCCTTAATTTTCATTGTTATACCGATGACACGCAGTTGTATTTATCCATGAAACCTGACCAGAATGACGATATAGAGAAACTGAATGCCTGCAGCAGAGACATCAAGACCTGGATGACAATTAATTACCTCCTCTTGAACCCAGAAAAAACTGAGGTCATTATACTAGGTCCTAAAAATCTCAGAGATACTCTGTCTGCTCAGATAGTCTCCCTGGATGGCATAAGTATAGCCTCCAATTCCACAGTTAGAAACCTTGGGGTTTTATTTGACCAGGATTTATCATTTAAGGCTCACATATCTCATAGGCGTGTAGAACTGCCTTTTTTCACCTGCGTGCATTTGTTACATCGAGGCTGGATTACTGTAACTCCTTGTTAGCAGCATGTCCTAAGACTTCCTTAAGAAGTCTCCAGCTTGTTCAGAACGCAGCAGCTAGATTGTTATCAGGAACTAGCAAAAGAGATCACATCACTCCTGTGTTAGTTTCACTCCATTGGCTCCCAGTTGATTCTAGAATCAAGTTCAAGATCCTCCTGGCAACCTATAAGGCCTTACATGCACTGGCCCTGTCCTATATTAAGGACCTCATAGTCCCTTACCATCCGATAAGAACACTTCGTTCGCAAAACGCAGGACTCCTTGTGGTTCCTAGAATTAGTAAAAGTACAGTTGGAGGTAGAGTGTTTAGCCACCAAGCCCCTGTTTCTACTTCTACCCTTCCTCTCCTCTATTCTTGATCATCATTTATCATTTAGTTTTCCATACCTCTGTTTGGTGCAGTGCGATTCATGTATTGTCACTCTGTCCCTCTCCCCTCCTGGGGAGTGGGAGTGCTTCTAGACTCCAGTTGGCTCATCCGTGCTCCTGTTCCTGACCGTTTACCTCGCCTTTGCTACCGCTCCTTCACCTGGCTGTGGATCCTGCCTCTGGCTTGTCTCTGCTCTGTACCTGACTGAGTACCTCGTCTCTGCTCCCACACCTGGCTGTGGTTCCTGTCTCAGGCTCGACTCGCGCCCCTGACTGTCCCCCCAACCACGGCTGGATGAAGCTCGTCTGCTGGACTTTATATATGTAGTCGTAGAGTTAGATAAGTTAATTGTTCTCTAAAAGTTCTGGTAAATCGCCCCTGCAGGGAACACCTGTCCCCCTACAGGGACACCGGGGGACAGTCTACCAGCTGTCCCCAACTTACCCCCTTCCGCATATAACCTCATATTAGGGTGAGGGGGTGGGGGGTTTAGCCTGCGATGCACCTTGGGGGGGGGAGGGGTGCTTCTTGGCAGTGGCCCCAATAAACGTACACACACATGCACACACACACCCTCTCAAACACACGCACACACATTTTGCAAGGAAGGTGGGACCTAGGACCATCTGTCCCCTACCCCTTCCCTGGTGGGGGGTACGGGGCCCTTGGCAACGGCGGCCCTGTCCCTTGGGTGCCGGTTTCCTGGGCCCGGCGGTGCTATCTCCGTGCGGGGAGGGGGTTCACATTACACCTGAGCCGGGGGTGTTCGTGTCCCTGGGGGGTGGGTTCGGGTCCTTGCCCCTGAGCGCTGGGCCCTGCCAAATTTCCAACTGTGGCCGAGCCTGGTCGGGCCATGTTTACAACACCCTCTTGTGGGCCCCCTTTTTCCCCGGGGTGCCCCCTCCTGGGCGGGGGCGGCGGGCCCCAGCCTTGCTGGGGAGGAGGGTGGGGCGACCAACGCAGCGCTTGCGGCCAAGGGAGAGAAGGAACAACTGCACACCTGGACTTAAATAGGACGCTGAACAGGTGAGTTGATTAGCTGAACCGCCCTGGGGTGAAACCGCGTAATACACTGCTAGAGTAGTCTACCTGAAAGGCGACCAAGGTCGCTCATTTCTTTTTAAATACAGAACTACAAATACGAATTTTCTTAATATAGGTCATCTGCCATTAGAAAAATGCCACAAGAACATATGAAAAACAAAAAAAACCACAATTTTAATTGGAGTGGGATATTAAAGTGTTAAGCTTTTTGAATCTGAGAGTGTGTTTGTAGTAGCTGGACTTTTACCCATTTCATAAAAAAAAGGAAACATACCAACTTCTTGCGTGGAATTACTCATGTTTATCTTGTTTTCTTTGAAGGTGCTTTTACCTTTATGCATTCCATCGAAGTTGTTGGCATCAAAGTCAAAATCTATCATGCCAAGATTTGATGGTTTTGTTCACCTGGAGGCACATCATCTGTCCTTAGAGGACTTGTTTATTAAATGCTCTATTTCCCTGATGGAATTGATTTTTAAAATGTAAGGTACCAATTTGGCCACTGAAATTTACAGGGTGTAAACTTAGTTCATGTCTAATACTCATACATTTTTGTCTGTTTTATCTGGGATTAAACTTTTTTTTTATTTTTAACATTTATTTTTTCTTTTAACTGAACAAAAAATGTTTGTGGCATTTTAGTAGTCAGGATGTTTCAGTTGAGCCATGTATTTCTTTAAATACAAGCTAAGGGGAAAGAGAAGAGCCCTTGCATTAGAAGTTTAATTAATTAACATTCTTCTAACAACATGCTTAGAGAGCTTTAACACTGCAATGCTTCAGTGCTACACAAACTCACAATAGATTGTTTGTTTGATCAATCGTTTTTCTCAACTGAAGTAATTGTGCAAACGACTAGCTGCCTAGTGACAGGGCTCCAAAAGGCCCTGCTTGGCTGCTTTAAACATGATCACTGTTTACTACATCTGAGGGCAGCAGCTCTGCTGTAATGAACTGTTAAAATACACTATAAAGAGAAAGTAAGACTCCAGTTTGTCCAGTTTTTCAGGACACAAAGGATGAAGGATGAATCCAATAGAAACGGAATTCCACTGACTGATATGGTTAAGTTATTTCTAAGGTTTGGGCACTAAGAGTAATATAATCCTCACTGCCTGAGTGGACAATTTTATGGAGACCTGGGGCCTCATTTATAAACGTTGTGTACGCACAAAAGAAGGCGTACGCCACTCTCTACGCAATAGTTGATATTTATAAAAAGCAAACTTGACGGGAAAATGTGCGGTCCTTCACGCAAGCTCTGACCCAGGCGTACGCACAAAAACGGGTGAAATGAGAAATGGCGACACCGTCGGCAGATGGAAGAAACACGTGAAAGTGACAGTGTGTGCCAAAATCGTGCCAGCATGTGCTGTGCTACACAATGTGGCACAGCTTAAAAACGTGCCTCTACCCCCTGGCGCCGATTGCTGTGTTGGCTCCGACCCTGAACCTCATTCCCACGCATTGGAGCCAAATGCTGCTGCTGTGCGCCAGCGTTTGGAAGTGATGCGTCGCTTGTAAAGAACAACAAGAGGTGTGGAAAATATTATTTATTCAAGAATTCCCTCATCGTGCAGTTTATTTCAGTCAATCTGGATTTCGCCCAACTCTTTGACCACCTCTCTGAACTAATGACTTCCCTCTGCATTTCAAGGACTGCATCGGTGAGGACACGTCCACTGCTGGAGGGTTGAGAGCCGCGTGCCGTGGAGACGCTGGGTCCAGACGGCTGCTCAGCTGCAGCATCGTAACCACAGGCCCCGCTGGAACACCCAGCAGCTAAAATAAAATTGTTCTATATTGATAAACTGTAATTGTGTAGCCTGCATACATGTGACTTGACTGCATTCATTTTAATTATTTCTCTTACCCGTGTCACCCGGTGCATCTGGCGCATTGGGGGCCCCCTCCGCCTCAGTCACCAGTAAACTAAAAGGGATTCCCCAATAATAGTCACCGGTCTCTCATCAAGAGGGGTCAGCTCTGGTGTCCCCTGTCCCCCACCCGTGGCAGGCACACTCTGGCGATGGACCGCTAGACGCCTTTTCGCCTCGACTTTGATGTCCGACCATCTCTTTCATTTCTTTTTTATTTCGGCCACGGTCCGAGGATGTGAAGCTACAGCATTATGGCGTCTGCCACCGTTTGCCACTCACGTGCCTTTTTGGCGTTAGTAATGCCCACACTGTGCCCTCCTAACAACATTTTTCACATATTTTCCACCTCGCCAATGATAATTTCTACTTCACATTGAGTGAAGTTACGTTTTTTTGATTTCCTCCTTGTATTGCCATGATTTCGCAATCAATGAATATTAATTTGTGGGCATTTCACGGACTATTTATGGGCAACTATGGGCGTGTCATGAAGCCGCAAAAGCTGCGCTACATTTAGAATCGGTTGTGATTTATTAAGGGAAAGATGCGTAGGATGTGCGTGCGCACGGTTTTATAAATCCGAATATTTCTGTGCGTACGCACGTCCTATGTTTCATCCGTACGCCACTTCTGACGCAAATCCTACGCAAAGTTTTATAAATGAGGCCCCAGCTCTTGCAGGATTGGGCGCACTAGAAGAACCATAATGGGAAAGATGGTATAATAATAATAATAATAATGGATTGGATTTATCTGCGCTTTTCAAGACACCCAAAGCGCTTACATTATGTCCATTATTCATTCACTCCTCATTCATACTTGGTGATGGTAAGCTATGGTTGTAGCCACAGCTGCCCTGGGACAGACTGACAGGTATGACATTCTTTTGGGGCACCCTGTCATTTCAAAGACAGATTTTTGATAATCGAGAAATTGTCCGTAACCTTTGTGCTATCCTAGGCACTTTAACATTGGGAGTTGGGTCATCTAGACCCACTAGACAGTGCGCTGAACATTTTTTCTTCAATGATTTGTGATCTTCACTGGTGTCCATGGATTACATGAAATCTTTCCACCTTTATCCACCTTTGTCATGGTAGGGAGAACACGTCAATGTAAGGGGGGGGGTCATCTAAGATAGCACAAGGGTTAAATATCATGACAAATCAAACATCATCTTTATTATTTCTCTAAGAAAGGGAGAACTTTAAAGCTACATAACTGTTTCCAATGGCCAATTTACATTGGTTCTTCTGTGGTCCGTCTGAAGTCCATTTGCGGTGTATCTCCATTGCGCCGACACATAAAAAAGAACATTAATTAACCCGTTGGAATGTTTACGTTGCCTCTATCATAGCTGCGTCTGACGTCCATCCTTCTGCAATGCAAAACAAGCCATACACAGGAGTTCTTTTTTCAATCCGTTGGCGTGTCGAAAAAGCCAGAGAGACGGGAAACGGGTTTCAGAACAAAAACATTTATTTTACCTTTAAAACAAAAATGTATAAAGTACTAATTTACAATTAAGGTGAGGTGCCCACACAAAAACGCACACTAGTCCATTTTCGTCATGGTAGACGAAAGTTTAATTTTGGAAGTACATCAACATGACATCATTAACAACTACAAAAACAAGGATTTTACAAGGACTCAGAGCAGGACAAACTACTCAACAGGAGGGGGGGCAGTTTGAAGATGCAACTAAGAACTAAGGGACGATCTTGGGATGGACTCCCCATGCAACGCAAGGGAGATGAACCAGTGTAAATCAGCATTAACTGCTGCTGAACATTGACACCAAATGACTTTCGACAAAAAGATGAAGTAAAAAATTATCAAACATTCCTTTCTCTGGGTGATAAAAGGCACATTAACTGGTCATGAAAAAAGCAGGAACATAAACAAAACAAAACAAAAAAAAACACTCCATTTGCAGATCAATTAAATTTTGAAAAAAGATTGGAAAGGAAAGTGGGAAATTATGTCTATTATAGGAACTGTCAATACTATTGCAGTAAAAGGTTTTTGTTTTTGCTAAAGTAAGCACAGATACCAAGGTATTAAACAGTGAAAAAAGACTGACAAAGTCTTTTTAAATTATTTTATTTTGCAGATTATTAAAATCTTGGGATTTGCTGAAAATTCTTTCTGCTGACTTTATTTGAGTAAAGCATAAAAAACAACTGACCCCAATTCCAATGTCCCCAATAAACTCTTTTTTTCACTTAATGCTTTTAGAAATGTACATGTCATAATTTTACTAGTTTTATTACAAGTAATAATGGGAAGCATGTATGTTATTGTTGATTTGATATTTCGTACTTTATGATTATTTTTCAACAGCTGATTTTTTTTCTTTACCTTTTGTTTCTCTGATTTTTCAAGGATAAAATTTCTCTGACAGCTTTTCACCTACTTCTTAACCAGGCTCTCCATCCCGCAGTTGGGATTAACTGCGGCAAAGCACAGTTTCTCTGATGCGGATCATTTTTTTGGTTATCCCCGTATATAAGGTACGTATTTATTTATTTTCTCCTTCTCCATAGCATGTACGACACCCTCCACCATCCTTTTGACAACTGTACTATCTCCTGTCCCCTCCTCCCTGCACCTCTTTCGTTGCCGGAGGCCAGTGGGTGGTTCGGATAATTTGCTTAATTTGTTGCCATTCACTCTCAGGACATGGATCAAAGAACTGGTAAATTGCACTGACGTGGCAGCATCACAGAGTGACTGAGAGTGGAGACAGAGAGAGAGGTAAGCCCTCCAGCTAAAGGAGGAGACTTCCAACATCCCCACTGCCACCGCTGTGTGTTTGTGCGTGTATGTGTACCAGTGAGGATGAGGATGGAGACACCTACTCTCTCCACCAGTAGGCCAAATCTCATTGCAGTGCTGGTGACACTGATAATGGCTGGAGCCAATTTAGATAACATGTCAATAGGAATTAGAGCCCTACATCATTTGGCTGTGTCCTGGTAATAAACATAAAACAAGGCGTTATTTATACTACAAATGTGATGGGATTAAAATAAAAGGATTAGTCAAGAATGATGTAAACTTTTTGGATCAGATGCTCATCTTCAAATCCTCTTCCAAGCTCAATAAGCTCAACTAAGACAATCATGGTTTTCATACTGAAACTACTGATCAGCAATTTCTCTCTCCACTTTTTTTCTTCTTCTCCTCACTAATTCTAATTAATAGGCTGCATGAAATGTCAACTTACCACAGTGTGTGATCATGAAAAAGACCATTAGAATGATGCAATTAGCCAGAGGACTCCGATGAGAGATACATGCAATCAAAGTGTGAACAGAGGCAGGGAGGCTATGCAGCAGTTAGTTGGGGGGGATGGAAGAAAGAAAAAGCAGATGCTGCAAAAAAAGGATCTTCAAAGAGAGGGATAGTGTTTAAAACCCAGGAGAGGAAGCTGCGGGAGCTCTTGTCTTCTAAAGCATAAATGTGACACAACTCCTCCTGGACCAGTGAATATGCTAAGGACCAATGAGCAGCAGGGAATAGACTCGCTTTCTTCACTTATCTCTCACTTGCTTTAATCTTTGCTTTTTTTTTTTTTGGTCCAAAAATGTAAAAAGCAAGGAGAATTCTGATAGCAGTGTTTATTTGAAAACAATATGGCAAATATCAATAGCCGCTGATTAAATTTTTTGGCAACATGTAACATGTTTACGTCAGTATGTAACCAGCTTGGAATTTCTAGTATTTTCAGATCTATCAGCTTTGTTCATAATCTATGGTTATAAAATATAGGATCAAAAGCTTTGTAGCAGAAAACAAAGCTTGGACCTTTATTACTTTCAACCCAAATTAAGCTTTAACTGCAGCTGTTTAGTGGGGTATAGGCTGACTTACACCGGTCTGAAGTGTGTCTCCCTTGTGTTGTGTGATAAGTCACTTTCACGACCGTCAGTTAATTTACATCGTCTCTGTTGCATCTCTGGACCGTTCCTCCAGGCTTCCAGAAGAGTGGTTTGTCCTGCCACCCCCTGGTTGTGTAGTTTTTTTCCGCTCTGAGTCCTTCTTAAATGCATATTTTTGTCTCAAAAACAATTAACTCCAAAGTTAAAGCTTTGTTGTCCATGGCAAAAATTGATGCCGGCGTTATCTGCTGTCCTAATGTTTGTTATTGGGTGAGTATGTCACCTAAAAAATAAACAACTTTTATTTTGAAATTAAAATGGAAGTTTTTTTTTTTTTTTTCAATCCTGGATTTTTGCAGCAAAAGTGATGCGTCAACGGACTGAAAATACTCCTGCATGAAGCTTGTGTTGCAGACGGACAGAAGTCAGACACAGACATGATGCAAGATATATTTCCGATTCATTAATTAACGTTTAATGTTTTTGGGCAACGGAAATGCACCACAGACAGACCAGTGTAAATCAGGCATGAGCTTTTCAAGAGCTTGAACATTTCACGAGGATTCTGATCACATAAGCATGCTCTTGAACCAGTATGCAACTCTCTGGAGAGAAGTAAGTCTTAGTAATGTACTTACAGTGTTCTGCTATTTATTGCAGTTTTGTTGTTTGTTTTTTTCCCATTCAGCCTTCATTTGTATTTTTAGGACTTATTTTTCTTTTATTGCAGTCATCCAAAGGGTGCGCTTTGTTGAGACAAAGATGAAAAAGTTGCATCTTTACCAAAGCATCTGTTTTTTTTGTCTGTGAAGGAAGCATCTAAAGGCATTTCTAGCTGCACTGACCTGCACAAAATTCCACTCTGACTGTGTTTGGGTGTTTTGTCCTTTAGGTAAACAATTTTATCTCTGGGGTTGTTGTATTTGTGGAGGATTCTCCAGCCTCTCAGATGCTGCTGGCACATGTGGAATGACACTTTTTTGTGCATGCTCTTCCTATCCTGTCAGAATTTCCAGTTAAGGTATCCACAGGTTTGCAGTTGCAAGTTACAGAGTTCTGATGACAGCCAATTTGTGTTCCAGCGAGCCGTGTGATTCAAACAGGGCACCGGTCTGTGTGTGTCAGCTCCCTGTGTACTATATTGTTAAATCTTCTTCGCAACAGAACAATCCAAGAAGGGGAGCCTGTTGTTTTCCCATTCTCCCTAGTAAAGTTGATGTTACTGTCAACTAAACTGATGTGTTTTGTGAAGGCCTCTACTTCTGGAGTTTGGATGTTCACCATGGTATTGTCTAATTGTCTCAACCAGTGAGAGGGACCTGGCTACAGACATCAGCCGGAATGTCTTGGATTGTATAGATATAATAGTATTATATCTATTCTATAATAGATATGATACAATTTATCCAAACCCTGACCCACGGTTGTAAGACCACAAGTTGTCCTAACAACTTAGTTCTTAGTTGTAATATTATAGTAAGAGATCAGGTGAGCTTTGTTTCACAGATAAGAAACTGTTCATATTTGAATTGAAAACATTAGGAGTGGAATTTATTTATTTTTATTCCACTGCCCAACCCTGTCTGTTTTTTTTACATTTTTCTTTGCACTGACTGCTTTCTGCTGATTGGTTGACTCAAGTGTTTCATCTTACGGATTGACCAACCACACCTGGTCCAGGTAGTCGGCAGGAAAAATGTGCAGGGAACGCCGGACAACAGGGTGGTAGAGCTCTTATACCAGGTATAAGCATTCCTGAACTAAAAAAATCATTTTTCTTTTTTTCAAACAGAAAAACCCCATTTTTGTTTTACTAAACATTGTGATTGAAACATTAAAAATCCACATGAAAATGTAAAAAACATTCTTTTGACATTAAGAATAGTCACAAACCTATATGAAAGGTGAAAAGCTTTAAGGCATCATTGCCTAAAACCATGACCCATTTAAAAATTGCAAAAGAAAAAAAAATGGCAAATGTCTTTGACCAAAAAAAAAGTCAGTAAATACATTTAGAATAATTGTTTGAAACAAATACAGGTGTGGTGATTAGTAATTCAAACCTGGTGTGTTGATGACTGACAGAAGAAGAACATAAACAGAAAAGGAAACTAAAATTTAAAAGGTAACTAGAAAACTAACACTCAAATAAATCTGAAATAGGAATTTTCCAACGAATAAAGGACTTTAGAAGATGTATGATAAAAATGCAGAATCCACAATGAATTTAGGTAATTACTTAGGAAAGAACTTGTAAAAATAAAATGGAACATGAATGACATATAGAGGAATGAGTGTAGTTGTAAATTCTTTTTTTATTTGTTTTTGAGGGAAAAAAAAGGTGATTAGAAAAAGAAAAATGACGAGTTAAAAGGGGGAAAAATAAAAGAAGAGAGAATGGAATTACTCTAAAACAGAAATACGAAAGAATTAGCCCCTCCTAAGACTGTTTTGTTGTCATCTGCTTCGTGATCTGGTGTGCCTCATGTTTTAAAATTAGTATTGTACATTATAATTCAACACACATAATAGTTAAAAAGAAATACGGTCTAAAATAACACAAAACCAAGAAAAGAAATCACAGTTTGTAGTTGTTTGGGCATGTGACATAGTGAGAAAACTGTTAAGAGCCACAGTGAAAAAATAAATAAATAAAAATAGATGAATATATTAGCACAAATCATAGCAGAATTGGACCGAGTCTGGTCAATAAACCAATACTCCTCTGCGATAAGGACAGTAGTCCAATTAAATGAGCTTGTCAAGTGAAATTTTAAGTGTGCATTTCAATTTACTGACTGACCGTGAGGATTGTGGTTGCTTAAAATGTGTGGAGTCACTTATAAGTGGAGAGAAAAATGAGGCGAGCAGGCAACCATGCTTACTTTCACAGCTCCCATAAATTTACAATCAGCTTTTAATCTTTCATTCATGCTTTTGCACCATGAGAGAAATTTAGAGAAAACGTCACGTTAATTAATCATCAAACTGATCCCTTTCTAAAAGTGTGTTTAACCAGCAGCTTTACGTGGCTGACATGTCACTCCTGAGGAATCAGTAAATGATTCAAACAAATGATAACAAAAAGTGTCGACCATGTTAATAATTTCACTGTAAATATACTTGTACCGCTGTGTCTTCAGTCTGTCACAGCTCCTGAAAAAAATGATCAGCTACACAGTTTATTTTAATGTCGCCACAGGTTTTTGTTGCATTTATTTAAGACAAGGTGGCAAAATTGATATTCACAAAGATGTCACTTTCCTTTGGGTGCACTCAGGGTGTGCCTAAGTCTTCCTGGCATTTCCTTTTTTTATGTATTATTTTGGCTGTTACAGCTCCATTATTTCCTGGGTTAAGGATTTAAAAGATGCAGTGCGAACCCACTGAATTCCTCTTTTGTTAAATATATATTATAGCATGAATACTTGAAAAAGATGATTTGATTCATGTCCTCCATTCAATTGGTCCTCATTTATTCTTAAGGAACAAATGTAGTTTGTTGTGTCTGTTTTGCAGAAAGAGGCATCTAAAAGATGTTCTCAGATGTTCCACCACTTGAAAAATATTTTAGTTTTTGTGCATTTTCTGAATACAGCAGCTAAAACAATGACAACTCAGTTTTTGACTCTAGAGTAAAACATTATGAAGACATCAATTAAACACAAATATAATAAAATAGGACTGTAATGATTTATTTAATCAATTATTTGATTCAAATCATAATTTGTGGTTGCTGATACAATTCAGAACACAATTCCATCATTTCCATTCACTGACCTAAAAAAGATCCAGAACATCTTTTGCCAAAACTTCAACCAGTGTGACTGAGGGATAAATATCTGGTTCTGATCAGTGCAGGTGAAGTTTTCCAGGTTTCTTGGATTTCTTGCAAGATAATCAAGTGTAAATTAAAGAAGTGTACAAACAAACAAGTAAACAAGAATAAATGCCAAATCCATTTACATTTTATCTATAAAATATAAATAACATTCGGCCACACTGTATGGTCGCATGTCTTTGCTAAAGTGTTTCCACACATTGGACTGGAATGATGGACTGATTAATTTTGTTGCATCCCATGTGTTTTGTTTGCTGTGGACAACACACATGTATGCTTTGTAGTTTCTACGTTATACAAACCTAACATGTCTCAATCCAAAGACTATTTAACAGTACTGATATAATCTATTTATTTTCAAATCAATTTTTTTTTATTTACAAAAAGAAAATGCAACAAGAATCTCTAGTCTCTAGTACGAGCCTGTTAAAAGATGGAGAATCCTGCCGTCACGCACAAGAAACAACACCATGTGAAAAATTTCACATGTTGTTTTGACAACTTCAGCAGCCATTGGAGAATTGAATCAAAAGAACTGAGATGAACTGTTAGCTAAAGTGAGTCTAGAAAGTAAAGTTTGAGTGTCATTTGTCCAAAGCAGAGAAAAACTTTCTCATGATTTAACGCTTTTGATACCTCCGCACCTATGCTGTTTGAAAGCCCCACCACATCTGTTATTTATACTAACCACAAATTATTCTCAGATTTCACTCGCACCTTTCCCGTCTTCCCCGTCTTATGCGTATTTATAACTTCATTCAAGCCTGCACCTTTTGACTATTCTCATAAAAGTGCCATTCATCAAGCCTCAATAGCATCGGCGCTAGGTGCAGATGACAACAGCTGTCAGGATCTGACAATGGCATCCCAGCAAGTGGGCCAAATGGGAGCGCCATGAGATAACTACAAGCAGGATTGTTTGACGTTAGGAGACCGACCGGTAGTTAGACACTCAATCAGGAGGGAACAGAAGGCCTTGCCAATCTCTGTGGGTCACAACGCAGGGTCCATCTGTCTCTCTGTGCCCCCCCCCAGCTCGCCGGTGCTCCTCCACATGCAGACAAGGACCCTGGAAACCACTGAAGGAAGAAGCACCACGCAGAGCCAACACACCAGGAGAACGGCAACTGTTAATGAGGAGAGCGGAGCCCCGAATCCCACAGTAGATAGCAGACCTTAAAAGAAGAAGAAAGGGGAGCTGGAAAATAAGAAGCAAAATTGCTATCAAGTAGACTTCTATGCACACCTCAGCATTTTGCTCAGCACGGCCACAAACACTTGAATGCACAACTTGCGAAATAGACTTAGAGTTGGAGCCGTGCTGTTGGAATGAGATCCCTCTCAAATCTTTTCTTTTGGATTTGAATCATTCTGCAGCATATGGTGCCCTCATTTAGTCACCTTAAACTCTTATGTGAAGGGAAAAGCACATTTTCCACAAGAAAGCATAGTTTACATAATTTACTGTGCTCAACTCAGCAAGCTCATGAAATAATGATGTGGCATCTGTATAAGCAATGGGTCGATTTTATTTTTCTGGCACAAACAAGACAGAAAGAAGCATAAGTGGTACATTAAAACTGTTTTGTTTCCTTGTTTGCCGTCACTCAAAGGAGGCTATTTAAGATAAATGGGCTCTCAGAAAATTCCCTTGAGCTGAAGCTGCTCGACATAAGGACTTGAAGTGGAAGCCCAAGACTGAACTGTTTACACAGAGTACAAAAATTAAGCTGTGTTGGAGAGTTTTTTGATGTGCAAATTCAAGCTCTAATACGTACCTTCCAAATATCTTCTTTCAACCCCCCCCCTTTTTTCCCCAAAATTCTTTCTTTTATGTTCTTCTTTTACTATTTTCTGAACATACCCTGAATAGTCACTTGTCTGACGGCATCTGTTGCCTCACACATATCTCAATGTAACATATAACAAATATTCTCTTGACAGGATGCGACGCACCGCACAAAGGGCCGAAGAATGACAGGCTGCGACAACGGCATGTGGGGTGCAAAGTTGAGAAAATGCTTTGAGACACCACATTAGGAGGCCATCTTCGCTTGTCATCAAAGCTTTAATTGCCACAGCCAGGTGCAAACAGCATGTAATCTTGTCTGTCAGCTGGACAGTTTTATTTTCTAATTTCGTCCTTTTGACAAGCAATTTAGGAATAGAGAGGGATTTGACAGAGCAGGCGGCAGCGCACTGGTGGGATGGAGTCAGATTTGGCGAAGCCATGAAAGGGAAAAATAGGGGTGTTGAATGTGTATATTTGTATGCATGTGTCATTATGTGTGTGTGCGCGTGTGTGAGACGTAAGCTGTGAAAGTGTTCGTTTGTGTATGTGTGTGGCGCTTTCATCAGTCCTGCTCAACCTTGTAATCTATGTGTCTCCCCGGTCCCTTTGTCCGGAGCAATGCATGGCTCACCCTGAGCAGAAAATTGCCCCGTGCCTCAGCCTCATGATTACTACACTCACACACTAGCACAGAGTACCAATAAGCTCTTTTAGCCCAAATTTATTGAAAGTTAAAGGAGATCAACTACATCCAGATTCTTTACCCTCACCCTATATGTTGTATGCTTAAATTATGAATGTTGAAATCATAGAAGTTAAGAAAAAATGAACAAACTAGTTTCCAGCTTCAAATTATTCCTTAGTGTTTCAGATCATGCTCTGCCTTCTGATGTGTCACACTTAAAATAACGATAGTGCTGGCCTGGCACTATGATTCAATTCAATTTAATTCAATTGTATTTATATAGCCCAATCTTACAACAATAGTCTTCTTAATGGGCTTCATACTGGTAAATGTATAGTAAACCAGAAATCATAAGGATCATGACATCATATAATTCAATAGGTAAATTCTAAACTAAACATACTAAACTAAACTGTGCATCCCTGACCTTAGACCCTTCTTCTCCTATGAACTGGTGACCTGCCAGACGATAGCTGAGATTGGCTCCAGGAACCAAAAAAGGATTTAGCAGTTTGGGAAAATGGATGGATGGATGGATGGATGGATGGATGGATGGATGGATGGATAATGGATGGGCGGACGGATGGATGGATGGGAGGAAGGGTCGTGGTCTGTTTGGGTTAATGAAATATCAAGTAACTGTGATGACTTATTTTTGGCAAAGTTATGTTGACCTCGGTATCTATTTTTTGTTTAATTTTTGTGTGCGGGTAATGTTATTAGGTGGTTACTCTGTTCCTGCTCTTGCCCTCTTTCCCCCCATTT
Organism: Oryzias sinensis; assembly: GCA_037389245.1. Lineage (NCBI taxonomy): Eukaryota > Metazoa > Chordata > Actinopteri > Beloniformes > Adrianichthyidae > Oryzias > Oryzias sinensis. The sequence continues at coordinate 24,778,961 of CM074488.1, forward strand.
TTCACAATTGATTTTATTTTAGAAATGGTCACAGCTGCTTCCTGTTTGTCTTTTGGTCTTACTTCTAGGTTGTGCTTTCAATTACATTTTTTATCTTTTTTGTTCTGTTCCCATGGTGATATTTAACAAAGGTCAATGTATTTATTCATTCATTTATTTATTTAGAGAATGCTATTTCTCAGAGACAACTACAGGTAGTTCACACAGTTCCACATTCTCAACTGGAAGCTGGCCAGCACAACCAAAAGTTCACCCTTTGAGCACAGAACAACTCTGGAGAAGTAACAGAGAACATCTCTCTTTCCCTGCAGTAGGTCTATTGATGTCACTTTAATCGCATCAATAATAAGCATTGCTTTACCTTTAATGTACAGTATACAGACTTGATTTCCAAGTCTAGGATATTTTCTATCACTGGCAAGCTAAAACAGTGCTCGAGGCAGTGAAGAATCCTTGGGTAAAACAATTCACTTTCAAGAGAAGAGATACTGTATAGATGGTTCAAACTTTCTCTTGATAATTACAGTTTTTAACAGAAACATCCGTAATTTGTCGATTAAAGTATAGATTGATCGCAAATCTGTTACTGTAGCCCTGTTCACCTATAGCACCTCTTAACTAAATTAAGACTATAGATGCAAGAAAAAAGAAGTAAAAAAGTTTAAATGAACTATGAAAATAAGTTAACAGCCGGTGCCCCCCGCCCCCCACCAAATCTAGTATTGTTAATGGGCTTACCCACAGAGAAGAAATGTGTTTAAAAACTCAATCTTCTTGGTAAAACCATGACAAAAAAAATAAATAAATAACTGATTTGAAACATTTAACTGGAGATTGTTGTTTGCCTCTTTTATGTCCTAATTTTTTAATGCATTGGGTGGAAGTTCCCAGTGGGCCTCTCAGCATGTAACTGAGTCTGCATTAATGGCAAAGCAGCTGTGACTAATATAGTCAAGTGAGTGTGAGTCATCATGTTTTGCTCAGAGTTTGTGTGCAGGTACAGACTGCCCTCAGCCTGACCTCCCTGATACATTTCGATTACAAGCAGGGGAGCCTTTTTTGTGCAGCCTCTCAGCATGCGCACACCTTCCGTTCTGCTTCCCTTTTATATCCTTTGGGAATTCTCTGACCCTTCAGAAATTGTCTGTTCTCTGTTAAGCATAGGCGAAAGCCTTTTCGTTTGCCCGGGGACCCGGCACTGATGACCGCATATGTTCAATGGTTCCTGTGTTCCCTCCTGTTTTGATATTTTAGCGTAGGGGCTTAGCTTTAGGCCAGATATGTCAGGTAGCTACAGGTCACGTGATAAAAGATGTCTTTCAAAAGAGTATGCTCATTCATTTTTATGCCAAAAAAAAGATAAGAAGTTTGTGTGAATGTATGCAAAAACAGGTTAGGCAAAAAGAGCACCTGCTACTGAGGAGCTCATCTCCATTGTGCTCACTTTGGAAAGAAGAAGCAGCTTCTGTTGTGGAAATTTGCATTGAAACAGAATAGGAGTCACGGTGTAGGCTATAGTTAATGGTATTAAATAAGAACAATACAGATGTAAATAAAAACTGACAAACACTAAATGTAGAAATTCACATATACTCACACTAGACTTCACTTGGGTAGAGCTCTATTCTGCCTGTCAAAAAATGAAGTGTGAACCACATTGTGTGTAAAAAGGCGAAGACAAAATGAGAAAAAGATGCTGACAATTTAAAGACTCGGAAATTGTAAAAATGGAAATATAATGAGTTTTTTAATTAAGTCTCCGACTTTACTGTGTTTTCCATACAAGTTGCTATTAAAACCCTGGTAATTAATTGTTTTTGGAAACTTTTCACAGTGTAAAGTTTGAATCGAGCAATGCAGTGTTTTTTTGCCAGGTCATGTCACCAAGATGTTTAATTATTCAGACTTTGGTTCTGGTTGATGCATTTTGGCAGCCAAGCAGCAGCAAGAGCACAATGGATTTCCTCACTGCTTGTAGCAGCCAAGACAGATATCACGCTTTTCTCTGATGCATGGGAACCAGGACAATGTGTGGATGTCTCACCCAAGGGTACTATCCTACTTTTTTACTACCTGGCTGGATACCTGCTGAGACGGAGCATTTGATGACAAAGGAAGACCTTCTTTTGACAACACACCATATCGTGTGTCAGAATGTGTGTGTGTGTATGGACAGGATAAAAAAAGGGTTTGTTATTTTTTAACAATATTTTAAATGCTTAAACTCACTCACAGTTCATCAGTGTCTCTGGAAGCATACTTGGGAAAGCAAAAGGGACAGTAATGTCTACAATAAAGACAGTGGTAGTAAAAAATAAATAGCAAAAAAAACACTTTGGTGCTCATGTCTTTGTTAGAGTTATGTTACATTTACACCGAGCTTGGTGAAAAGTCTGTGTGAAAGCATGTAAATGCACATTTCGGACTTTCGCATTTAAAACTCTCATGTTCGTGCGTCACTATGCGAGTTTTAAGTTTGTTTTTGCTCTACGTACAAAATGCACAAAAGTGAAACCAACTGAACTTTGACCAATTGGGGATTTGCTAGTGACGTATAGGTAGCGTCCTTTTCAAAAACAAAAGCGCAAACTATTTGAAAATTGATCGTGGAGGATAAATCAATACTTGTGGCTTGTGCCCAGCCGGGATTACATAACAATTCAGTCACATATCACAATAGAGCTGTGAAAAAAAAAAGGCTGGAGCAAGATTCATGAGATTTACACCGCTTTACATTGTTCACCAATCCAGTGTGAACACCATATGCTGATAGCACATTTAAGAATGCCTGTTTAGCTCATTCTTGAAGGTGTATCACTTGCCCACCATGTATGTAGCATAAGAATTTTGTAGTGGTACTGTGGATGCATAAATACTTTTTTAACGGAGAGATAAAATTAAGAAAATGTAACCCATACATGCTGCCTTTTCTCCTTCAAATACATGCACATACACTTCACAGCCAAACAAAATGATCTGGCGAAGGTTGTCCTGAATATGGTCCTCATTCAAAATCTCAACATGTGGATGTTATCATTTTCACATGCCTTTCAATGACTTAACGTAAGAGTTGGCTCTTGGGTTTAATGTCTTGAAACATTTCACGGTCTGGTGGGATAGGATCTTTACTTTGAAGAGATCTGGATCATTTGGGGATTCATTCCTTTAAAGAGACATTCAAAAGACCTACTCATTTTGAGTACTTTTATCTAAGAAGAAAATCCCTGGGAGGATTTGTTGGTTAAAAAAATCAGCTCAAAATTATTCACATTCTTATATCTACCTAATTAAATTTTGATGGTCTGAGAAATGTTCAAAGATAGCGACTACATTGCCACTTGGCATAATTGAAGGTTAAACGAATTGAAAAAGTCAAATAGATTCATCAGATGAGATTTGTTTTTTTTATCTAAGCACCATCTACCTTTTCATTCTACAATGACACATGGCTAATGTTGTAAAGACAAAAACATATACATATATACACACAGTATATGAACTGGATATATGAATATGAAATAAAAAATAAAATAAAATAAAAAACAAGTTCAAGATGGGAAACACCCTCGAAGTCAGTAGAGAATGAGAGGGCAAAGATCCTGTGGGACTTCCAGATCCAGATAGGATGGTAATGGCGAACCAACCAGACATGGTAGTGGTGGATATAGAACAGAGGAAAGCCGTTGTGGTGGATGTGGCAGTGCCAAGCGATGGGAACATCAGGAAGAAGGAACATGAGAAACTGGAGAAATACCAGGGACTCAGAGAAGAACTGTAGAAAGCCTGGAAACTGAAGGTGACAGTGGTGCTTGTGGTAATTGGAGCACTCGGGGCAGTAACCCCCAAGCTGGAGGAGTGGCTACAACAGATACCTGGAAAGACTTCAGACATCTCAGTCCAGAAAAGCGCAGTGCTAGGAACAGCTAAGATACCGTAGGAACCTCAAGCTCCCAGGCCTGTGGTAGAGGACCCGAGCTTGGAGGAGAAACCACCCGCGGAGGGTGAGAGGGGCGTTTTTTTTATATATATAAATATTTATGCAACTTAGTTTTAATTGGGATGGGTACTAAACCAAAACTCTTTCCCAAGTTTCTACCAGTACCACTTGCACTTCTGGCAATTAGTTCAGTCTTCAGGAGGTACCATCATTTTTGTCCAGCCCTATTTCATTAGTTTTATTTTTTTTTTAAATAATTCTGTTAATCAACAACTAAAAAGTAATGGCTGATTTGGATTATTTATTTTTCAATACATTTTAATTTATTGTTACTTTTGAACGTTTCAAGTCATTTCAGTAAGCATTGTGGACTTTCTTTCTTTAACTGAGGGTCACCAACAATTTTGTCCACCACTGTATACATGTCTATAGATATATATATCTCTATATATAGATATATATATATATATCTATAGATATATCTATAGATATATATATAGTTATGCCTATATATATATATATATATATAGATTCATATATATATATATATAAATAGATCTATATATATATATATATATATATATATATATATATATATTATCTATATATATATATATATATATATTTGCAAAGATTGTTTCTGATTTCAAATTTTTGTGATCTGCGTTCCCATTAGGAATTTAATAAATAAATTGCAGATAGAAAAACTGAAATAGTTATGAAAGTAATAGCAGTATTGGTTCAGAATCACACACACAAATAAGTTTATGTTGGTAAAATGGTTTAAAATAAGTTGGTTTCTTGTGAATCTTGTCAGTTTGTCTTCTTTTTTTTGCTCATTACGTGACTTGTTCAGCAACAGGTAAGAGCTGAAGGCCACTTGTGTTATGAATTTTCAGTCACACAGGTGTGTATTTGCATAAAACTTTTTTGTATTTGAGGCTAAACTAGTAAGTTTCTCTTTCTAATGTGTCTTTGCTGTTTTATGACATCCAATCACTAGCTTGCTTCCACCAAGTTAGGTAAATTATAATTGACTGAAGGTGAACCACAGTGAAGAACGTCTTTGTGTTGACCAAAATATTTAACCCTTTCTTTTACCCCACTTCAAACAAATCCTGAATAAATTAGACATTTTTGTCGCATCATATTAATTTTAGAAAAAAAAAAGAGTTTCTCTGTTAAAAGGCATGCAGTTTCATTTATAGTTTTAAATGCCAAATCAATACTAGATACATTTAGTTAAAAAAATTGGACTGTACCGCATTAACCCAAAATTAGTTGAATCTTTTATGTATCGATTTACAGACAATGTATAGTGTCATTTAATTGGGAAGATGGCTGAATCCAAATGCAGCAGGTTTATTAGTTTAGCCAAAAGTCCACCAAGCTAAATCAGGGTCTGGCAGGCAGAGGTCAATAACAAGCATGAAAGCATCAGAGAAGAGACAAGAGTAATGAAATAGTAATTTTTTTGAAAAGTAAAATAGAAATTTTAATCACCCACAAAACAAAACCAAAAACTCTAAAACAAATAAAGTCCAACAAACAACCAAACATTGTCAAAAAGTTAAGACAGTTTGCTAAACTTTTGAATTCCACAAAAATGTACAAATGTGTTTGAACTAAACATGTATTTTTAAGTGCTTGCGACTAAAATCGGTATGAGGCTCATTTATGTTTACTCTAACTGCTGCCCTACCACAGGAGTTGTGCCTTTAGCCAATATCTTCCTTCAGGGTTATGCTGTTCTATAAATGAACACATTCCACTGAAGTTCACTCTTGCCAGCTCTGGCCTGTATGAGAAAATACTAATCAAATAAAATTGATGTGTGGACACATGCAAGATTTTTGTTTATCTGAAATTTTGCTTTGATTATTATTCTTTCTAAAGTTTTGCCTCAATTCAGTTGAAATTCAAGTTTCAAGGGAAGTCAACAAGTGATTTCAGTAGCATTCACCTTTTTTCCTGCACTGGACTCCAGACTCTAAACGGTTACAACTCAGTGGCAAAGTAAAAAACATGTTCTGTTCATTTCCTTTACAATAGAATGACTTATACATCTAACACTGTGGTGTTCTACATATAAATCAATCAAAGACTTGAGAAATTTTCTCCTCTTGTTCTGAAAACAGCCACATAATTACAGTAAAGTTTGCCTGGACACAGCAGATTTGGCCTGAGGGCAGGGTGCTTGTTTTAGGTGAGGAAAAACCTTGTGAATTCCGTACCCAGCCATACACACATGACATTGCAATCATGCACAAATCCACACAAACAGAAGCACCAATCCCACTGGCATACCAGTCTGCCTTTTTGCCCTGCTGCACTTGATCAGACATCCTTTCTTCATCTGCAGAACACAGAGGAATGGCTGTGGTCCCATGTAACCTTGTTTCCATCCTCCCCTTTTGAATCTAAGCCCCAGAATACCAACAAAAAGACAGCCTCACGTTTGAAAAACTCTTTTAGGTGTCCATCTACTTACTTGTTAGCCTGCTTGGCCAGTCTCCCACAGGTCTAGCAACAATTCTGTCAGAGACTTCTGACACTTTTTAAGGCTTTACCGTGGAAAGTCATACTGATGGGGGACCAACCAGTCTTTTGGTTTTGATGCGAAGACAGAATCTGTTGGATGGTTTCTAGTAAGAGGAAGAACTTTTTTTTTTCTTTTTAGAGGGAACTTGAAAAAGCTCAAGCAGTAAGAATGCAAAAATCAATTGATGTTTTGAAGTAATCTTTAGCCAAATAATCAGTAAAATGGACTTCCTGAAATTAATGAAATGGTAAATGGCAAATACTTATAAAATATGGAAGCGATTCTGTAGCATTAATAAAAAGCAACGTCAAAACCAGAAATGCTTTTTCATTTTCAAAATGAAGCTGCATTTTTTGACTCAAAAATAAAATTAAAAAGCAATCCACCAAAATGCTTTTTCATTTCCTTCCTCAACACAGCGTATTCTGTCACTTAATTAAAATTAAAATGAAAATGGTATTTGACATTTCATTTTCAAGATGTTCCATGGTAAATGTGTAGCATAATTCATTTAGAAAATGTCTAATTTGAAAATTAAAATGGATTAATAGAAATGCTTTTTCACTTTCAAAATGAAGCTGCATTTTTTGACTCAAAATTAAAAAGAAAAAGCAATACTTCAAAATGTATTTTCATTTCCTTCCTCAACACAGCTTTTTCTGTCACTTAATTAAAATTAAAATGAAAATGGTATTTGACATTTCATTTTCAAGACGTTCCATGGTAAATGTGTAGCAAAATTCATTTAGAAATGTCTAATTTGACAATTAAAATGGATTAACAGAAATGCCTTTTAATTTTCAAAATGAATTTTAAATGAATTTTGCTACACATTTACCATGGACCTTTTTTAAAATGAAATGTCAAATACCATTTTCTTTATCATTTTAATTAAGTGGGTTCCTCCACAGGAAAGTGCAGCGGTCCGAAGGGAAGGGTCCAAAGAACCGAGGCAACGGCAGAGTCTAGAGGTGTGACCGCAGGAGAAGACAGAGTGGGGGATCCGGGCCGAGGCTGATTCTGGCGACCACTCGTGGTAATGGATTCCTAGAGGTGAGCAGAAAGAGAGTTTAGGCAAAGCTTGGCGTAGCGTGACAAACTACAGCTTGACTAACTAGAACTTGACAATAAGACCAACTATGCACCATCAGGGGTAACGGACTGGCAAAGACTGATGATCCTGGAACTCCTTATGAAGGCGGATGAGGTGATGAGGTAAGTGGTCGCAGCTGGGGAGAATCAGCAGCCAAGCGGAGAGGAGAGGGGGAGGAGTCTGACAGAGGCACCATATCACATGTGTTAAATAAACAAAGCAAAACCCATATAATCAAAAGCAACATTAAAGCCTCAATTCGTTACATTTATTGTGAAAGCAGAGATTTATTTTAAGCTCTCTTTTTTTTTTCATAAAACACAAATATTGTATTAGAGACATCAACCGTCCTTCCTTCGCAGTAGATTATTCCAGTAATCAATGGTGACTCTTACATTAAAGAAGACGTTTTGAAGCTTAAACAATAACCTAGAGCGATCAAGTTTTTAACAAAAGTTGAACTAGCAGCTGATCTGAAACTATTTTAAACAATAGATGCAAAACAAAAGTAAATATTATCAAGCGTACAGAAAAATTACTGTTTACAGCAAGAGAAACATGAAACACCCATTTACAGTTGTTGACAAATTGCGTCAAAGCCACTATACTAGCTGACTGTTGTCACAATGTGATGCAATCAACAACAACACCAGCATCTTACCAGCTATCTCTCCAGAATTTGGAGATGATTTTCATTTACAACAATTTTTCACAGATTTGTTATTCTTTTCTAATTACCTGTTGTGCCAAACCAAATTGTCCGAATGAATCCACTCTGTGCGTCTTTAATTGGTCCCGCCTGTTGGTGTCCATTGATCCAATTCTGACCTTTTTTTTCCACACATTCTCATTCAGTTTCACCGGATGGACTGAAAACTGTCCAGGGTGAACAGTGACTGGATAGACACAGGCATCACTGTTAGCCTGAGCAGAAATAAGCAGGTAAAGAAAAAGGATTGAGGTACATACTAAACTGTTGTGCTTGCAGATAGAGAGGCATCAAGTTGTAACAGACAGGCTGATCTCTTTAAGTTATTTGTGGGACAAAATAAATGGCATTGCAGCAAATTGCATCTAGTGAATGGGCAACATGTTGCACTGGTTTTTGATTACAGTTTTCCATCAGCGCTATCCAGCTCAATGCAGCCTTTTAACTGTGTTTATCAGTCTGACATTCTGAAGTGTTGGCTGCTTAACCTAAAAAACATTAAGTTTTGTACATGAAAAGATGATTGATGATGAGCCGAAAAGATGGGAATGCATATTAAGATCACATCTTTCTTTTTTTCCTGTGATAGGAATTTGCTTTAGGAAAGTCAAACCCAATTTGAAAGTAACTGATCAAAAGTTTGTATTCCGCTATTAATAAACTAGATTTTTTTGATGCAGTTAAAGATTTTGAAAACAAGGGATGTTGCTAAAAATCACATATTTAACTTCCATTTATGTGATCTCTGATGCTAGGACACACCAGGCATGTGATGCGCTTAGTGTCACATGCCAAAAGAATACGCAAAATGCGTTTTCTTGAATTCAAGTTGGACAACCAGGGAGGGGTTTCTTCGTTTTTTTCTACTGTTGGTGCTGTTTCTACAAGTGCACGTCTGCCACCTCTGGTTGGAAGAGTCTTGGTGCGAAATGTTGCAGTCGGGCAAATCTTGTGAATCTTTCTGCAGGCTTTTTCTTTCACAGCTTCGTTATGATACATGAAACACTTGATGCCATATAATCTCGGCCCTGATTATTCATTTCTCCTCCATGATCAATTTTCAAACAGTTGGCCCTTCCATGATTTAAAGGGGACACCGTCTATGCATCACTACCAAATCTTTGTCCTTGTTTGGTCAAAGCTTGACCTGGCTTAATTTGCGATGCAAGTTCAATGGCCACTTGTTTTATACACTCCTCAGAAAAGCGAAAAACTCGTGTAGCTATGAGTGACCCCAAGAGCTTTGAACGCGGAAGCCCAAAATGTGTGTTTAACCCTTGTGCTATCTTAGATGACCCCACCCTTACTTTGATGTGTTCTCCCTACCATGACAAAGGTGGATAAAGGTGGAAAGATTTCATGTAATCCATGGACACCAGTGAAGATCACAAATCATTGAAGAAAAAAGGTTCAGCACACTGTCTAGTGGGTCTAGATGACCCAACTCCCAACGTTAAAGTGCCTAGGATAGCACAAGGGTCAAATGCATTTACAGAGACTGGTCATGTGAAGTTGACGCTTGAAAGTGCATTGCCAAGGTCTGTGTTGACATAGCTTGACAGGTACAGAGATCCTTGTACACTATGTCCACAAGTTCCATCAAAAGTTTTCAGTCCACAAACTAACCTTCATCACAAAATAAACATATCTGTCATTTCAGATGGTTGAGATTTTAAATGCCCCCATTAGCCATCCCTTTCTTCTTGTCACACCCTTCTGTAATCCTAAAGCTCATAGATTATCATGTTGATCTCGAAGTGTGAATCAGTTAAGCTCTCTCCCTGTTTACAATCAATAAACAGTAGAGCCACAGACAGGTGTTTGCTTCAATCCCTCTTCTTTGTCAAAATATCCTCCAAAGCAACTGACATCAAACTTCAATAAAGGGAACAAACTAAATGATTACTGAAGGCATGCTTACATTTACGTGTTGTTTTCCAAAGCAAGCTCCTCAGTCGAACCATGTGAAAAAATACAGAAGAGTCCTTCTGCAATCAGACCTGGATCCATGCAATGATTGGCAGTCATCTGTTTTCTTGCCCTAAAAGTCAAGAGAGTGAAGCACAATTTTTTTTTTATGCCTCTTTCTGCTTGCTGTCAGGGGAGACAGACGTGTGTCCATGTCTGCTGCTGGGGACTCAATGAGCCATTGATTTGAGGAACCATCTTAATGTCGGTGGTGCCTATGTGATGGATTACCCCCATCCTAAATAAAGGATAAACAAAATAAAAAAGAAAAAATAAATAAATAAAGAAGAAGTAATCTGAGAGTTTGTAAAGTTTCTTTAATTAAAACTCCATCCTGTTTTCCTTTGATAGTCTTTTGTTTTCAGGTGTTTTTCTTTGAGTCTTTGTTTTTAACGCAGTCATAGCATATTCCATTCCCATCACCTGTTCTAAAATCAAATAGTCTGTATCAATATTTGATGATTTCAAAAGCGTTTCACATCAAAGGTGGACGGCGCGGAGCCCAAAAAAGTGGCGCATATGTTGGCGTGTGCGGCACAAACACTTCACAGGAGTCTCTCATGTCCTCTCATTGTGGTCCACCGGAAAACGACTTTCACTCGACAAGCCTTTCTTCTCCATGTTACTTTGTGTGATCTTCCAGTACCAGTATATGAATCAGTTAAATAAATAATCAAAAATAAATAAATAATGAAAACTTCCAAGTATCATCAAAGACAGCCTGCCCCCATGTAGACTGTTTGTATGTATTGTGTGCATTCATGCCTGTGCCTGTGTATTCACATCAAACATGGACGGCACATGTTTTTTTTTCTTTAAGTCAGTTTAAATAAAATAAAAAAAAGATTAAAAAACAACACGGATGGCAGAAGTCTACAGAAAAACTGAGCAATAGTTGATGCAACCATTACAAAAAAAGCAAATGTTAGTTCAAGAGAGGTTACAAGTGAACATTTAGTTCATCCATCAAAGTTTTTTTCTGTCAGATAAATGGATCCTACGACAACTCAGCTTCATTGTGAGTGCCCAATCAGGCAATAATGTCTGTGAGATAACTAACATATATCTTTTGTAGATGTCTACTGGATGACTCTATTAGAAGTGTTATGATTCTGTCCTGCACCTTCACTGTCACCCTCCTTTTTCCCTCCACTCTGATTTTACTCACCTGTACTAGGTGATAACTCGATATGCCCCAGCATTGTCCCATAGTATTCAAGAGGCTCAGGTTTGCTCCTTTATGGCCAGTTCGTTGACTTGGTTCACGTCCCAGCACTTCATACTCAACACCTTCGAGCCTTTCATGTTTATGACCCCGTTTCTGGTTTGAGTTAAGAGTTTGTCATGTTTCTTTGGAAGTTTCTTGCTTGTGTGTTCCTCCTCTGCTTAGGCCTGAAAGATTAAGGAGTGTTGGGTTCCTTGCCTCATTATTCCACTGAGAAATGTCGCTCCGTACCACTCCACGCTGTTCATCACCGGTCAGGAGAATTCCAGCCCTGCCTCTTCAGACGGGAGGAATCTCCTGCTCATCCAGTTGATATCATCCGCTCTGTGCTGCGCCTCGCCGGATTATTCTTCAGCCTCTGTTGTGTCAGGAGACACCGGGTGCTCACCTGTGCATCTGGCGGCAAACCAACTTCCTACCAGATTTAAAATAAACACTATAAACTTAGCCCTGTGCATGCCTCTACTTGGGATGTCCTCCCACTAGAAGTCTACCAATAGAGTTCTAAAAGACATTTGCATATACAGGTCTCCTAAATATCTACTTGTAGCCATCTGCTCTTGGGATTCTTAAATTTTACTAGATATAAAATCAACACTGCAATTTTGCACTTAATTTTTTCAGTGATTTTTTTCTTTTCTTTTCGCAGACAACTAGTTTGACAATCTATCAAATATATATATGCAGCTTTATGAGTGAACAGCATAATTATTTAGAAGATTTAGAACAGCACACAATTTTTTTATTTTTTATTTAACAAACTTGGAACCCAACTTGGAACATTTCCAACATACAAAAATCCACTAAAAGAATAATGCAGATAGCAACAGAAACAGGGTGCAGCAACTACAGTGTATTTACTTGAACAAGTATACTTGTCATTTTCACCGTTCTGAAATACCATCAGATCGTCCTTTAGCATTACGAATCTTGCTGCGTGCATCTTCTCTTGCATTATCGAAAGTTTGAAAGACGATCTCTAAATCACACAAATGACCATTAATGCATATTTCTAAATTATTGTTTATGTTACCCTATTTAATTAATTTAATCCTCCACGATAGGACTGTGACGCAGTTAGCGTTGGGAAAATCTGCAAGAGATCTAAACGACTGTGTGCAACAGGCCTTAATGAATTAATCAATGTCTATCGGATGTATAATGTATATCTATAGCTATATAAGTCAAAAACCCAGGATTTAGATATCTAATAGATGTGCCCTTTCCCAGAGGCTGCTGTTGGTGCTGCTCTGATTGGATGGCATATCTTGACAACAGGGAAACTGCACTAAAACTCAGATTTTACATTAATTAGAATTTTGTTTGTAAACCTTAAAAAAGAAACCACCAAATGTCAAACAGTACATGTTCATTTACTGCTTTTCACTTTCTCCCCTTCTAACAAATTAACATTGACCTTTAACTAAGAGTGTGGTTCTTGGGTTACATCTACATGTGCGCTGAAAATCACTTTCTGTCACTACCACAAAAAGATATAATTGAACATGACTCCCCAAAACCGAAGTTTGACTCTGTGATAGAGTCTTCAGTGAATCTTGTTAAGGAAAATAGCATTGATTGTTTGCCAAAAAACATCATTTATAAACACTGCACAATGAGAAAGGAGACTTGGCTCTTTTGATTTAGAAGTCATAGCAAAAAATATTAAGGTGACAAATTCTTGTGATACTTTAAAAGCTGAAATACTTCAGCTTTAAACTAGAGCTTGAACTCAAATTGTAATGTTTTTGTTGCTTAAATCATTTAGGGCCAACGATAACTCTTGAAAATAATTTTTTAAGTTGGCAAATAATTTGAAAGCTTTGTTTCCCCTCAGTTGTCAACATGCAGAAAAAAAATATATATATATATATATACATATATATATATATATATATATATACTGCAAACTTCAGCTCTGTTACGAAAAGTGATTTCATTATTACATACTCAATTTTCATTATTACAGAAACAATATGTGTAAATGATAACGCTTTCATCTCTCTCTCATCACCTGCACCATCCATGTAGTCTAAATGCTGTGATCATCATGCGCAAAGCCTGTGAGAGAAGCTACTGCGAGAATGTTGTTGCTGAGGCGTGGTGTGCACTCCTTCTTGCATCATGCAAACTCCTATTTCATGTTTGACTAAACTGAAGAATTGAAAGGAGCAAGAAATAAAAGACATGGTAATAATAGCATGCATATCATCTTTGTAACCTTGTTAAATTTGCCCAAGTGATTTATCAGTGATCCCTTCTGTTTTAAGTGTTTCACCGCTAAGGAAGATCAGTTTCCACCATCACAATCTTTTTGAGACCTTCCAGCTAACAATGGGAAAAACAAATATTTGCTGATTCTCAAGTTTAAGTTCAGTTGCCAGTGAGACTGATATATCAGTTTGCCTTTGCAGGTCAGATTTGTCTCCTTCCTTTGGTCCTTTTTACATGAACTGCTGGCACCTCTTGCCAGATGCAATCTGGATTGCTTCTGTTGTCTCCCACATAAAGAAACTGTCGGCAATGTTTTCCTTTCTAGTTTCTACATTCTGTTTACCATCTTGTGTGAGGATCAGTGCGTGCACCCTGCAATTATTGAGCTAAACTCACTCTATGCTAAATCTGTCTGCTTCCTAAACAATGCAAGCTCAGGAAAAAAAACATCAAAATGAATAACAGATCACAAGTATAAATCTGAAAATTGGCTACCAGGAGAGAAATCCAGCTATCAGTCCTTATCCTCATAATCACGCCTGCTAACAAACAGGGGGCTCTTTAGAGGTCTACCGACCTATTCTGATATAAATGTGAAAATTTCTAAAATATTATAACTTTATTGTATTCAATATCATTATAGCTGATTCCTTTTCCTTTTTTTCCATTCAAAAACACAATTAAATCTGAGACTGTAATAACTCTTTGCTCTGTGCCTGCAAAGTATTCGCTTTGCCAAAAGTAAGCCCCATTTCAGAAATCGTGTGGGTTTCAGCGCAGAGGATAGCATCTCAGCACCACCCAGTGGCTGCTTGTGAAACTGTGGTTCACAGGACAGACTGCAAACTGCATCCAAAACCTTGCCTTATAAAAAAGACGACAATCTGGCACCTGTTATCTGCTCTTTAGCTTAGAATTTGCACCATTAGCAATGCTGGCCTTTCAATCAGAAACAGCAGGGGGAAGGTAAAAGCGCCTAAGACAGAAGAAATTATACCTCTTTCCATTACATTTACTTACAGAGCATTACGGTACAAGTATAGATAGCTCACTCATATTCAAATGGTGTTGTGTAAGTTGTCATTAGAGAGATGCTTCAAACAAAGAAAATAAAGGAGAGAAAAAAACATTTCATGTTTATCTGCCTTCAAATAGCTTGATGTGTATTCTCTTTCTTCGGGGTATATCATCAAAACCACATATACTTCAGCCTCCAAAATGTCTTACTTCATTTTGAATTCTATTCATACAGTCTAATGATTTTTTCTTTCTTTTAAAGCATGTCAGACCTAATGTTATTTTTGTGTCAGTTCTCTAACAAGCTGTTTGTCCTTTTGGAGTTTAATGAATTTTCCTAAAACTGGTAAGAATAGAAAGATTGGTTTGTATCATTCACTTGACTTTCCACTTTTGTCTGCGTTTTATCAGTTGGAGAAAAAAAAAAATTGCATCCAACAGCAGCCTGCTACAGTGGCTCTTTGTGAAAAAGAAGGGCTCCCTTAACTGTGTTTCAATTTTAGGTGTTAAGGCTCAATGGTATGCACTACAGGGACAACGAACACTGATGATGAAAAGATATCCTGGAATTTCTGCAGAGGAAAAAAAGGGCTGGGTAAGGAAGAGATTAAGGATGTGTTTGTAGTGTTGCTTAATTCAGATAAAAAGTCCTTCTCTTGCATTGAGCGTCTACTCTGTCCAGGCATGTTGTAGTTGGGTCAGGTCTTATTTTTTATTGTATTCCAACTCCGCAAAGTTCTCAAAATAATAAAAATAAATCTGCGTGATATTAACTTACAATTTATAAGTGGTCACAAATAAATAATAATCTAGTCTTTATAAAACTTCATCCTATATCAACCTTTTCTGCACTCTTTAACCCCAATCTATTAACCACCTCTTCTTACCTACCCTTATCCTTGGTATAGATTTTGTTTTGTCTCCATTGCTTTTTGTCGTGGGCACTAGTTTCCTACTGCTCATTCCAATAATAAACGCCCATGAATCCATGACTTGTTGGTGAGGTGAGACAAGGAGTATGAAGGAAAGAGTGTGAGAGAAATCAGCCAGCTGGATAGAGAAGAGTGTGCCCCTCTGAATGGTGAGCGAGAACTGTGAGCGGAAGGTTTATGTAAAGAGCAGGCAGAACTTAATTGAAGGTGAGCATGGAGAGAAGATAGAGTATGCTACATATTCACCAAGCAAGCACAAATAAATACACCCATGTTTGCCACACACATTCTTTGATTCTGCTATCCTGTGCCTGCCCTCTGGACTGCTTAGGCCCTGAGGCAACACCTGGAACTAAATACTTTTCAGGGCTCTTTGACGACAAGCATCAACAGCAGGTAAGGGAGCCAAACAGAGGATAAAGGAGCTGCTTTGGGTGTGATTTTCAGTTTGTGCACCTGTTTATCGTGGAGACTCTTAGAAAGGAAGACTATCCCACTGCCGTTTCCTGTGATGCTCCAGAGGGTGTCTGAACACCTGCAGACAGGGCCACATGCTGCAGAGAAGACAATATATTTAAGCAGCAATGTTGTACCAAATAAACATAGAACGGCGTTTTTTTATGGATATCTATTGTACTGCCTTAAAAAGCACAATATCTCTGATATTTTTCTTTTTTTGCAATGTCGAATAGTATGCAAGTCCTCCTTGAAAAGTAGTCTCTAAAACAGCTTGAGTCAATCCTTAAATACACATTGATTCAGGTACCAGTTGTGGTTTCCTTGAAATCTACTGTGATTGATAAGATGATTTTGAAAGAAGAAATCCATTGAAAGTCCATGTGGAAAAAGAAAAAAAAAGATGATAATAGTTTTGTTGAAATTTACCACCCAAATTTTGTTGAAATTTTGTTGAAATTTCATTTAATTACTTCTGAAAAAAAACATTTAAAACTGTGGGAAGACATTATGAACATCTTTTAATGATAGGATTTGAATTGAACTTACAAAATATAAAAATGTGATGGTACACTGAAAACTACAAACAAATCTCTATAATCTATAAAGCCTGTGCTTTAGTAGACAATAAAAATATGCATCACACAATGTCATATTTACAGCTCTGCTATTGATTTTAGAAAGTACATGCAACATGATTGCTTATTTGTTTGTTGTTTTTCTAGGTGTTTTCAGGGCCTTGCTTGCGGCAACAGCATAAATGCAAGGACCAGAGAAATAATTTGTTGAGCATGTTTTAGTTTCCTTTAAAGCATTTTCACTTGGAGAGAAGTTAATGACTCACTGACGTGAAAGATAAAATGATTATAGCTGAAAATTCCACTCCAATCATCTTTTGATCTATTGTAAAAATGTTTACAGTCGTCTTTTATCTATGATCTGTATTCACCAGCTAAAATAACATTTTAAAAAACTGTCCTTTTTTCTAGGACAAAGTTTTTGCAGATAAACAGACTTTCTTTAGAAATTTATTCCTGAGTTGTGGACAAAACTGTTGGCGCAGAGCAACCCCATCCCCACTTCCCATCATCCAACTGTTTTCACACTAGCTTATGCGATGATGACGCAGTAAAAAAAACTGCAGTACACTGTCAGAAAAAGTGCAAAAATTTGTACCTTTAGGGTACAATGAAGCATCTGGGGCAGTACCCCTCAAGGGTACAAGTAACCGATACCCTTTCTGCATATTGATGCGTATCTGTGCCCTTTCAGTATGTACCTTTCAAAGGCAAAATATATTACCTCTGTGGACTAAATTGTACCTTATAGTGCTATGGTACCATAATGTACCTTTAAAAAAGGTACAAATTTGTTCTTTTAAGGGTACTGCCCCAGTGACAAGCCTTTTGTACCACTTGTTAGCAAATTTATTTTCAGAAACAGCACATTAAAGACCAGTATACTGTTTATCGCATTTATTAAACATTCAAAACAATTTCAATTCTGACATTTCACAGTATAAATGTTTTAGATCCACAGTGTCACAACAGGATGCATACATTTACAATTATTAGCAATTTTACAATAATGAAAACTCTATTTTTCCTTCAGTTCAGATTGCATTCATTGTAACTATAACCTTAACATTTGATCAATGTAAACAGAACATAGCACTTCATTAAGCATTTTTTTAAACCATGAAATAAAACTTGTGACATTAACAAAAGCAGCACTAGACCTCATTTTAAGTACATCTTTCTACTGCATTCTACATTTTCTAAAAATAGATAATAAAAAGTAAACTTGATAACCAAGTTTAAATGCAAATTAGTCAATTTAACTTAATATTTTAACGTGAATGGAGGTGGTGCTTTTTTATCATTCAGTGATTCTGCTAATAAAAACATTAATAAAAAAGGAGAAAAAATAACAAAAATACTGATAATATAATATTGATACGAATTATAATAAGAACTATAAAACACACTAAAGGTTACTAAGGATTAGGTTTAATGTCAATACCTGGTAGGTCTTCTGCAAGCATCTCTTCTCTTGCTTGTTTGTAAACTTTGGCTAATGGAGCTTTTCTTTGAACAAGCTCAAGCACGCTAGCACAATACTGTTGACGATCCTTGAGCCTTAAAGCAAACGACAGGTGATTGATGCACATTAGTCAACTTCAAACAACTGAAAATTGAAAAAAATTAGAATTAATCATTCACTTTAACTAAAACAAACAAAAGGCATAGAACATTCTAATATTCTTTGTTGCCTCTTTCATTGCCATTTCCGTATTTATCTCATTGTATAAATATTACTTGGCTTGAATGACTATAAATTTATATACAGGTTTAGAAAATTATAATGTTTTTACAATAGAGTTAAAGCTGTTAATGATCATTTTAGCAGATGTCTCAGTTTATATTGACATTCAAAATGTATTTTAAGCTGAGAACTGATTTAAAATGTCACTGACCCCTGAGGTTGTCTTTAAGAAAGGGTACTTCTTTAGTATATCCTCCACAGTCATTCCATCTCTTATCTTCCTTCTTCGCCATGCAAGGTTCGCTGCATTCGGTCTTTGACCACCATGGTGTCTGGTCGCACCTTGCTGTACTGGATATGCAGGACATTCACATGACCTTCAATGGATGATACGTCCTCACCAATGACCGCAACCACCTATTGGATCAAATTTAAAAGTCCATATTAATAATGATAAAAAAATACAACTGCAAGCAGTGATTACTGGGGTTAAAGCACTTTAAGATGATATTTAAAGCCAGTTTGTGCAGAGTGGTTTGGAGTTGATCAGAAATTAACTTCTGAGTTGTAGGTGGGGCTTTTGACACAGTAGTTACCCTCTGCTGATGTCCGATCATCCCTTTGTTTCACGCCCTTTCCCACTAACTTACAGTCCCTCACTCAACCACAAACTAACATTAGTGGTGCAACAAAATGGTGAGCAATATTGAAGCTTTATAGCTGTATAGTTTAGATTAAGCTTATATATATATATATATATATATATATATATATATATATTTTTTTTTTTTTTAAGTGCCACACAGATTTGGCGGGTAAACACAAACTTCAGCTCATTACGAAAAGTGATTTCATTATTACATACTCAATTTTCATTATTACAGAAACAATATATTATGAAATGATAACGCTTTCATCTCTCATCACCCTGCACCATCCACCTTAGTCTAAATGCTGTGATCATCCATGCGCAAAGCCTGTGAGAGGAAAGCGTGCAAAGTGTTGTTGCTGAGGGCGTGGTGTGCACTCCTTCTTGCATCATACGAAACTCCTATTTCATGGCTGACTAAACTGAAGAATTGGAAGAGGGCAAGGAAACAAAGGAACATGGGTAATAAACTCCTTTATGCATCTTTAACCTTGTTAAATTTGCCAATTAATTTGTCAGTGGCGATCACATGTCTTTTAAGTGTTTTACCCGCTAAGGAAGATCCAGTTTCACCATCACAATCTTTGGACACTTCCAGCTAACAATGGGAAAACAAATATTGCTGATTCTCAGACCTTAGGGTTAGATTTGCTGGTGGGGACCGATGTATCAGTTTGCCTTTGCAGAGTCAGATTTGTCTATACCTTCCTTTGGTCCTTTTTATAGACTGCAGCCTCTTGCCAGATGCAATCTGGATTGCTTCTGTTGTCTCCCACATAAAGAAACTGTGAGCGGAGAAATATTTCCTTTCATGAGTTCTGCATTTCTTACTTTTGCCATCTTGTGTAGGATCAGTGCGTGCACCCTGCAATTATTGAGCTAAACTCACTCATACTAAATCTATACTTCTAAACAATGCAAGCTCAGGAAAAAAAACATCAAAATGAATAACAGATCACAAGTATAAATCTGAAAATTGGCTACCAGGAGAGAAATCCAGCTATCAGTCCTTATCCTCATAATCACGCCTGCTAACAAACAGGGGGCTGCTGAGTGCTCGACTGTTCGATATAAAATGTGAAATTTCTAAAGCCTATTATAACTTTATTGTATTCCCAATGTCATTATAGCTGATTCCTTTTCCCTTTTTTCCATTCAAAACACAATTAAATCTGAGACTGTAACTCTTTGCTCTGTGCCTGCAAAAGTATTTTAAGCACATAAAAAAGTAAGCCCCATTTCAGAAATCATGTGGGTTTCAAAAGCGCAGGGAGGATAGCATCTCAGCACCACCCAGTGGCTGCTTGTGAAACTGTGGTTCACGGACAGACTGCAAACTGCATCCAAAACCTTGCCTTATAAAAAAGACGACAATCTGGCACCTGTTATCTGCTCTTTAGCTTAGAATTTGCACCATTAGCAATGCTGGCCTTTCAATCAGAAACAGCAGGGGGAAGGTAAAAGCGCCTAAGACAGAAGAGTGTCACATATTTTCCATTACCATTTGCCACTTGCAGAGGCATTACAGTACAGTAGAATAGCTCATAAGCCAAATGGTGTTGTGTAAGTTGTCATTAGAGAGATGCTTCAAACAAAGAAAATAAAGGAGAGAAAAAAACATTTCATGTTTATCTGCCTTCAAATAGCTTGATGTGTATTCTCTTTCTTCGGGGTATATCATCAAAACCACATATACTTCAGCCTCCAAAATGTCTTACTTCATTTTGAATTCTATTTCATACAGTCCTAATGATTTTTTTCTTTTTCTTTTAAAGCACGTCGGCCTAATGTTATTTTTTGTCAGTTCTCACCACCATATATCCACCAACAAGCTATTTTGTCCTTTTTTGGAGTTTTAATGAATTTTTGCTAAAACTGGTAAGGATAGAAAGTTGGTTTGTATCAATTTCACTTGACTTTCACTTTTATGCGTTTTATCAGTTGGGAAAAAAATTGCATCCAACCACTGACCTGCTGGTGAAGACACTGTGAAAAAGAGACTCCTTAACTGTGTTTCATTTTGGTGTTAAGGCTCAGTATACCACAGGGACCAGCGAACACACTGATGATGAAAAAGAATGTCCTAGATTTCTGCAGAGGAAAAAAGGGGGGCTGGGTAAAAAGGAAAAAGAGATTAAAGGATGTGTTTTGACAGTGGTAGCCCAATTCAGACAAAGTCCCCCTCTGCATTGAACGTCTACTCTGTCCAGGCATGTTGTGGATTCGGGTCCAGGTCTTATTTTTTATTATTGTTCAACTCAGAAAGAAAAAAAAAAGTTCTCAAAATAATAAAAATAAATCATGTGATATTGCTTACAATTTATAGAAATTGGTCTGAAGTAATCAAGCAATATAGTCTTTTATAAAACTTCATCCCTATATCAACCTATTCTGCATTCTGGGGCTAAGTTTCCTACTGCTCATTCCAATAATAAACGCCCATGAATCCATGACTTGTTGATGCCAGGTGAGACAAGGAGTATGAAGGAAAGAGTGTGAGAGAAATCAGCCAGCTGGATAGAGAAGAGTGTGCCCCTCTGAATGGTGAGCGAGAACTGTGAGCGGAAGGTTTATGTAAAGAGCAGGCAGAACTTAATTGAAGGTGAGCATGGAGGGAAGATAGAGTATGCTACATATTCACCAAGCAAGCACAAATAAATACACCCATGTTTGCCACACACATTCTTTGATTCTGCTATCCTGTGCCTGCCCTCTGGACTGCTTAGGCCCTGAGGCAACACCTGGAGCTAAATACTTTACAGGGCTCTGACGACAAAGCATCAACAGCAGGTGAGGGAGCCAAACAGAGGATAAAGGAGCTGCTTTGGGTGTGCTTTTCTGTTTGTGCACCTGTTTATGCGTGAGACTGCTTAAGAAGGGAAGACTAACTCCCACTGTTCTAGTTTTCACCTGTGATGCTCCAGAGATGTCACAGACGCCTGCAGACAGGGCCACATGCTGCAGAGAAGACAATATATTTAAGCAACAGCAATGTTGTACCAAAACAAAGACAAGCATGAACTGACGTTTTTTTTTATGGATATCTGTGTACTGCCTTAGAAGAAACTTCAATATCTCTGATATTTTTCTTTCTTTTTTTTAATATCAGGTAATTATGCAAAGTCCTCATGAAAAAGTAGTCTCTGAAACAGCTTGAGTCCAATCATAAATACACATTGATTCAGGTACCAATTGCTGGTTTCCTTAAAGAAATCCTACTGTGATTATTAAAGTGATTTTGAAAGAAATCCATTGAAGGGTCCATGTGGAAAAAGAAAAAAAAAGATGACCAATAGTTTTTGTTGAAATTAATAGTGCTTCTGAGAAAAAAAAATTTAAAAACTGTGGGGAGAAGACATTATGAACATGTTTAATGATAGGATTTGAATTGAACTTACAAAATATAAAAATGTGATGGTACCACTGAAAACTACAAAATAAAACGTGATGTTAAGCCAGTGTTTTGGTGAATAATAAAAATATGCATCACACAATGTCATATTTACAGCTCTGCTATTGATTTTAGAAAGTACATGCAACATGATTGCTTATTTGTTTGTTGTTTTTCAAGGTGTTTTCAGGGCCTTGCTTGCGGCAACAGCATAAATGCAAGGACCAGAGAAATAGTTTGTTGAGCATGTTTTAAAGTTTCCTTTAAAAAGCATTTTTCACTTGGAGAGAAGTTAATGACTCACTGACGTGAAAGAGAAAATGATTATAGCTGAAAATTCCACTCCAATCATCTTTTGATCTATTGTAAAAATGTTTACAGTCGTCTTTTATCTATGATCTGCCATTCTTAGCTAAAATAACATTTTAAAAAACTGTCCTTTTTTCTAGGACAAAGTTTTTGCAGATAAACAGACTTTCTTTAGAAATTTATTCCTGAGTTGTGGACAAAACTGTTGGCGCAGAGCAACCCCATCCCCACTTCCCATCATCCAACTGTTTTCACACTAGCTTATGCGATGATGACGCAGTAAAAAAAACTGCAGTATCTTCAAGATTAGCTGCCGCACGGGGCCGTTGCAGCCGAACCACCGACGAATCAGCAACTCTGATTCCACGATGTGAATTTGCTGGAAGCGCCATTCTTTGCCCCACTGCGTGAGCGGAAGGTTAGTTAGACGCGCCGCCATCGCGGTTGTTGAAGAGGACTGAGCGACCGGAGGAGTCACTGATAAGCGGGTTGAGTTGCAGGCCATAGAGACCAGGTGCATGTCTTTGCAATAACACGAATAAAATGAAAACTTTAAATGAAGAGAGATGTTTGAACTATTTTGGTTTGAGCAGTAGCCATTAGCATTGATAAAAAGTATGTTTCTTCACAGTATCTATGCAAAAAGGAAATAAACATATGATCAAAAGAAGAGAACTTCTTCTCCAGGATACTGAACCTTTGACCAGCCTCTAGAGACAAAAACTCAGCTAAGCTCTCTTTTCACTTTCCCATCATTTAAAATGTGTTCATTCATCTAAAAATAACCACACACAATAAAGATTTTCCCAGAGCGAAAACCCCTTACACTCCAACAAAACAGTATTTATTGAGCTTTATAGGCTAAAAACTATTGATTCGTAGCATGTTTCCCCTTGGAATAAAAATAAAGGCTTACAACTTAATTTAAAAAAAATTCTTAAATTAAACCCCATAATATTCAAAAATTAGACCATCTTCTTTAAATCTAACTATTAATGCACAAGCTGACCTTTGTGACTAACGAATTTACATGACATGACTGTACACATTCATAAGAGGCGTTATAATTGTAAATCAAAGAAGTGAGGATACGCCAAAGTCCAGGCTCAATTTCCTATCAGCAAATGGTACAAACATTGCTTTTTTATTTTCTATTCTCATTGAAGAAAAGGGAAAGGAAGCCTTTTCAGGTAAGGAAAAAACAACACACGTGTTAAAGCTGGGAACAACGGAAGAAATACCACATCAAGTGCCTTTTAAAATAATTCCACTCTGTTGTTGTTTATAACATGCCAGTGCCTCCATCTTTTATTCATCAAGACACAGGGCGGCTGGAGGTTCTCTGTCTTCCTCTCATACACTCTGAAATTTCATTTCAAACAGAACCCATTGAGCCATGGAACTGCAGTCTGATTCCCAATGAACTTGTTTTTCTGCAACATAAAAATTCCAGATGCAGAAGAAAAACATGAGTGGAACCTTAGCCTGGCTAATGTAGGGTAGGGGGATTTAAAATAAAACACTATATGACTTTTAACACTATGAACAGGCAGGATTTTCATAACAAGCTGTTGACGGACCTGCACTGAAAACCTTAGTTACAACTGCCCTCACAGGTGGATACAGGTTACCTCTGGGCCAAAAATGGGCTACCAAAAAAAAATAATTTGTGCCAATGTATCAAAATATAGATTCCTGTTCATCTCCAATGTTGGTATTGACTATTGCACTTAAGTATTGATTATTAATTAATAAATGGGAAACTAAATGCATGTGTCATTTAGATATGTTTGGTTATTAGGTGAGTTACCCCAGTGTTTTGTGCTGAAATACCCCCCAGCCCATTGCCTATTAAACTTCTCCATCAGTCACATGACTAAGGGAGCTGCAAGTTGTGTGTGTTACCATTAGCAACAACACAGCACGGCATAAGTGGGTAAATTAGAATTGTAGTTTGGTATATTTAACCTTATACATTAAAGTTGTTACCTGGCCAATTTTATTTGTCTTTTAGGATACAGTAAACCCTTGTTTTTCGCGGGGGTTACGTTCCAAAAAGAACCCGTGATAGACAAAATCTGTGAAGTAGAAACTAAGAAACCTCTATTTTTTTTTTTTTTTTTTTTTACAATTATTATAATTATACAATTAAATACTCTATTATACATTGAAAAGAAAGAACAAACAAATTTACAGGCTCAAGCATTTGTTTCACAAAAAAAGTACTTTAGAAACATTTTTTCAACAAATAACTTCTGTACTGTACTGTCAAATAATCATTTGAATCATCGATGTGAACAGAAGGCTTCAAATCACAGAGATTAGCCCCGCACACCGCGACCCGAGTAATTGGATTAAACGGGAGAAAATTTCAAATGATTATGAAAAAATACAAAGTACAGTGGGACAAATAGTGACTCAGGTGTATTTCACTGTTCTTCAGCGTGAGCCGCTGCATCCTGACTCCGCTCTGCAGTGTTTTCTTCTTTTGAAGCCCGCGGTGCAGCTGTGTTTGTTCGGGAGAACAACATAGTGATCAGCAGTTGTTGTCGCTCTTTTTTCTATGGGTTTTAGAGAAACTCGAAATTGCTCGTACATAATGTTAATTTGGCAAGCTGATTACGTACCTGTACATATTAAACTGCAATGTTATTGACGCACAGGTAGTGAAGAAGCAGAGTGACTTTTTAGCCAATCAGAATGCAGAACACAATGTACGATGCAAATCCGCGAAGTAGCGAAACCGTGAAAAGTAAACCGCGTTATAGCGAGGGATCACTGTAATACGTGATGTGTCTGAGAAAAAAAAATCGGCGGTATGAAATTACCAATAATTTTCAAATGGTTTTGAATAATTAATTGGCCCGATTCATGTCCCGGCTGGGGGACCTGAAAAAGAACATCAATGGGGGGCCTTTTCTGTATGGAGGTCCAGTGTCTCCAGTTTCCTCCCACCGTCCAAAAACATGCTTTATTGGTTAATTTGTTACTCTAAATTGTCCATAGGTGTGAGTGTAAGTGTGAAAGGGTCTGTGATATGTGACCCTGCGACAGACTGGCAACCTGTCCAGGGTGTCCTGTTTTTTTTCCCACAAGTGGCCAGGATAGGCTCCAGCAGCCCTGTGACCCCGAAAGGGAATAAACGGGAGAAGATGAATTAAAAAAACAATCTATATGTAATAGAATTATAAAAAGGGGGCATCAACCATCACTAGCACCCAGAGCTATATGGTTCATACCCATTTTTGTTCTACAGGCATGCTGTAAGCACCAAGTTGGAGCAAACTTGGTGTACACATCAAAGTAAGGGTAAAGTAGGAGGGAAATAGGTAAGAAGCAGGCATTTGCGTTCAGTCAGTAAGGGACCAATACTCACTTACTAACCTTACATTACCTTACTAACGACTAGAGTGTGGCAATTGACTGCATGAAAACTGCTCTGACTGACCCCTACCCCATCCTACATCATCATGTTCCAAACAGGAAGTACCTGTTGGCTCCAAGAAGCCAAAACCCCATAGACTTCTATTGAGAATTAACCCTTGTGCTATCCTATGATCTCACCCTTACATTGACGTGTTATCCTTACCATGACAAATGTGGATAAAGGTGGAGAGGATTTCATGTAATCCATGGACACCAGTGAAGATCACAAATCATTGAAGAAAAAAGGTTCAGCGCACCCGTAGTAGAGGGGTGTCAAACATTCGGCCCGCCAGGTGGTTTAGTCTGGCCCACACATGAAGAGCAAAACTCATAAGCATGTTTAAAAAGAAGGCACATTTCTAGTCTATTCCTGTGGCGAGTTATGATTTTTTAAAGAAATAATCGAAATGCGCACTTCTGCCACTAGGGGGAGCAAAGGAAAAGCAAAACACGTGAAACATCATGTTTGCGCATGCCAACAGTGAAACCTAACAGCTCTGCTTCTGGGTAAGATGCAGTTTGTTTCCCTGCGAGCCTCAAGGCTGTTGTGTTGGTATAAGAATGATCAGTAGTGACACAATAATGACCAAAATGTTGTCAAAAAGAAGTGGATTGCTGAGCTTTCCCTTGAAAAAGAAAACAGTTTTCTTTTTAGGCAGGGTGTTTCATTTTTTTTGCATAGCCCCTCTTGAGTTTATTATCTGTACAAAACTGAATAGACCTTTTTCTTTTAAGAGAAATTCATTTTATTTGATATCCATTGGCCTCTGTGAATGAATGTGTAATAATAAGTGATTAGGCCACCATGTTGGTTGAGGCATTTTTTCCAACTGAGTAAATTAACAAAAACAAAGCTGTTATTTTGTTTTTATGTTACCGGTCCGGCCCACTTGAGATCAGATGGATTGAATGTGGCCCCCGAACCAAAATGAGTTTGACACCCCTGGTCTGGGGGGTCTAGATGACCCAACTCCCAATGTTAAAGTGCCTAGGATAGCACAAGGGTACAACAATTTTTTCGCTAATTCTAATATTTTTTCCATTGTATTTGTTCTGTAGTGCAAGTTATTCAAGTTATAAACTGGCCAATCAGATGCCTCAATAAAATTATGTGGTCTCACCTTGAACGTTTTTAAAAATAACAGATTTATAATACAATAACAGAACTTTCAAGGGAAAGGGGAGTCGACGTCCAACAAGCTCACTCCTGATTGGCGACAGTGGTTGCCATTGAAATTTGACCTAGACCGACAATAACAGCTTACTGCTCCAACATGGCGGCATCTGTATTGCCAGAAAAATGGCAACTGAATTGACTTCCTTTGGTTGGACCCAGAAGTAAGTCATTTTCTATGGGTGAAATCACACTCCAGTCACCAGTTCTCATGCAGTCAATAAGTGCAATACGGGCACCATACATGTACCACTTTCGTGAGCTGTACAGCTGTACAATCGTACGTTCCATGGCATAACGTTCCTTGATGTGGCCCTACAAGCCTCAAGAAGACTTCAAGACACACCTGCACTCCATTAAAATGTGGCCACTTCTTTCTTTGATCCTCCATTGACCAAGACAACCCACAAAAGAATCGCAGTATTCATACAGGTCAACCCCCTCTACTGTACATGTGACTAAGAATTGAACTGAGCCTTGGCCTTCAAAACCCAGCAAGCTTTATGCACGTGTGCCATCATTTGTGATACACAGAGAAACAAAAACAATAGCTGACACTGACGACAACTTGCAGGCAC
The DNA here is from genome assembly GCA_037389245.1 of Oryzias sinensis. Lineage (NCBI taxonomy): Eukaryota > Metazoa > Chordata > Actinopteri > Beloniformes > Adrianichthyidae > Oryzias > Oryzias sinensis. The sequence goes on from CM074488.1 coordinate 24,806,846, forward strand.
AAACACATTTTAAAATGTTCAGAAAAAGACATAGCCTGGGGCAATGAGAAATCATGAAGGTGATTTGATGGTCCCTGTCTGAACTGACCACAGTGTATTTGCCCATGCCTCATTAGGCAAACTGCAGGATTTCCCCCTTGTGAATAACTTTTACCTGTTTCTGTTCTTCAGGGATTCAGAGGGATGTCACATATCTCATGTACAGCTGCAACGTTTCCTTTGGGAATACTTTTTACTGCCAGGGGATTTTAAGTCTGTGTGTTTAACAGCAGTTGTCACAGTATGGCACCTTTTATGTTGTGAAAAAGAAGAATTTTTTATAGTAAAAATGTGGTTTAAAAAGAAAAAAAGACAGGGAGAAACTTCAAACATTCATATTTAGCTGTTTCCACAATCATCTCATAGCTCATGCACATTCAGAACATAACTCAACCTCATTTATTTTAATTAGATTTCATAGATTAAAGAAAGAAAAAGGTTTTACTTAGGTTTTTACCTATTAAAAGTCGGTTTTAGTAGCCCATACTGTGGATGTTTATCTTTAAAGATTTCTTTTCCTGAGGACTTTTTCAAAACCTTTGAGTTTATTTTCCTCTAGGAAAGAGTGTTTGCTTGTATATTAAAATAGTCAGGGTTTCTAAAAATACATGGGCTCTGAATGCATGAATGTTTTTGATTGCAGACAAACCAAAAAAGGGGAAACAGATTAAATTAAAGTTCATAGCGAGAATAAAAAAGGACCGGAAATGGTGTTGCAAAAGCAGAGTTTGTGAAACCTAAGGGTGTCAGATGACAGGTGAAATACAGTGATAGAAATATGGGTGGTGAAAGAAAGAAAAAAGCAAAAGACTGAGCACAAGAGAGTGCTATGTTCTCTAGAAGAGAACATGTACTTGGAACAAGAAGTAAAGCAAATAAGAAGAGCCTTGGAGTACATGTGCTTCAGGGAGGATAGAGTGAAGTACCTTTTGTACTTCCCACCATCAGTAGCTTCTTTTGAATAAATCAACCAAAGCATTTCCTTTTTGCAACTCTCACTTTAGAGCCGGGCAAAGCTAAAGCTTCTCCCATCGTGGCGATCAAATGGAGTTGTACCTCTGCCTGCACAAATTCCTGCCTCAATGGGTGTTGATGTGCAACGGTTTCATTTCAAAGGGAGACTGCCTACTATGAATATAGGTAACTGCTTCACCTTGGTTGTGAGTCTGCATAGCGTCCAGGATGATTGGCAAGACTGTGTTACCAAAGTGATCTAAAGCTATCCGTTTGCTTATTCCTAAAACCTCTCAAAATTGTCAAAGGACATTTAAAGTTGTGCTTTTATCACCCCGATGAAATTACACCCCCCCCCCCCCATAAACACATAAATAAAAGACTCAAAAGCTAACAGGTGAGGATCTTGACTGTCCTTTAATTGTTGCTTTTTCTTTTACCTAGATTTCTGCTCAAGTGGAGGTCCCCAGGCTATGCTACTATGTGTGTGGGTGAAAGAGAGGTGTTGCAGCCAGAAGTAGAAGTAGAAGAGAGATTGCATTCGAGGCAGCAAGTGTTGCATGTTGCCAGTGGAGGATGATAATTAAACCAGTGGAAATGTGGTAATGGAAGAGCCTAAAACTGTCGTGGACAACATGCTCAAAATAAGGTTAACTTAGTTGAATCCATGCAGTTGTAGCTAAAAGCCCTGTCACATGACTCAACCTGAGCCTGATTTGTTGGTGCAGACAGAACAGCTTGAAACGATGAGAAAGATGAAAAGAAAACATTTTACAGAACTGTGAACTAATGAGACAGATCTGATCAAATGGAGATTAAAATCATTCATTTTGAATATCCGAGAAAACAGACTTTATTGAATGAACTAATGACGGTGTTAGTGACAATCATGCATCTGTAATTCTGACAAAGGGTCAGGGTTTTCCTTTTCCTGTCCTTGGACTCAACTGAAAAAAACCCAGCAGGCTGGAATTACTAAACTTCCTTAAAGAAGTTGTGATTTGAACTGAGGATTTTATTGACTTTACAGAATCTAACTGACATGATTAAACTGGAGTCTGAAATAGCATTCAGGTTTAACAGTAGAATTTGTTATTTATCTATCTGAATATATTTTCACACAATTTTTTCTATTTAATATGAAGGTTGTAATTTCCATATATAAACTGAATGTTGCTTTGTCTTCTATAAATGGTCTGAAAAATAGCATCCATTATCGTGGTGTTTTTCTCTCACAGCCTTGAAAGGATTCAAGTTGAAGGGTCACAAGTGTCACAAGGATACAGAAAGATAAACAATGAGAACACAGTTACATTACATGAGTGATTTTAAACATTTTGTTGGAATAGGAGGGCAAGTATTGCCAAACAGTTAATTATAAAGAAAACACATACTGTTAGTACTACTTGACCTTAGTCGCTTCTTGCAATCTAAAAAAGTGATTTGTAAGTTCTCTTCTGAAAAACTCAACTGTACAGTGTGTTTTTTATGCAGTGATGCCCAACTTTGATGAATTTATATGCTCATTTTTTTGTGCCTTTTTCAGAGGAGATGCAGTGTAGAAAGTGAAAGTGCCTCAGGGACACCAACATAAAGCAGTAAAGGAAAAAGCTGGAGAAAGATTGGGTGAGCAGCAAGGTCAGAAAGAAAGTGGAGATGCTCTGCGGTCTTGCCTTTTTACAACCCCTTTGGAATCCCCAGAGAGAGCAGCAGTAACATGGGTTAGACAGTCAAAGTATACAGGACCTTTACAGAACATACTCAGCGGCATCAGGAGACAGAAACTCTCGATGGAGATTGGAGTACAAGTGAAACCACTGAAATACAAAACATGAAGAATCCATATGGTAAACCTTTTAGACTGCAACTTTTTAAACATCTTTTTCTTATTACTTTCAGTGGTAAAAAAAATATACAGAAACAGTATACAGAAACAGTAATTCATTTTAACAACAATTTAATACATGTCATAATTTGTGGTTGCCAAAACGATTCATGGTTGATATCGGTTTATTTGAAACGATCTGATTCGATCCGATCTATAATGGATCCAGGACATCTTTAGCCAAAACTTCAACCAGTGTGACCCAGAGATACATAACTGGGTACTGAACAGAGCAGGTGAAGTTTGCCAGATCCCTTGGATTTCTTACTTAATCAAGTGTAAGTTAAATAAATGTACAAATAAACAAGTAAATTAGAATGAATGGCAAATCCATTCACATTTTACTTCCCTAAAGTTCAGCCCACTGTTGTTTTTCCACATAAAAGTAATACAAACTGAACAATTTACAGCACACTGAATGGTCACATGTCTTTGCTAAATTAAAGTGTTTTCACACATTGGACTGGAATGATGGCGTTATCAGTTTTTGCTGCCATCACGTGTGTTGTCCGCTGTAATGGCACTTGGTCATTTTTACATTATAGTAAAATAAATCTACCATTCCTAGATGGATTATAATCTTTTTTCTTTTTTTTAACAAGTTTATAAGGGTGGATTTGATTAACAGCTTGCTTTAGACAGATTGATCTGGTTGGATCATAGGAAAATAAATTGATTCATCGATTACACAGGCGATAAATAAAAGCATTTCAACTTTTTCACTGATGTGTGTTTCCAAATGGATTTACTTGGTGTGGCGCTCACCCTGAATGATCTGCTCAGCCTTTTTGAACTAGACATTTCAACACTAAACCCATGTTCTGTTGGTTTGTTGATTTAAAAAAAAGACCTTTAAAGACAATTATATGGATCAGATTTACAGATCTATACACCCTCATCCCTTATTAAAAAGAACAGAAAAGATAATAGTTTTTACTAAGGATTGCTGCATTTTTATCTTAAAAGAAATTCAGTTCCAGTACAAACATCTGAATTTTTCCCTTCAGTGGCAACTTTCATCTTTTATACTCAGCAGTTTTTATTGGGCCAAATGATGAACATTTTTATGTCTCCTTAAATTCATAGCCCACCTATGCCTTTTCTTGTGACCGTAGTTAAGTGGAATGATGGGTCGATTGCTCTCAGGGAGTGACCTCATACGGATTTCCCAGAGAGGGAACGTCTCATCACAGACAAAGACATGCAGCTAGGGTCCTATGTAGTCACAAACTTTGGAGAGTGTCAGACTGAAAAGAACACCTGTTGCTTGTCCTCAACTGCAAAGCATACTCAAAAGGAGATTTTAACAAGATCAATCTTTGAACAAGTTTTAGAAACTATGAGAGTCTACTGTTTCTAAAACTGTCATGCAGCACCGGACTTCCAATTGTGTATCGTTACTCTGTGGTTTTATGGCATTGTAAACACTGATCACAGCTATTGTGGAACTTTCTTTTAAAGTTGTACTCTAATAATCTTTTAATGTATTGTAAAAGCATTCCCAGCGGTCTTTTAATTATGATTGTTGTTTTATAGCCAAAATCAAAAATAATTTGCACCCTTGTAATTTACTCTTTCTAAGCAAAAACTTACCCTGTGCATGTGTGTGTGTTTTTTTTTTGTTTGTTTTGCATTTGTGCATATGTGTGTATGTTAAGCTTACTAAAAATTGTTATTCTGAAGCACATTTCAGAATTGTTTCCACAGATATTTTTTTGGCAACTAGTGTTGAAAATTGAAAAACAGTAATTGTTTAGCAAAGACAGCTGGGTCTAATTTGAAATGTGAGAATTAGTCTGACACAGAGAAAAAAAAAAGATAAATATATACAGTCAGCAGGTAGCATGCCCTTCTGGTACAAAAGAGGTGCTGTTTAGTCATTTTGTGTCCACATGGCTTGGGCATCTCATTACAATTCATCTAATTTCAGGCTGTTGCATTTTATTGTAATGCATGTTCTTGAATGATTCATGATCTAGATTTATATGTGTGTGGGTGTGTGCACACCTGTGTGTGTGAATATATTCACATATATCAATATATACAAGTATATGTTAACATTTGAAATGTGAACACCTTTTGTATTTTTATTGGTAATTTCAATCGGGAAACTTGTTATATAAAATTACTACTGAAATATTTCAAGCCTTTGGTTCTTGTCATTTTCAAGACTATGACTTAAAAATAATTTAACCTAAAAGAAGTGTTTTAGAAAAGTGGATCATCATATTAATCAAAAAAGATGTTTTAAGCACACGATCAGGCATCTGAAAACGTCATCCATTTATATGCGTCCAATATTTTGTTGGGCCTCATTGTACAAGAAAACTGCATTAATGTACCACCATAGCATGGCAGTGATCGGTCTGTGGCTCTGTGTAAGTTAAATAAAAGCCCAAGTTGCAGTGATAGCTGCATGAAGATTAGCTGCATTGTTGATCTCCCATCTTCTCCTTGACAATAGTCTACTGATTTCCCATTCTGTTTCAGTTAAGTCCAGTTTGTTGGCCAATTAAGCACTGTAATACCATAGTGAATGAACCAGCTTTTGGTACCTTTGGTAATGTGGACAGGTGCCAAGTCCTGCTGGAAAAACGAAAAAATCAGCATCTCCATATATCCAGTCAGTAGAGGACAGCTTAAAGTGCTCTTGTGTTCCTTGCTAAAGAACTACATTGACAATGGACTTAATAAAACACCTGGATCAACACCAGAAGATGACATATCACCTCAAAATATCAATGCCTTTGCATGCTTCATATTGGACTTTTACAGCATGTATTCTTTACTGTTATTCCTTCAGATTCTGGGACATTGATTTTAAATTGAATTATACCAATTACCTACATTTCAAAAGTGAGCTGAGGACCCGTGATTAACAATACTGTTATTTTTTTCCCGATTGCTCTCTGAGTGACAAGGAATGTGACGTGTTTGTATGTATGTCTGTGACTCTAGGCTTAGTTAACTTCTTGTGATGCTTTGCCAAATGTGACAGAACAGACTTTATATCAACCTGTTATAGACTGTTGTTTTTGACCAGTTTAAAATAATTTTCTTAGTTATTTATGCTAAAATATCACAGAGGATTTTTTTTTCTTCTCTGTCATTTTTTTTTTCTTATCCACAGCAGAATTGAGCACAAACAAGAAGAAGACTCAATAGACATTAGGTGCTCAGGGACATCTTAAACAGTTTCCTCTGCTCTGGGTAATCCATAGCATTGCATCATTAATAAGGCTGCACCTCCACAATGAATAGCAGCTGTGACTCTGACAGTGGTTTTAAAAAAAGATTTCTGAATTAAACCACTACACAAGGACACATTTCCAACTTTGATATTTAAAACTAATAAAGAGCACTTGAAGAACATAAAACTGCACCAAGTCTGCTGCAGTCTGCGACCATTGTGTTGGACCAAGGAAGCTCTAGTGTTTCTAAAAAGTCTTGATTAACTGAAGGGCAGCCAGTGTGAGCACGTCCGTTATAGCAGATGGTGTTTTCTCTGTTTGCTATTTAATTGAGATTGTAACAATTATTTTCTATACAAGAAATAAAATGTTTTCTTTTTCTTTTGAGAAACTGAGAAAACGATCTGGTATGAAACATTTTCAAAGCCCAGTCAGCATGTTTTTTTTTTGATAAAATATCTGGCCTTCATTTCGGTTTAGCTCGTGCTGGTTTGCGGCGCCTTCCGTCCGTGAAACCAGGGTTCGAATCCGGGCTGCTCCCTGTTCCCTTCTCTACTTCTTTGCCGGTCCCAAGCCCGGTTGCTTTGAGAAGGTTGCGTCAGGAAGGGCATCCGGCGTAAAAACATTGCGAAGTTTACCATGCGACTTGTTCGCTGTGGCGACCCCTGATGGGAAAAGCCGAAAGAGAAAGAAGATCTGGCCTTCATTTCCCTGTTATAAATCCAAAGTTTTGTCTGGCCACTGTATTTGTACAAGCAGCCATACATTAATTTACAGAGGGTTTATAAAGACTAATGAATACTACAGAAAACAGTGTAATTGTTGCTTTTTCACCTCATTTTTCTCATACACATATACATTCCTTTAAATCTACTTGGTATAATTGTTTCAAATATGTAAAAATTGTTGACGCACATTCTTATTTCAAAAGCTTTTTATGCTTTGTATTAATGCTGTTTTTCACGTACAGTGGGGCAAAAAAGTATTTAGTCAGCCACCAATTGTGCAAGTTCTCCAACTTAAAAAGATGAATGGCATGTTATTTTCTTCATAGGTATACTGTACCTCAACTATGAGAGACAACATAAAAAAAAAACAGAATATCACACTGTTTGATTTTTTAAGACGTTATTTGTAAATTATGGTGGAAAATAAGCATTTGGTCAATAACAAAAGTTCAATTCTGCACTTTGTTATATACCTATTGTTGACAATGACAGCAGTCAAACCTTTTCACTACACCTTTTCACAAACTGTTGCTGTTATTTTGGCCCATTCCTCCATGCAGATCTCCTCTAGAGTAGAGATCTTTTGGGGCTGTTGCTGGGCAACAAGGACTTTCAACTCCCCTCAAATATTTATGGGGTTGAGATCTGGAGCCTGAATAAGCCATTACGGGACCTTGAAATTCTCCTCACAAAGCCACTCCTTCGTTACCCAGGCGGTGTGTTTGGGAACGTTGTCATTCTGAAAGACCCAACCATGTTTCATCTTCAATGCCCTTGCTGATGGAAGGAGGTTTTCACTCAAAATCTGACCATACGTGGCCCCATTCATTCTTTCCTTTACACTGATCAGCCGTCCTGGTCCCTTTGCTAAAAAACAGCCCCAAATCATGATGTTCCCACCCTCATGCTTTACAGTGGGTATGATGTTCTTTGAATGCAACTCAGCATTCTTTCTCTTCCAAACACAAGTTTGGAAGATAAAGGCAGCTGTTTGATGGCAGCTTTATCACGTTAAACTGACACTTAACTCAGCAAAATCAAAGATAGGGAAAAAAGGTGAGATGACACACAACGCATCCAAAATTCTTTGGGCTGAGGCAGTGTTATTACTCTAAGTTGAGCTCAGAGTAATCAGCAAAATCAAAGATAGGAAAAAAAGCGATATTTGACACAACGCATGCGAAAATTGCAAATGCAAAAAAAAGTTTTTGAATGCAAAAAAAAATTGAAAGCAAAATAAAAAATAATTGAAAGGCAAATATTTAATATTTTCATTTGCAACTTAGGAAGTTTTGTGTGCAACGTAGTGGCAGAAATATCACTCCATAGATTTTCATATAATTTGTTCTTGACACAATAAGTCTATGTCTGTATCCAATTAATTATATAGTTGTCTAATTAAAAAAAAAAAAAGTGGATTGTTACACATAATTGTCAACCTCAACTAAAAATAGCTTGAAATCTGAAGGGGAACAAAATAACTACCCAAATTGATTTGGTAAATTTGAGACAAAAACCAAAGATAAAACCAAATTTGTGTCTTTCAGGAGAGGTGACCTTCCCAAGATGACAAGAAGGAAGCAGCCATTCATATGAAGTAGGTTGACCTTTGTTCAAGGGTCAGCTGAAGTGCCACCTTTATTAAAACATAACCATCTCTGACGTTAGAGCTCAGTAATACAACACTCATCAGCTGCTGAAAGGTAAGGAGCCCTGATCCCCTTTTTGTTTGAAGGTCCGTGTTTGACAGCACTGCAAAAAAACAAAAAAAAGGGGTTTTGTGTTTCTTGGTGTTTCCCAGTGTTTCCTTTTGGATGTCACAACCAGTGCTTGGAAAAGTGACATAGTGACATAGTTTAAACAATGTTAACAAGTATTTGCTATCATCATTTTGAAAAAAAAGAAAAAAAATAACAAGTCCCTATGGCATTCTCATTTTATTTTGTTTCTTAACCACCTTTATAATCCCATTCTATTTACTCTTTTTCCCCCAATTAAATCAATTCATTATCTCAATCCAAATTTTGATGTTTTACAGTATGCATAATGTTTTATGTGGTTCTCTTTGAAAGGGATACAAAAATTACTATCATATACTTATTTGAGCCATTTCTTAAATGTAAACATTTGTCATGCCAACTTAAATTTGCTTCAGTGGATATTAGGCAAAATTCCCTTTTTTGATCAAATCAATATTTACCTTTGTTAATTTAGCTTTTATTGTCTGGTCATTTTATTAAATGTTGTCAGATGTTTGATAAATAGAAAAAGCATAGTAGCTGTGTGTCACTACAGAGCATTTTCGGGAGAAGTATGCCTGTTTGCAGCTAAAGCCTCTAACTTTATGTATGAGAAAAGAAAGGTGTTGGTTTGAAAGATCAGCATCGTTTTACAGGAACCTACGTAAGACTGAAATGACTTCTTGACTTTATTTATGAATAGTCTGCCTTTATAAAGTTGTCCGACATACAGATCAACCAGAATAACCTGAAGAATATTGACAGAATGCAAACAAAAGGTAATCTTCAGTGAAAAAAATAATGTTTCTTAGATTACACAACAATAACAGTTGTTTGAATTAGGTAACTTATTTGATAAACTGTGAGAAATGATCGTGTTGGGATTTAAATAGGAATTGATTTGTATTCATTTTAACATGTGTTTCTTCAGTCCTGCAGCAGGGTCTATGGGCTTTATTGCTGTGGCCCCATCTTTTCACTGTAAGTGTCCCGCTAGACTGCAGAGATGATCAGGCTAGTCTCGCACGGTGTCCCTCCATCTCCCAGGAAAAACTTCTCGACCGAGTCATCCATCATGCTGAGCTCATCTACCGTGTTTCAGAGGAATCATGCTCCTTGTTTGTAAGTATCTGGAGAAGTACTGAAAACGGCGTACTACTTATTTCATTTACTGAGCAGTATTTCTTTATAAAGTTTTAATACTATATTTTTAATACAGCAAACTATATTTTCCATAAAATAATCAATTTCTGTTCTTATTTATATTTAAATATTTTGGTTTTACTGTGTTCCTTTTAATAACAGTAATCAAATTCAAATTTCTGCAATGAATACTTTTTTTTTTAGAGAGAACATACTGAATGCCCAGAACTGTACATTAATCCTTTATTTTGGGGCCATTTACTGAAAAACAATCATCTTCATTAAATGCTTTACTAGGTAAAAATCCAACTCTTGTTTCATTTTTCTTATAAAAGTTGTACTTACAATGAAAAGTTAGTAGTAAATTATTTTCTTTTTACTTTTAGATTTTTTCTGACCTAACATAATGCACGGCTAGAAGCACATTCGCTTCATTTAAGATGCTTGGTCTGGGCCTCAGAATTTTTGTCCTATGCTAAAACATTTTCTTCCAAAAACAAGCCCCACAGCAGTCCAATATAAATCTGATATCATTACGCATCCAGAGTGAATAAACAACTTTTATTGCGGCGTGTTTCACAATAGTCATTCCCAACAGAAGTATTCATGGGTTTTCACTGAGAATTGTCAAGCTTTTGTTTGCTGCTTTGCTGGTTTGTCTGTCTAAATAATTCAAATTTCACTCTGTAATATTGCTGCACCATGATACCATGGATAATATTATTCTGGCAAAAAGAACACATTTTGGAAATACAAATAAGCAATGAACAATGTTAATGGCTGTTGATAGCCTAGAAAAATTTGATATTTTTTTACATCTTGCTTTTCTTGTAACTGGGCATTTTACTACAGGAAGAGATGTTCATCCCACTGCCTTTGAGGCTCCAGAGTAACCAGGGTGGTTACGCCTGCATCACCAAAGCATTACCCATCCCCAGCTCCAAAAGTGAAATCCAACAGCTATCTGTAAGTCAGGTTTGTTGTTGTCCACTTGTTACAAGGTGTCCCTAGCCAGGATTTTGCACTAAACAGTGCTGGAAAAACGGCATTACAAAATGTGTGTAAGGGAGTTCATTGGTTTTACATTGTTGTTTGTTTGATGCCTGTTTGAGGTTCAGGCCTAGCTTTACTTTTGTCCTATCTCGTCCATCTTAATTTGTGCTGCAGATATTTTTTTGTCTGATCTCCAATCAGAATATCCTCCTAAGAAAAAGAATCAAAAAGTAGAAATTTAGAGGGAACTTGGCAAAAGTTAATTTTGCAGTTTCTTGATATCTCTTATTTCAAAACAGTGTAACCCTTGTGCTATCCTAGGCACTTTAACATTGGGAGTTGGGTCATCTAGACCCACTAGACAGTCCGCTGAACCTTTTTTCTTCAATGATTTGTGATCTTCACTGGTGTCCATGGATTACATGAAATTTTTCCACCTTTATCCACCTTTGTCATGGTGGAAACATTTTTACAAGTGACATGCATTACATCAATGATGACCCCCTCATGCCTGATTTTATTTCCAATAATATAAATAAATGTTCCAATGTTTTTTTTTCAAGGTGCTAAATGAAGTGAAATCTTGGATTATTAGTATGTTGCAAGTAACTGACATACGGCTTGAAAGGGTTAACCAGTATGAATGCAAATTTCAATTTATCTTTTACCTTTTCTAAAAAGCTGACTGTAGACTCTCTCTGGGGTCTTCAAAATTGCAAATAAACATATTTTCTTGGATTTAAACCTGATTTTCAAGCTTTGAAAAAATAAATGTTGTGATATATTGTCAGAATGTTTTTTTATGTATCTCATTTTGTGTTTTTTTTTAAACAAAATTAAATTTTCCAAAAAAAGTCTGTGATCAGTGCTTTTGTTTTCACGTTATCACATGTTTTTTCGCAGGATAAATGGCTGCTGCATTCTGTGCTGATGCTGGTCCAGTCTTGGATCGAACCTTTGGTTTACCTGCAAATGACGCTGGATCGCTACGACCATGCTCCTGACATGCTGCTGAACAAGACCAAGTGGGTGTCTGAGAAACTGATCAGTCTGGAGCAAGGCGTGGTGGTGCTCATCAAGAAGGTGGGTCACATCTGTTTTATTTGATTTGATTTTGACAAATCCTGTCTGTTGCATTCATGAAGGACAGGGTTTTCTTTATATGGGGAATATTTCCTGTTTTTCAGCAGATGTTGGATGAAGGAACAATGACCACGACATACTCCGAACAAGGTGCCTTCCAGTATGACGTCCAGCTGGAGATGCTGGAATATGTAATGAGGGATTATACCTTACTCACCTGCTTGAAGAAAGACGCCCATAAGATGGAGACTTTCCTAAAGCTCCTGAAATGCCGTCAAACTGACAAATACAACTGTGCATAAAACATAAACTGCAGCTTTTGAATAATAAATTTCTTGGCTTTCAAAGAATTTGTGAGGTTGCTAGTGTGTGCTTAAATATATGACCATGCCTTGAGCACTTTAAGCTTGCTGGTAATGCAGTACATTCCTTATTGATTGTTTTGGAACTCCTTCATACAAAACTTAGCATGCCCCCCTTTGACTTACTACATTCTAGATTTTTATTATATTTATTTTTGCTTAGTTGTTATTTTAACCTGGCAGAGCCAAGAGATGGAAAACTCCCACAAGATTATTTGTGCACTGAGCTGTCAGAGAATTTGCATTCCCTGCCATTGATTTCCATTTCTTTTGTTCGTAGCGGGAGTTTGTATTCTTTGCTGGCTTTTGCAGTGTTTTGATTATCCTCATGGTCCCTCGAGTATTAAATGAGAGTTAAATAGAGTTGGTATTCAGTCTGCATGGGGAAAATGTAATACTCTAACAAGGGAAGTCTCAGGAAAAGAACACCGCTAAACAAAAGAAACGAGCAGTGGAATAAGGTTAAAGAGGGACTAAATGAGCAGAAAAGAAACCCAGGACATAAGCTTTCCGCTGTGTCTAATTGTGCCTAAATTAACATAAACATAAAAAAACTCAAGGTGCTGAGATGATCCATATTCAAAATGTGAATGAAAATAGGTTATTATAATCCTAAAGTTTGCTTGAAACACAGTAAACAGAAAAGTAGATAACACTGTGTCTACTGAAGAACAACTTAAGGCACTTTCTCAGGAGTCTGCAGACCAGAAAAACACTGAATGTTCATGTTTTATCCTCTAATATCCACTACTATAATATAGTTATTAACTGTCGATTTATTCCAGATCCATGTTTGCTTATTTGTTTATTCAAGGATCCCCATTAGTCTTTATGCAAAGGCTATTCTTCTTGGGGTTCAATTCTAAAAATATATGCATTATTAAAAGAATTTTAAAGAAAGATGACAATTAATAGAGGACGCAATGAGCTTTATCCTATGTGGGTGCTTAGGCAAGACCCTTTATGCTACTGCCTAAGTCTGGGCTCCCCTGTGCCGGTCCCCCGCCCTGATAAAATACAGGGTTGTGTCTGGAAGGGCATCTGGCGTAAAACTCTGTGTGAATCAGTAAAAGCAGATTCCCTGTGGCAACACCTGAAGGGATATGCCAAAAGGTGAACAACAACATTCAAATCTTATTTTGGAGCAGAAAGGCTTTGCTAATTTTTGTTATGCAAAATTAACACTTCCCCCTTTTAACCCTCCTGTTATGTTCTGGGTCAAATTGACCCGTTTTAAAGTTTATACATCTAGGAAAAATAGTTAAAAGTATTTTTTCAGCATGAAACTTCTTCTGCTTGCCTTAATTAGCGTAATCAACATATATTATGAAAATAGTTCATCTCACATATTTGCAACCCCCCCTGCATGTTTATATCACATAGATGATGTTCGGGTCAATTTGACCCGGCAGTCAAACTGGAGGTACAAGAATGTTTTATAATTATTAGTTTTCCTTTATTTGCAGCTGTGAGACATATTTCACTCCAATCACACACATAGACACACACACACAAACACACACACACACACACACACGTCCACACACACACAGGTGCATAGTCGTTATGATTTTTGACAGGAACCATTTATGTTCTCGCGGGAAAACTCAACCCTCATTCAGTGGACTCTCAACATGGGAGGGGCAAAACATATAGAAGATTCTCTAAATGGGAGTCCTTCCAGCATTACACAGGCAGACCTTTTGAAAATGAGCAACAGAAGCACAAAAAGGACAGTCCGGGAGGTTCTGGAAGTCATCACTGATCATAATCAGAAGAAGACTATCTTGAGCTAAATTCTGATTCTAATGATTCTGATTTTGAACCAGATGAGGGAATTGCTATTCTTTTTCCTCCAACCAAGACATTCACGTCAAAGACTGGTGAAATACATTGGTCTTCAGCCCCAAATATGCGTCAGACAAACCTGTCTGCAGAAAACATAAAAAAGACAGTGCCAGGGCCAACTAGGATGGCAGTGACCATGTCAATTCATTCAATCTAATTCAATTCAACTCAGTTCAATTCAATTCAATTCCATTTTATTTGTATAGCCCAGATTCACAACTGTTGTCTCGATGGGCTTCGTATCGGTAATTGAAAAAGTAAAACAGAGAATAAAAAGGATCATGATTACATAGAATTCAATAGGAAAAAAATAAATTGAACTAACTAAACAGACTAAACTAAACGCTAATTCATGCCCTTAGATCCCCCTTTGCGGTAAGGAAAAACTCCTAATAAAAAAAACGGATTCCGGAAAAATATAAGAAACCTCAGGGGTGTCCACATGAAGGAGGATCCCTCCTTCATGTGGACAAAGGAGCTCCTGTATGTGTTGGTTTCCTCTAGGAATTTTGACTTCCTCCCACAGTCCAAATACTGTTTCATAGGTAAATTGGTTTCTCTAAATTTCCCCCATTGTGGATGTGAGTGTGTGGTTGTGTGGTCCTGCAACAAACTGGCAACCCGTTCAGGCTGTAACCCGCCTTCGCCCAACACTATTAGAGATAGACTCCAGCACTTTCCCTGTGACCCCTAAAGGAATTCAGCGTGCTCTGAAAATGGTCGGATGATGACAGGCTTTCACGACTACTATAATGATAAATCTTTTCAACAGACAAATTGGTGTAGCTATAATCAAAAGCAAATGTTACCTTTTAAAACAAAACTTTTCTCGTTCAAACTTCTAAGAACCTTAAAATTGCATAATTATCTATGGTTCTTATCATTGTGCTTATCAGAATGAGAATTTAGAGTATCAGCTCAAAAAGGTTGTGATCAGAAGAGTGCAAAGTGTAGCTTAAGGACATTTCCTTTATTTATTTCTACCTTAACGATTTCTTTATTAGCAGAACAACTCTGCACTTGTGTTTTATAGATGATCTTTCCAACTTTTCAAGTTACTTCAGAAAATCAAAGCCTTTGACAAACCAACATGCACGTATACCTTGCATCTTGCAAAAAGGGAAAGAAAAAAGACACCTTTTTTTTTCTAAACTTAGCCAAGGCCTTTTTATGACAAAAAGCAGCCTTTGGTTCAGCAAAATGTGATTAATCTTGCGTTTGATGAGAAAATACACAAGTAAATTTGACCTGTGTCTATTACTTTTACATCTTTAATATAGATGCTGGAATAAAAAAAGCTTTTTATTAATCTATAACTAATCTGTAAAACATTAGCACTTTTGTTTGTGACTTTAAGTCTTTTTTATATTGTGATGTTTATTAGCAGGTTAACTGAACACATTTATTCGAGTACAACCACATGTCAATTCAAAAGTTGTGAACTGATGTTAAAAAGCCCGGAAAACTGTACATCACAAGAGGGCAGTGGTGCTCTCTGCCAAAGGTCATCTGAGTCCTAATAGGCTGCAAAAATCTCCAATAGATACCTGTTCAGCAGCCATAAGTCTGATCATTTCCAGTAACATTTTTCTGTTTGTCTAGATGGAAACAAAATGTACAGTAAATATACAACATTCAGGCATCACTTTATGAAAACATTTAAAGATGGGCTGCAGAAAAACTAATAATAATAATTACCGGGAAGTCCAGAATTCCCAGGCTCCAACCTGATATTAATGAGTGACTGGAACCATAATTTTCCCCTTTTTTCTTTTTCAGTAATTTGGGGCCTCCTCTGATCCCTTTATTGGGCTCCGCCTCTCCCTCTTTTAATTTTACACAGTGAGTAAGGGATGGCAGAGAGGTGGTGTTATATGCAAACAGGGGATCCAGAGACAGAATGTGGTTTGGGGACATCTGGTGTATGTCAGCATCACCTTGCTGGGATCTAATAACTTCACCCTACTGCACATATTCGGCTGTGCAGAACGAAAATTGTGCAAATGTAGCCTTGCAGTGCAAACATCACCTTGTTTGGTCGCTGGTTACACCCAAGTAATCATGGGTAGGGTGCCTTGCACTTCAACTGCTACTTAAGCTCTGGGGCCATAAATATTAAAGACATCGGAAATAAGAAGAGGAGGCTGGGGATCAGAGGAGGGAGAAGAAGATTTTAGGGAAGAGGAAAGAAGACACAGGGATAAGGGAGGGGGCTGTGAAGCCAGGGTGATTTCACAGTCTAACTATTATAACCTGAGGAAAGGAAATGTAGACTGCTGGGATGCAAAGTGGAGCAGAGGAGACAGTCAAACAGGGGAGAGGGACAGGAAAGGGGCAGGAAATGTAAAGACAATGAGAAGAGTGGAAGAAAAAAATGGATGCAAGGTTGTTATTTAATTTTACCCCTTTGCTCGTGGCAACCGGTTAATTATGCAAAAGATGTCGGCAATACAGGTAAAAATAACAGGCAAGCGAAATAAGTAAGGCTTGAGCACAGCTCTGAGCGGTGTGACGCACAGAGAAATGGGAAGCACAGAGAAAATGACTTGCTGGAAGGCAGAGACACCAGCTGTAGGCTAAGAGTGAATGCTGGCTGCAGACGAAATCAAAACTCCAAGTATGACGTCCTCGAGCCTCCACAGGCCTGGATGAATCTCCCACTGCTGCTTAGCTTTTAGCGCTAAAAGTGGGAGCCTGCAGAGAGCTGAAACCTCAAACTTTGTGCTCTTTCATTCTGAAAATCCCATCACTTTAAAGTTCCACTCTGATCATCTTCTGATCTAGCATTCCCAGTGGTCTTTTAATTATGATTATTCCATTTTTTGGCAACATCAAAGAATCTGTGTCGTCGTCTAGGACATAGTTTCTGCAGAGTGGCAGGAATTCATTAAAAAAAATCACCTATGAGTTGTGGGCGGGACTGTTGGCTGGTAGTAAGCCTGCGCCCATTTCCCATCATCCCTTTATTTACACAAAGGTTGTAGTTTGTACTTAGCAACAATAACGACGATGATAAAAAAATACTCAAAAAAGCAATGTTGAGCTTAATTTGTCTTCATACATATGTCCTCAATCATGAGAAAATGCTACAAGAACAAATTAAAAACACCAGAAACATGATTGTCATTGGAGTGGGTATTTAATTTAGCTCTACTGTCAGTATTTTGCATATCATCTGAACAGTCTGATTAAAATGTAAGGACTAAACAGAAACATAATAGCAGATCTGTTTGCTCCTCCTCTAGCTTCATTTTTTCAATGTTCACTCATTCATCTTCTAAACCCGTTTTTCAATGTTGCTATAACAAAAGCATTTGGACATACAAACAAGGAGAAAACCTTTCAACTCCAGCAGAGTCAATCTGAAGACCAGCTCGTGAGTCAAGGCATTCGATCGTTTCTCACCAGTTGACTCCTTCAGGAAATACCTGATGAGGATAGACAAGGTAGTAAAAAGGATAATTGTGATCTTTACCTTTTCCAACATGAAAGAAAGATATTGTGCTGCAATGGCACCAACAGCTCATATTGCATGTTAAAGAGCCACTCCAATGAAAATCCTGTTTTTAGTGTTTTTAACATGTTCTTGTGGCATTTTTCTCATGATGGAAGACGTGAAAAAACATTAAGCTTGAAATTGCATTTCTGAGTATTTTCTATTAAAATCATGAACCAGCAGTGAAAGACAAATACGCTTTAAAAAAGGTTGTAGTTGTGACATAGAACCTACAAACGGCTCCTTATATCCACATTTGGATGCAATCACTAGTAGACAAATAGATCCATGTACGTCTTTGTTTTCCTCTTCTGAGCTGGTATCTCGCTCAAAACTGTATGGCTGGAGGGCTCCAATATCGCTCACCATTTTTGTTGCACCTATAGCGTTATGTAGGGGTTGTAAGCTGGAGAGTATGTCAACAGAAGGATAGGGAAAAATAAGGGCAGTCTTATCCTGTGCCAACAGTTCCACTCAGCTGGCCGAATTTCTAATGAACTCCAGCCGTTCGGCTGAAAACTATGTCCTGGAAAACAATACAGCTTTATTGACTTTGACTAAAAACAGCATGTTATGTTGAAAGACAGCGGGGAACGCTTTTAAAATAAATAAAAAGATTATCGGAGTGGGACATTTTCTTGTTAAAAAGAAGATATTTATGAGATATTGCTGTATTTTACTTTCATGTTCAGGTGGTAATGCTTAGATAAAAAGGTACTAGTTGAAATGTGTGGTGCAATATATTTTCATGTAATTGAGAAATTATTGCAGAACCAGAATAGCTTGGATAAAATAATTGATCTTTAATTAAAAAGGGAACACATGGGTAGGAAAAAAACCCTTCTTAGTTTGTGGGAAATGTAGTCTGTCATGTCAAGACTTGCCCCACAGAGAAATCAGCTGAGTAGCCCAGAGTTTGTTGAGAAACAGGATGATGTCATGCCAAAAGGGAAAGGCTATCTCTTTCTTCCATATTGAAGCTAATCTCTACAGCATTCCAAAGCTGTAAAGAAATGCAGATAAAAAAAAAACATGAAAAAAGCAAAGAAGGAGCTAAACAACTTGTCACAGCCCATCACAAGATTGAATTAAAAATATTGTTTCAAATTTAAACAAATTAAAACTTAATTTTTAATCATAGCTAAGGTAGCATTGATTTCACAAATAGTATCATTTATGTATTTACTCCGAATAGTCAAAGAGCCAATAGGGAATAAACCTGTTACTCTGAGAGAACAGATTGAAGGCCAAAAACATAAAAATAAAAAGATTCTTGGCTTGCAGTTCTTTTAAAATAAAATATCTTGACCTGCTTATCTGAGCAGGTTGGCCTACTTTTCAACTTATTACAAACAGGAGGACTTTAAATATTAATCAACATAAAATCAGTGCAGCTCATGTTTTACAACGGTGACTTAGATATATTTGAAGAACAACTCTGTAACCCCTAATTAGTAGATTTAAAAACAAATACTTTAAATAGAGAAAGCGGTTTTTTTTCTACGAGACAACATGCCCTCAAGTCTTTAATTTTGAGAGATACTTGAGGCTGTGAATTAAACAAGTAAAACTGTAATGTGAGTTTACAGTCTGGGACACTGACAATATCTTACAATATTGCCTGATGTTGTGCCCTAAGGATACGGGCTGTCTGCAAGAAATATCAAAGTTGTGGTTCGCTCTGTGAGCGCATAGAGCAAAAATGTACATGCACAGTATTTTCCACAGGTATGCTGTGGGTGACAGATCCCAGCGAACACCTACACAACATACTAGGTTGAGTCAACAGACATATCAGACAGATTTGTCATTGTTTCAACCTCCGAAAACTCTGCACGCTGTGCAACAAGCCCAATAGTGTTGTTTAAATTCTGATCCTTACATTCAAATGTGGCAGGAGAAATGGAGACTCATCAGACCAGATAACGTTTTTCCAATCTTCTATTGTCCAGTTTTGGTGAGTCTGTGTGAATTATAGCCTCGGTTTCCTGTTCTTAGCTGCCAGCAGTGACACTCAGTGTGGTCTTCTGCTGTAGTCCATCTGCCACAAAGTCGGAGGCGTTGTGCGCTCAGAGATGCTCTTCTGCAGACCTGGGTTGTAACCAGTGGTTATTTGAGATACTGTTGTCTTTTTATCAGCTGGAACCATTCTGGACATTCTCGTCTGACCTCCGGCATCAACAAGGCATTTCTGTCCACAGAACTGCCCCTAACTGGATATTTTCTCTTTTTGGACCATTTCTGCAAACTATCGAGATGGTTGTGGGTGAAAATCCCAGTAGAACAGCAGTTTCTGGAATACTCAGACTTGTCCGTCTGGCACCAACAACCACACCGTGTTCAAAGTCACTTCAATCCCCTTACTTCCACATTCTGATGCTCACGTTGAACTGCAGCAGATTGTCTTGACCATGTCTACATGCCTAAATGCATTAAGTTGCTGCCATTTGATTGGCTGATTAGAAATATGTGTTAACGAGCAAAAGGACAGGTGTGCCTAATGAAGTGGCCAGTATTTTCATGATATCCCTTAAGGTGGCCATACCAGCCTCAAGGGAACTGTGAGACACGCCGACGCTCCTCTTAAGATGCACAAAAGCCACGTTCAATGAGACCTAATAGGCAAAGGTTAATCACTGTAAAAATATCAATAATGAAGATAGAGCAATTTAGGACATTTATACTGTAGCTTAATGCAAGCAATAGAGCGCAACTACATGGAAAAAAACACCATTCCAGATCTAAATAACTGAGAAGGAATTGTTTTCGACCAGTGCAACAAGTGTCAGATGCAATTTACTGCTTTTTCATAGAGTGGATACAACTTAACAGTGATATATAAATAAACAGCATTGAACTAAACTAAGCCATTCATCTTGAAATCTTAAGAATTTTTGTGGTGTGATGTTCCTCCGCAAAAATATGAAAACAAAAATGACACAAGTAGAGGAGCATAGTTTGAGGTTCATCATTGAAACCCATCACTTTACCGAGGATAAAATGAAAGACAAACATTTTATGAGGCCGCATCTAGATAAGCGGCAGGGGAACAAACACCCTCGCTTGAAGAGAGAAAAATGAAGGCAGACAGATGCCAAAAGAAGCTGAGTTAAATCTCTGCAATTTCCTCCCTTCATGTCTTTTGCCAGAGGGACCTTTGAGTTTTCCACCACTTTTTTTTCTCTGTAAAAAAAGTAGAAGCTCTTTGACTGGATACCTGATGTAAATCACAATGCACACGAGGCTGAGCTTCCAAAAAAAGAAAAAAGGTTAAAAAGGGGGCTTTCTTCCAGTGTGCATCTGCTTGTGTTTTTCTTAGATCAACACGCAGTCCTAAAAACCGTGTGCATTTCCTTCACTTCAGGAAGCACTTTCATAACTTCAAATATAATAATTTCCTTTCCTGGAAAGATGCCGAGGATTATCCATGTGTATTTGGCTTTCACTTATGGTTTTTCTTACCCTATAAGACAAGGACTTGAAAAAAAAGGGAAGGAGAGCTCACAGTTTGCAAATGTTTGGACCTGTGGCCTCTGATCCTAAATGCGTTTTGATAGGTGTGGTGAATTCACTTTCTGCTCAGAGATTATGATTTACCGCTTCTCGCGTATGGTTCCAAGAAGGCAGCATTCACATCCTCTTGCAGCTATCCTGTTAGTTTTGCCATTTTTTTAGATTAAAGCAAAACTAAAGAGGAAAATGGCAGCAAATGGGAAAGGTGTCCCTCCATTTCACATGATGCAATTCACAGGGAAAAAACATAAAGAGTAAATAATCTTCTTTGTTGATTAGAATATTTCCTTGATTTAAAAAAAAAGTTTTGTCATGACTTTTTTTGTTTAAATCTGATTTTTTTTTAAAGTGTGTTCATGTTTTAAGTATCTACCATTAGTGATGGACAACTGGAGGAGAATAGTAAAAATCTGACAGTATTTTGAATTGGTTAGATTTTATTAAACACAGCCAGTTTGAAGGGAGCGCTGTGGACTGCAGTGGGGAGTTTTATTGCCTCAGAGTTTGAAACATGAAAGGGGCCTCTCTGTGTAGACTTTGCATGTCCTGCCTATGTGTGGGTTTTGAGTGGGTGCGCTGGTTCCCCACCACACTTCAAAGACATTTATGCATTCACATACAGCTAATGCTGAGGTGGGCTCCAGCCCCCTGCGTCGGTGGGTATAAAGTTTGGATGGATTTGTTTTTCTTGGACCAATCTAAAATGTTTTGAACTTTTTAGACATTTTCTAGAATATGTACAGTCAGTCAAATAAATCTTTGCCAGTGAAGCAAAGACGTGAGACCAAGTCATTGTTTTGCAAATCACAAGTGGTTCTCAAGTCTTTGTGCTTAACCCTTGTGCTATCTTAGATGACCCCACCCTTACATTGACGTGTTCTCCCTACCATGACAAAGGTGGATAAAGGTGGAAAGATTTCATGTAATCCATGGACACCAGTGAAGATCACAAATCATTGAAGAAAAAAGGTTCAGCGCACTGTCTAGTGGGTCTAGATGACCCAACTCCCAATGTTAAAGTGCCTAGGATAGCACAAGGGTTCAGCCCTGAGTCAAGTACCAAGTCAAAAGCAGTAAAGTCCCAAGTTGAGTGAGAAGACCAACAAGCCTCGAGTCCTATCAATGAATATTTCAAGTCCTTTCAATGACAAAGTAATTTTCTAACATAAGTACACATCTTGTGATGGCAGGTGATGATGAGGATCGGTGAAACACAATAAAGACCTTTAAAGCAGTAAATGTCATAAAAAAGGAAAGGAAGCAGCAAATACGAAAGAAAGACTGAGAGGAAGACTTGAGACCCCCTCCCCCAGGGGTGTGGTGGTGGGGCTCTTTACCAAAAACACCATACCACAAAGCACAGCAAAATGAGCGAACTAAAGAAAACCTCATGCAGGAGTTCCACCCAGCCGCCAACACTCAGCTCCTTTAAAACAAGGTAAACCGACAAAAAAAAACTGTACAACGTAATAACACCAGCATCAAAAAGTTTTTGGTCAGGTGTTAAGCAGTAAATTAAACGCTCTTCAAAAGAGACACATTCCACGCAAATTTGATGCGTGAAATGCGTCTGGTGTGAATGTGGTTTAAAAACACTTCTAACTGGAAACAAATTTAAATGTTTTTTTTTTACATTAAGCTAGTTCATTCAGACAGTTTTATACATTAAAAACCCAACCCATCTTCTGATCAATTTCAGTGTTCCCAGTGGTCTTTTATTAATAGTTATGTGATTTTTAGCCAAAACTAAAAAATACTGTGGCGTTTTCTGGAACATAGTTTCTGCAGAGTGGTAGTAGTTTATTAGAAATTCACGACTGATTTGTTCACTCATCTGTTTACGTCCTTTCCCTCTAGCTTACAGCGACTCACACTTCAATCTAACAATTCCAGTGCAACACAAATAACAAGCAATATTGGATTGGATTCAGACGTAGCACTACTGATGCCCAGGTGTGTAATGCACGGTCCTGAATGATCTTCGTGAGTTATACAGTGCTTACATGCTTTGGTCTGCTTTTGCTTGACCCAAATTTGTGGCTTCCTTCCACTCCATCTGCAGCTGAACAAGTGTTTATGTAATTCTTAACCGCCTAGGCCAGACCATGAAATTCACTTCAATTTCCATGTAGCTGTTTGAGGTCAAATGCCATTAGACAGTAGCAGGGGAGAAATGATTTATGATCATGTGAAAAAAAGTCAGCATCTCCTTTTTTACATTGTTTCCTTGAGTTTAAAGTAAAAAGAACAAAAGAATAATGCAATCAGAGCAGACTCCAGTGTCAAAAAAGGATAGAAAATACACTAGAAAAAGAGCTGAATGGATTATAGGTCTATTGAAATCTTGAAAAGAACATGGAAGCAATTTTAGAACTTCAAATCAAAACCATTATGTGCCTAACACTTTTTGTTTTGTGGTTATAAAAGAACAAGACCCAGCTTTTTGCATTGGTGCAGAAAATATTTATTGTACAGTTCTTTGAAAGATGCGAAAAACAGCTTCAACTGAATAAAAAAAAGAAGGACGTGCCAAACAACTTTGCTTAATTTTTACACGGTTTAGCTTTATTCTATAACAGGTGTAACAAAATGTCCCTCAAACTAAAATGCAACACCAGGAGGAGCCATGAATGTACAGTGTGGACACACCAGATGGGCACAAACTGATCTGGTTCCATACAGCATAGACGTCTGTGCAATTGAGTGGTGCGGCTGATGGTCTAAGACGGGGTCTGGTTGGGGTCACCTTCCGTCTGTTGTTGTTATGGGAGCATAGAATTGGTTTATATCTTTGTGATGTAGCATATAAGGTAAACTGGGATTGTATTTTCTAGTACTGTGGATCCCCTACATACAACCCCAATATGTCACTTGGAATGGAGTTCCTCGTGTTCTCCTCATGTTTTCCCTGAATTTAATAGAGACAAGTGTGTCTGATGATACATCAACACCGGCCATGTGATGCACGGTCACAAACGCGCTAAAGGCATGCTTTAGAACATGCATTTAGCATATGGTTTTCACATAGTAAAAAGCAGGGAGGGGGGGTTATTCCTCTCTTTTTTTTACTGTTGACTAGCGCATGTCCACAAACCATAATGATTCATTTTTCCTCCATGATCAGTTTTCCAACGATTGGCACTTCCGTAGATTATAGGGGACACAATCCATAAGGATTGGTCAAAAATTGACCTGATTTTACCTGTAACATCTTATACAAAGAGCCTGAAAATGGTCTTAAAAAATGTGCATAGTTAAGTGTGGACAAAAGAAGCCTTTAGGGTGCATTTACACACGTTTACATAGACTTTTTACTGGAAGTGGCTGTATGGATGAGCATTGCCGACTGCAGTGTGGATGTAGCTTTTTAGCACTGTTGGAAACCTTCAGTAGAACCTGCACCTCCTAGTTCAACCATGGCTTCTATAATTTGTGCACATGGTGACATGGTTAGATTTTGGGGACACCGTCAGGGGTGATGCTGTCGTAATCTAGGACAGTGACGTACTAAATGAATTTCCATACCAGAGCCCAAGGTAGTTTACAGAACTGTAGAGAGATTAAGAGTCGTGATCGTGAAAATGTTTTCACCAAAGGTTTTGAGCGCACATCCCACATTTGCGCATACTGTAGTTGTAAATCAGACATGGAGCAGAACATGAAAGGTGTTTTTGTAGCCGCTCGTGAGAGCAGTTTCAGAAATGTAGACACACAAAGATGGAATTTCTATGAAAACTTTACGGTGAATTTCCCATTTGAAATTCCAGGATTCCTTTGTGCAGTATGCACCCACAGTGATTTGTTTTTACATTGTTGTGTTAGCTGTAGAGAACCTGGGAGGTGAGGCAATCTTTTCCTTTGTGTGGTGGTCAAAACAAATATATTAGAGGAACAGTGTTTTCTACCTCACTGTAACTTACTGCTGCTGTTTCGTTCTCAGGCATGGATTTTACATCCAGGCCAGTCAAAATCATATTTGTCTTCATTGTTTGTAATTCTCAAATACATTTTAGAAAATGCAAATCTTTCTATTAATGTGAAGATTAAATAAGTAGCTCTGAAACAATTTCGTAGCTCATCCAGTTTTTACTAATGATGACATTGCTCACCACATGCATTTTAGAACCTTTTAACATTTAAGCAGGTGGTATTCCTGAATTTGACTTAATTATTTTTTTTTAGGTCACTTAGGTTCACGGCTTCTTTTATTTTTGCACTCTTGATATTAAAGTCAGAATTTGGATCTTATGCTCTTTGTACTATTTTTTTTTGCTTAACCCTTGTACTATTCTAGGCCCTTAAACATTGGGTGTCGGGTCATCTAGACCCCATGAAATCCTCTCCACCTTTATCCACCTTTGTCATGGTAGGGAGAACACGTCCATGTTAGGTTTGGGTATAGATAGCACAAGGGTTCATTAATTATAAAACTTTTGCTAAGATGAAAAATGTTTAACTCATCCTATTCTACCTTTTTCAGAAAATACTTTCTTAAGGGCTTTAGCACATGAAGCACATCAGTAGTTTGATAAAAAAAAAAAAAAAAACAACAACAACAACAACAACAGCTTTGATGCTTTTTTCCAAGCACACAAATAGATTTCAATAAGATTCAAGATTTAGTTTTGTCACCTTTGTTGACACTGGTGATGCTGGCTACCGATTCAACTTCAATTTTCAGTTAAAACACGGGACCTTCTTGTAACATTGTTATAAATCAATAAACTAACTTTAAGAGATCATTAAATTATCAGCATGGATCATCATGGATTATCATGGATATTTAACAAGAGCATCCAAAAACACTGGCCTTGAGTATAACCAATGTCGTAAACTTTTCCCTGATAATGTTTTTTCTCTTCATTCTTGTCGGCGGTTTCGGTTGTCCTATTGTTCCAGCCACAGAGTGTGAACACAGATTTCTGGAATCCCACCCAGTGAGGCGAAAGACAGCATTCCCAGTTCCTTGCCAAGACGCCTTATCTGTCCTGGACAGCCTGTAGGCAGGATGAGGGGGGATGCCAGGATGGAGGTGGAGAGATGGTTCAGGAGGCCAAAGGTTACTGAAAAGGAACAGGAAAGTACAAGAAATGCAGAGAGTTTATGCAAGATGCATGGACAGTTTTACAGGGAATGGTGCTGACCACAGATGAGCACCTTTTTTATCACTTGTTTTTCAGTGAGTGTCTTTGGCTGAGGTTTTTGACATACAAATTTGATGTTAAAAAACTGGTGGATATTACTAAAAACTAGAAGCTGTGCGGGTGTAAGGAAAAGGCCTCAAGAGGCTGCTGACTGTCATGTTTTGAATACATTTTAGTTTACATTTTAATAAGTATTACTTTTTTTTAAAGATTTCCATTGCCAAAGTTAGGACGGATTTCTAGGGCCAACAAAAATAAAAAATAAAAAGTTATGAGATTTCAAATCTCAAATCTCATAAATTTACACGTTTTTTTCTTGTAAATTTAGGACTTAAAAGTCGTCATTAAAAAAAAATATAAACTGGCCCCAGCACTCTGTTGTAAAAAGTAGTATTTTTATTTATTTTTTTATTTTTTTATTTTGAGTACAAAACAAAATATATATTAAAACAAGTCTAATAGGATTGTGCTGGGGAATGTTCTAATGTAAACTTTTGTTGCAGGTAAAAAAATAAAAAATAAAAAAAATCCTGGACTCAATTTATAAGATGGAAGACACTTTTTTCTTTTTGATGTGAAACTTCCTGATTGAGAGATAACTGTGCTACACTGCAGCTGGTCTGCATTAGGGTACTAAGGTAACACAAAGAAATGCTCAATAGTTTATTATGTTTCCTCCAAACATCAAATTTAGAGAAAAAAACATATACTACATTCATGAAATAGTCTTTGATTTCATAGATACGTGCTTACATTGAGCAGAATTCCAACTACAGAGGTAGCCATCAGTGTAGCTTAGGTCTGCAGATACCAGGTGTGTCCACTAGATGTCAGTCAAGTTCCTTACATTTTAAGAACCTATTGTGACCATAAAATCAGAGAATTGGGTGTAAGGCAAGATAACTGTCAATACGAAATGCATGCATAAATACAAACCTGTGCCTAAATTAATAATTTGTGCTCAACTTAAAATTAAAAAAATATATGAATACAACATTTAGCATTTAACATGTCTGTTTTGAATACAATTTGTCTATGATTCCAATACCACTTTTTGCTTGTCTTATATATAAAATTTCCCATGCTAACAAACTGTCAAAAATGTCAGGGGGGTCACAGGCACATACATTGAGTCCTGAAACATCAATTCAACTGAGTGAGCATGCGCTTTGAGCCTTATATACTAAACCAAAACAGAATTAAACTTTTTAGAATGTTATTGATGTGCTGGAAGGGAAATTATCTTGACACCATAGCTGTGTTGAATTAAAAAAACAGATTGTAACAGCGGGTTAGGGCCGCATTTTTTGTTACCAGAAAAGCTGATCGAATAAACAAAACACGGACCGGGAATTGGTGGGGTAAAAAGGAGCAGCAGACATCTCTCATGTTAGGTGTAAAAAAAGTTCATGTTAGTCAAAAAACGAGAATGATGAAAAACTAAGAGAATGATGAAACAAAATATGAAAATCCAAAGCTGGCATTGGAGGGATCCCCGCTCTCCTGCTGCCACCGTTCTCCTGCCTGGGTAGCAGCCATGCCACTGCACTAATAAGAAGAGTGGCATGCAACTCCTTTCTGGACAGTTTTCCACCACTTCTGGGTCTCAAACCATCTGCTGGTCTTTGTTTACACGATCAGCTGTTGACGCCTTGTACTGACTGACAAAATGCTGCCAGAGATCAGACTTATAGTAACAAGATCATTTATCCGTTATGGGATCAATAGCATTCTAAAGAAATCTATCTTATTTTACTTTAGTTTAATAAATAAACTTCGAGCAGCAAGCGCAAATTTGAACAAACTATATTTCGGGCCTCGATGAATATGCCTGTGACCCTGTGATGCATTTATGAAACTGAGTTAACGGGAAATTTTGTGTTCAAGACAAAGAAAAGACATATTAAAGGAAAGATAAATTGTATCAAAACAGGCACGTTAAGCGTAAAACTACACTTTATGTTCAGCTTTTTCTGCAAAATTGTGCACAAAGTATTAATTTGTGCCCAACTTTATCTTTATGAATATGTTTTTTTTTTTACATAAAAAACAAACTAACTAACAAACAGGGTAAATTTCCAAAAAGGCAACCCAGACCCTGTTTTCCTTTGGTGGCCTTTGATGCGATGCACATGGAGAAATCGTATGATATGCTGCTTCCACGTGGCTTCTTTGTCTTCACACCAGATGAGGCTTTTAATCCTTTTCTTTTAATCTGTCTGTGTCTTTTTCTCTCTTTTTGGTCTCTGCCAAGATGAAATATTTTGATATTTCCAGATGAACTGTCATGTCTGAATATAAACTAAGCTGCAAATCAGTTTATTTTAACAGTTTGGCTTGAAACGACGCGGGCAGATGTTTGGAGCGGTTCTCCTCACAATTTGAAATGGTTTAGGGATTGTCACACTAGCCATTGTGATTCAATAATATTATTTAGAAATGTACACTGGCCTTCTCTGGCCACCAGTAGGCAGTGACATTGGTACACTTTTACTTACAAGGCCTTGCTTGGATTATTGCCTCCCTGCTTTTGTCCCTTAATCACAAGGAGAAGTGTGGAATCTTACTTCTTAAGATCCAAAGACCAGTTGTTGCTTTCTGTTCCATTTTCCAGCTCAGAGCTGGGGAAAAAAAAGCCACTCTGCTCCTTTTGCTTGGAATATGCTGCAGAAAGACTGGAAACTAACTGAACTCTTTAAATGTTTTTAAGAACAAGCTCAAAGCATCAGAGACTGAAACAATAATGTGCAACAGCTTTTTATGACGTATGTGGTTTTGATGATGTTTGTTTTTCTGTATTTTTTGTATTGAAATGTGCTGCCTTTTGGCCAGGACTCCCTTGGACTTTTCTGGTTAAATAAAGGTTGAAAGAAAAAAAAAAGAAAAGATCAAAACATTATCATATGATACTTGTTTTTCTTTTTAGACCGGATGAGTTAAAGATCAGATAGTTTTTGGAGGAATAGAAAACTGATTTTCTCTTCTTCCTTCCTCCATTGCTTCCTTCCTTCCTCCTTCCTTTCCTTCCTCTCACACTTTCTCTTCACCTCCTTCTCTCTCTCAGTGGGACCTCGTGCAGACTCCACCAAAACACAGCTCACTTGTTTAGGGCTGGGCGAGCTGGCAGTCTGACCACTCCCAGCCTAATCGCCACAGAGTTCTTTCCAAATTGCAATTACTGATAAACAGAGTTGGCAGATGGGGACAAGTGATTGTGCCGGCCATAGCAGGCAGTATCTGGCATCAGACTAATTGTCACAAACAATTTGCCTCATTTCTACTAGAGGGTGATTGCGCTGAGCACACTTGAGGGGTAAACCATTTACGAGTCTGCTCATTTGGGACTACTTTGAAGTGTTCTCTGGTGTTTCAAAAGAAAAACTTTGCTCTCCTCCACAATCTACATTTTAAGATTGTCTCTAAACAGTTGTTTTGGTCTCTGGTGATAAACAGCCCCCAATTTAGATTTGCTTTGATTTGTCATCAGAGATGGAGAGGAACATTTTTCAGTGAAGTAAGACACAAAGTCTTGTGTTTGATGTTCTTTGCCAAAATTATGTTTTATTTTTAAACATATTTCCTTTATAAATGACCAAATGCTTTATAAAATATTTCACAGCATGAGTTTGCTTGAGGAACTATTTATTCAAATGACAGAAAAAGACATCTTATTCCATGCAAGGATATGTAACTTTGCACATTTGCCTTTTTCAGTCACACCAGAGCCTAACATACACTTATCGCCTTCTGCAATAAAATGACCCTCTTGCTATGGAGCCCGTTTCAGTAAAATTCCCGATCCAGAAATTCTCAACTCATGAGCTTGTTTTCAGCCTTTTAAACCGTCATGCTCCCACGTTTTGATTTTTAGGGAATCCCAAAGCTTCATAAGGGCTAATTCTGCCACCTGGAAAGTTACGGAAGTGTGCCACTCCAAAGAGAATTCCAAATCAACTTGCCTTTCACTTAAATATTAATCTAAAAAAAAAAAAAAACATCCCTTTTCTCTTTATTAATTCTGTGAGTGAAGACGAGATAGGCAGAGTGAGATTAAGAGGAGGAAGCTCTGACCTTGTTTCTGGCCTCAGCTGAGCCAGAACCCTCCCCTCAGCAGAGAGAAAGAGGAAATGACCCAACTCAAACAGGAAAGTCTGGAAGGTGACCAGTGGCAATCTGCAGGGAAGTGGAAGTGGTTCTTCGGATCATGATTGTGGGCTTGTTTTACCACATTTGTGAGTCCAATAACTGGAACCCCAACACACCAGAGTTTTACATCTTTTTGAAGTCCTAAACAGTGAATGTCAAAGTTTTAACAGGTCAGGAGCTGGATTTGTGGTTTTGAAATGGGTGTACGGCTAAGTGTTTTCAACTTTTTGGTGATTGACAGATGTGTGGGTGTTTTCTGCGTGGGGGTCGGTACACTTGTGTGCAGTGGAGAGCCTTTGGTTTTTGTTGGCCCACCCCTGATACTGCTGCACCACTGTTTCAGCAGTTTGGGGCAGGAAACAGCTGTGGATAGCGGGATAGAGGTAGGACACACGCAGCCATTTCAGGGTTACAGTGCACTGCCAGGCAATATCAATCAAGCTGCGTGAAGTCAAGCCTTTCCTGAGCTCCAAACCACAACACGTTAACACATTGACGGGGGCTTCTGCTTCAGCACACAGCGAGAATCGATTGGTCTCTTCTGTGACAATTAAAGCAAAGTTTTTGTGTCCGAAAAGAAAAGCGTAGCAAAAAAAAGATTTTTTTAAAGCAGCTGCATCCCGAAATCACATAAACAGAGGCATTAAAAACCCACCCCAATGAAAATTTATTTTTGTTATTTTTTAGTTAATGAATCTTTGAGTATGTCCTTATTCAAATCGTAATTAATCAGGAGAAGAGAATAATAGCTATTGGAAAAAATGCTTGCAGTTGCTGCATACAAGCTCCAATCGGCAGGTCACAACCTCCTTGCTCAGCTCTATTCCGATGCATCCACTCGTAGGCAAATAGATTCATGAACACCTTCAGTTTCTTTGTGTGATCTAGCTCAAAACATCTGGATTCCTCTGATATTGCTAGTCATTTTTGTTGCCTCTGTAATGCAAGGTTGTTAGGAGCAGTAAGTATAGCGGGAGAGTGTGTACACAGATGGATGATGGGAAATAGGGTGGAGGCTTAGTCGCTAACAGCTTCACCCACAACTCGAGGCAAAATTTCTCATGAACTACTTTTGCTTTGCAGAAAGAACGTCCTGGAAAGTGCCTTTTTTTTAACCTGTTTTGACTAAAAACAGCATAAAAATAATTAAAAGAGCACTGGGAACGCCTTTAAAACAGATGATTGGCGGGGGTCTTTAAGAGAAAAATGAAAGCAGAATGAATGAGACATGAAATATTATGACCAGCATTTATTGGCATTAGCTAAGTACCACAGGATGCAACAAAACTGTGTCAATCTCTGAATGAATCAACCGCACCTCTGCTTCACTCAGCCACATCACCACCATCCACTGGGTGGCTGTTGTGTGGATGCATGACCTTGACGGTTGACACATCGTTCTGAATTGGAAGCCATAACATTGCAAACTAGATTGCTGTGTGTGTGAAAGAGGGTCACCAGCGCTGGTGATAATAAGAAAAGAAACGACACAGCCATTCGCTTTCACCCCCCCTTGGAGAGCAGCCCTGGGGCAAATTTTATTTGTGATCCCACATTTCCACCTGTAGCCGGTCCCTCCCAACACAGTGGCATTTGGGGTCCCCAGAGCCGCACTGTCTGCTCTGGCAGGTAAAGGCGAAATGCGACACTTGTATCAAGCCTTCAACGTTCAGTTGAACCAATGAAAAATAATTTGGAAAAGCTTGTCTGGCTCGATCTTATGCAAATGTGACTTTGACTGATAGGATGATTTCAAAGAGATACAAAAAGCTCCTGGGATTAGTTATGTGCCAAATGAACTCTCCACATTTTCAGCACTTTCCCCTGTGAAACATATCTCCGACGTGGAGTGAAAAACTGAATAATTTTGAATTTAGTGGAAGCAATATTATTCATAAAGGCCTTATTGATTCTATTATATTTTAGATGTGATGCTGACAGCTGTGCTGAACACAGAATTCTGTCTGTCTTCCTTACAGCCACCCACACACGTAAACAAACGGGGGCCCGAAAGGTTCCGGTCAGGGGGACCACTGAAAGATAATGTAATTCCCACATCACATTTCTATAAAATTCACATTTCGTATTCCATATATTTATCATTCAGCATGTTTTTCCTTCATCTCTATCTAATTTAATGCAACAAGATAGATAAGACCCTTCACCCTCCACTAAGCCGAACTGGCAGAATTCTTTATGATCTATTTTATAATCCATTTCTTGTCAGATCATTTGAAGGCACTGCCCTCTGCTTCTTGTTTGGGGTTTAGACGGGTTCACGATATTATTCCAAAGACATTTCATGGTAAACAGATAATAAATAATGTGCTGCACTAAACATTGAACATTAACTGGATGCAGCTGGAAGTGGTATTTATAGAATGATCTAACATTTCATTGTATCTGTTATCCAGCTGCTGGACGTGCATCTGCCAAAAGGCCTGCTATACCTTGGAAGACTTTTCCTCTTGATTTTCCAGCTCTTGGCTCTTTTTGGGACTGCATATCTTATGTTGCTTCACAAAAGAAGATTTCATTCAGACAGAGAGGTATACTTCTGTTCATGGTTATACCAGTGCTTATGAGCTAAGATGAATGGAGAGGCTCTGGTATCCGATAGGTAGGAAACCCCTGTCTTAGTGGTGGCTGCAACCATATGTAACCCTTGTGCTATCCTAGGCACTTTAACATTGGGAGTTGGGTCATCTAGACCCACTAGACAGTGCACTGAATCTTTTTTCTTCAATGATTTGTGATCTTCACTGGTGTCCATGGATTGCATGAAATCTTTCCACCTTTATCCACCTTTGTCATGGTAGGGAGAACACGTCAATGTAAGGGTGGGGTCATCTAAG
Source organism: Oryzias sinensis (assembly GCA_037389245.1). Taxonomy (NCBI): domain Eukaryota; kingdom Metazoa; phylum Chordata; class Actinopteri; order Beloniformes; family Adrianichthyidae; genus Oryzias; species Oryzias sinensis. The sequence continues at coordinate 24,839,965 of CM074488.1, forward strand.
ATAGCACAAGGGATAACCCTACAGTTTGACATCCAAGTTTAAATTAGATAAGTGTCTATCCATCCATCCGTCCATTTTATAAACCCATTTTAACGTTTGTGGGGTAATGGGGCTGCCAGAGCCTAACCTGGCGGGACCAATAGCTGAATATCTCCTAATTATTTGTTGTACTTAATCCACCTAACACTATTTAAGATTTAAAATAAAGGTACTGCACTGCAGAGCTGTAGTTGTTGGACATTATGTCAAGGTTAAAGCTATCAGTAGGAGCAAAACACATGGCTGCTCAGTTAATTGTATTCAGATCCTCCAGAATCACCTGAAGAAGAGCTGGAACTCCAAGGATTATTTGCTGTATTCATTCATCAATCCATCCACCCGCCACATCATTTTTGGGGTCACAGGACTGCTGGAGCCTGTCCTGGCAACTGTTGGGTGAAGGTGGGGTTCAGGCTGCCAGTCTGTGCCAGGGTACACAGTCACTCCCACATGCACACCAAAGGACACTTTAGAGTGACCAGTTAACCTATGAAGCACTTTTTTGGAACGTGGGAGGAAGCCGTAGCAGGGCCTTCTCCCTGTGAGGTGAGAGCACAAACCACTGCACCACTGCGCAGCCCTGCAGTCTATGTCCAAGTTGTAAAGGATGCCGCCAGTTCATAACCTTTTCTTCCTCTCATCATATTTCTATGGAATAAAGTTTCACAAAGTGAAAATCCATGCAAAAGCAAAATTCTCACATGTTTTAGTTGTTGCCGTTGTGAAAACTGGAATGACAGCTCTCTGAGGGATTGCAATAAAAATCCAACCATGGACTCAAATGTTTGACAGGGTGAAGTCATCATATTGTTTTAAAAGGAAAAGTAACTTGGCAACATAGGACTAGTAATGGCCTTTACAAAGTTGAGCTTTTTGCTAACTAGTTTGCGCAAAGCAAAATGAAGGGTTAAAAAGAACTGCAGCATAAAAAGGATAATTTGTTAAAAAATAGTCTGTTTTTGGTCTAAATTAAACTGAATCTACAAAAGAAATGAAAATTCTGTGTAAATTTGGAAACTTAAGTCTTAATCCCAAAACCGTTCTTCTGCATTGGTTACTGGTTTATTCTAAATCCTCCCTCAGCTGTGAGTGTGTCTGGTTCATCAACCCTGTAACTTTGACCAAACTCTGAACCAAGCAGGTTGAGAAAATGATCGAATGGGTTCCATTTTAGCCCAAAAGGAGGGTGTTTTTTTTCTTTTTTTTTATAAATAAACATATTTTTAAGAGTGTTTTTTCTTTCCTTGCTGGATAAGCACTTAGATTTTTTGGAATTATCAGAATTTGACCTTTAATCGTGTTTAACTTTATGCATATGATAAAAGAAACAACAAGTGATGCTGCAACTTTACTCTTTTATTTTCTTTTTTTGATTTGTTTTGTTTTTAAGGATGCCTTTCATAAAATAGCTCTTACAAAATAGATAAAATATTTGCATTAATTCTGGCAGTAATGCCATTGTTTTCATCTGCCAAACAAAAAAGAAAATCAAATACATTTTCTTCTAAAAAAACATGATCTGAATGTATGCATCTGCATGTCATACTAACATTGGAACTGGATTTAATGACTAAATGCCTCTTGGGGATTGTCTGTCTGATGACTCTGGCCTGCATTCTGTTTGTGAATCCCCCCTGCAGGGGTTCTCAATCTGCACGATGCCTTTTTTTAATTTGCTTTCAGCCTCAGATTTACATACGAGTAAATATCTCCTCTATTTTTTCCATAAAGAGAAAAACAAGTTAAAGGAAAAAACATACAAGATCAGAGTCTCTATGGTTAATATACTTTAACAGAGACATAAACAGACTGCAGCGTATTGTGGCTCAGCAGAGAAGGTGATTGGCTGCAGCCTTCCATATGTCCAAGACCTATACACCTCCAGAACCCGGGGACGTGCAGGCCGGATAGCAGCCGACCCTTCCCACCCTGGACATGGTCTACTTGAACTACTCCCTTCGGGCAGGAGGCTAAGGTCCATCAGGACCAGAACCTCACGACACAAGAACAGTTTCTTTCCCTCTGCAGTCCGACTCATGAACACTTTTTAACTCTTCCCCCCTTAAACCTTTTCACCTATAAGTCCACTACCTGCACCTCGATCATCCTCAGTTTGCACTGTTGCACAATTTATTTCTATTCATTGTTCTGACCATTGTCATTTTATTATTTTTTTGCTTACTGTTGTTCATTTTTTTCTATTCTCAAGTGTTTTATGTCACACATTAGCACTGCAGCAAATTCCTATTCTGTGAAACTGGTCTGTTCACTTAAAATGACAATAAATACTCCATGAATCCTTGAATCCTTTAGTGTGGAGTTTTATCTGCACCACATCCCATAATGAAGTTTGGCTGAACCTTAAAATTGTGACTCAGTTTTGGTTTGACATCAAACAAAAATATTTACTTTTAGAATTAGGAGTTTCACCGTCCCGTGTTCTTCTAATGTGTTACCTGTGTTGCACAGCCCTCGCTCACTCTGTGAGTCATCAGCAGAGGGCTGTGACAGAGCTCCTGTGGAATGTGTGTTCAATTTTCGAACACGTGGCCCTGTCTGACTTCGTTTGGTGTCATTGGGGCGCGTTTCAGAAAGGTGCAGGTGTCGGGCCGCCCTGGATCACAGTCTGTTTCTGTTGGAACAACGGGCCACATATTTAAGCCACATGTGTGTTTGAGACAGAAGGCTAAAAAGGAACTCACGCTGGCATGCTAAAGTGCTGCGTCTGCAGTTGTGTTCCTGGAAACAGACTCACGAAAATGACAAACAGAGGATGGTTGTCACTGGCGATACAGATTTCTGGAAATCATTTCGTAGATATTTTATTGAGATGGTTTTATTTCTTTCTTATGGACTTCTGCTTCTGCCTTGCTTTTCCCCTTTGGCTGCAGTAACCATCGTACTATGACAGAGGGCAGCAGCGAGCCATGAAAAAAACAAACACACTTCATCCCAGTTTCAGACCAGAGCCACAAGCCAAGACAAGCAACAAACTAAAGATGATTACACTCTTCCTAATTTGTCCAATTTAAGCTTGTGTGATTGTTGGTTGAGAATAACTGTCTGTCTGAGAGGAGCCAAACCACCATGTGCTTCATCTCTCATGCATAGTTGACAGCCTGCCAGCCATATTTGGAGTTTCAAGAGCACTACATTGAAACAGTATGACACTTTGGAACATGACTTAATTTGAGCAATAAGCAAATATTCTGTGGAAGCTGTTTTGATGTTGTGCAACAAGGCAGATGAGGAGAAGAACGGGGCTGAGCTGACTTTGTGCAACTTTTTTTCTGTCTTTTTGGTTTTTTTTTTCCTAAAAAAGGACCTTAGGATTGTTGGCTTTTCAAGACAACTTTGTTAGCTCTTTTTTTTTTCCTACATAGGGCATGATGTTAGTCCCTGTGGGAGTTTTTCAAAAACTTTCCATAACTTGTCAAAATTGATTTCAAACACTGTCACACACACATACTGTTGATTTCAAGTGATCTCACAACTGACAGTTAGAAAATTTGCCACCCCAACCTTCTGAGTGGTTTCATTTTTACTGGAGACTGAGGCAGCTGTAAGGAAACCTTTGCATCATGAGCAACCAAAGTCGTTAGTAATTTAACTTACAAGGATCAGATCTTGTCAGATTTGACAGTTTCCTTCGTTTAATTTATTGATAAGAAAAAAGTAATCCATTACCAATGGAATTGCAAACTAAGTGGAATGTTTTATGGCAAACAAAGTTCCTTATGAAGATGGATTTTGTTCTGCCTATTGAGTAAGACAAAGGGAGGGTAGGACATTAAAATATTTAGAGTTGACTTTATGCATCCCCCAAGCCCCTTTGGACCTGTGCTCACTTATCTGCATAAACAGAGGTTACTTTGGCACAAATGGAGAGGAGAGGGGGGGTGGGGGTTGGGTTCCTGTGAGGGTTCATGCACTTGAGCTTGGCATTTTTTCTATTTGCTTGCTTTATAGCTCACAAGATGTGTTTATGATATTTACCCTGCAACTGCTTGTTTGTAGTTCTTTGTTCCAATGTGAGGCTGTCTTCCCCTCATCTCCTCCCCTCTTAGCGTTTCATCTTTCCTCTGCCAGTGTCAGAGGGATGTGTACGTTTTAGACATTGCAAAACTACATTTCACTTCTCCAAACATCATGATGACCAGTAAAGCAGATTATCCATTTGTTTGAACAGATATTCAATCATTCAACAAGTCCTATTTTAGCAGTTTTGATGACATGATGTGGGACAAAAAACAAATTGTTTGCAGTTTGTGTCAAGAAACCAAAAGTTTAAAAAAGCAAACTAGATAATTGTGAGGTAAAACTATTATTTGCGCTTAGTTTACGTTTAACTGTTTCAGGCTGTCTGTCCCACACCTGGTTGTGGAGCGTGGCACTGAACAGAGCGTGCTCTGTTCTGCGCCCACAAAAATCTGCAGACACACACGGAAAATAAATCAACTCCATATTCATTAAACAAAAAAGCTGTGGGCAGATTTATTTCATTATTGAGACTCTTTCATTTTCTCCCCCATCCCCCCTTTTCTTCAAATGATGCACAACAATTAATCTCTGATGCCAAATCGCTTTTTTAAGACTTTATCACTTTGGAAATTGGTCCACTTCTTAAAAGGAAGCCATTACTGTTTTGTTTCTCCACTTCTTTGCCATCCCTCAGATGAAATTCTGGGCTATTTTAGAACCTAGAAGGTTTAAAATCACAGAAACAGACCTGTAGAAATGTGTTGACCTGTTTATAAAGTCTTCATGGAAATAAGCTGTTTGCCATGTTCAGAGATTTTCAGGGATGCTCTCTATTTCTCTTTTTACTCTTGATGTTTTTTCTCCCTTCAGTTGTGTCTCTTTTTGTTTCTCTCTCTCTTGCTGAAGCACATGAAGATAAAAGTGTTGATTTGTTATCGTTCTGTCGTTGCAATGTCGGTGCACGCTGAGGCCACAGAGCCGGGAAACTGTGAAACCACAGCGCCAAAATCTGACATCTTTGCAAAAATAAACATCAATGTTTTGTTAGTTTCACTTAAGGTAAAAAGAGGTGAAGTTGATTTTGATTTTTTGATTTCAGTTTATGGCAAAATTAAAATAACAATGAAAAAAACTGTCACATTTCACTCAACAAGCATCTTTGCTGTTTGTTTTAGTGTTCTTGTAGGACACTTTACTACTTTAGCTGTACTTCACCTTTCTAGATCCTCGGTAAAAGGAAGTTGTCAGATTACTTTCTCATCCTAAAAGCCTTGTGCCATCATCTCCCGCTGGTTATTTTTTGACTGAAGGCAGATACCATTACAACTGCAAGAAATGCCTTTACTTTGAAACTCATCCGGCAAACCACCAACAGACTCATGAATGTTGGCCCTTAGCCCAAACAAACGAATGCTGATAGTGCTACAAAACCAAGTGATATCAATAGAACTGTGTATATTTTAAACACTCGTTCGCATATAATTGAGTAATAATGACAGTTTCCAAAATAAAATTCATCCTTCTTCCCTTGATCCCTTTCAAGGTCACGATGCTGCTGGAGCCTATCCTGGCTATTGCTGTACAAAGATGGAGTACACCCTGGACAGGTTGCAACAGGGAAACCATGCAAATCTTTAAAATATATAAAATGAATTAATTTGATGAGAAAATGAGACAAACTTGGAGAAGCACCCAGCATGTGAAAGCCTTTAGAGCAGCCCAAAAAGCAGAATTTAATGTGGTAACCGTGTGTTTGTCTGTTGTTCAGAAAACTCATTTTATCTCAAAGCGAATAGTTAAGGTGAGGACCAAAACTTCTGGTGAGGTCTTCGCTTCTGGAACAGCCTGCCACAGACTCTAAGAGCCGCAGAGGCTGTAGAGGTTTGTAACCCTTGTGCTATCTTAGATGACCCCACCCTTACATTGACGTGTTCTCCCTACCATGACAAAGGTGGATAAAGGTGGAAAGATTTCATGTAATCCATGGACACCAGTGAAGATCACAAATTATTGAAGAAAAAAGGTTCATGGCACTGTCTAGTGGGTCTAGATGACCCAACTCCCAATGTTAAAGTGCCTAGGATAGCACAAGGGTTAAAAGAGGCTCAATACCCACCTTTTTAATTTCAATTTTAGATTATCTTATTTGCCTGTTTATCCATTTTTTATTAGTTAAAATATTTATTATTTTCTGTATTTAATTGTAATGTCACCCTGGTGCTATCCTAGGCAACTTGAATAGATCCCAAATATACTGTCACCTTAAAGCAGAGCCAAGCCTTCCATATCTTTTATAAGTGACTTTTGTAACTATTCATGACCCTATCTGCTCTTCCTTAATTTCATGCAAATCAGTAGTTACTACATGTTGCAGTTCCTTTTTTTATCACTGATGGCAATTGGAGCAATTTTTAACTAACTTTGTCTCTAAAAAGGTTTGATTTTACTAGAAAATGATCAACATATATATTGCTTTGTTTAAATCATCCTTTTAATATAGTCTTTTTTCAATATTATTTAGAATTTTGGGAGGGAAGTGTTATTCTTGTTTTGTATTTTTTAAGACATAGTCTTTGTTAATAGGTGGCTCTTCTCAAATATCTCTGTGCAGGTCTAAATAAATGTGGAAATCAGACTTAAATATTACAAATGAAGTCAAATTTTGGTCAGTTGTTTTAACACATAATATCTATTACAAATTATTGCTTTTCCACTCTGATTTAATTCATCAGCTTTATTAAATGCCAAAAAAATCTTTGTCCTATTTGTCTGATTCGTGTTTCTGATGGCTAATTCTTGTTTTTTTTTTTTTTTTTTTTTTGTGTCTACACGGTACCTGGTCATGTAAGGTGGAGATTTTTTGTTTAAACATTTAGGAAGCTGTTTTTAAGAAAAATGAAAGTTTTCTATCCTTTATTTGAGGAGGTAGTTGTGAGATTCTTAGGTGGACTGGTAGACAGTTCTACAGTCGAGGAGCAGAATCGCAGAAAAGTTTTATTCTGGGGAGTGAAAGGAGATTGATCGTGGTGAACGAGATGGATTAAAATATAGTTTGCAGGGTGATCCTTTAGTTAAATGGGATCATTTTCATAAATGCAATGGGCAAAGATGGAGACTCTAATTTAATTCTCAGAGACCAGGAGTAGGGATGGATACGATGGGCTAGAACCTAGGAACCGGCAGTGCTGTTCAGGTTGTTTTGTAGTTCCTGCGGATTCCCATGACAAGATGGTTGCAGTTGTCCATTCTGAAGAACTCAAAAGTCTAATCCAGCTTTTCTGCATCAGGTAAGCTGAACGAGAGTTAGTGCTTGGAGATATTTTTGAGGTGTAGGAATGCTAAAAAGGTGATCCATGGATCAAATTTGGCAACAAGATTGTTGAAAACAGAGGAGAGTGGGATGTTGTGGCCAAAAAAAGGGCAATTCTGGTTATGGAAGATCATCTGATTGTATAAATAGGTTTTATTAGCCCTTGTGCTATCCTAGGCACTTTAACGTTGGGAGTTGGGTCATTTAGACCCACTAGACAATGCTCTGAACCTTTTTTCTTCAATGATTTGTGATCTTCACTGGTGTCCATGGATTACATGAAATCTTTCCACCTTTATCCACCTTTGTCATGGTAGGGAGAACACGTCAATGTAAGGGTGGGGTCATCTAAGATAGCACAAGGGTTAAGTCTGTAATTTCTCAAGTTCTTAAGATGAGGGTGTTTGTGTGTGTGTGTGTGTGTGTGTGTGTGTGTGTGTGTGTGTGTGTGTGTGTGTGTGTGTGTGTGTGTGTGTGCAGTGGCCTAAGGTTGTAAGTATTGTGTGGATTAGGAACAATACCTGATTGCAGAGGGGTTTGTTATAGCGATGATCAAACAAAGAGCTGATGACATAAACATTCTATATAAGAAGGGCTTTTAGGAAATGGTTCTGAAGGGCAGGGGGTAGATACATATTTCTTATTCCAAGCCCCTGATTCCTGTCCATAGAGACGAGCGGTGATGGAGAAGGCGAGGTGAATTGGATTGTCTTAATCTGTTCAAACAGGTCATGAACTGGTTGTGGTTGTTTCTGGAGGCTTCTGGTTTGATGGTTGCGGTGAAGAGAAACACAGGAAAACAGTTGCCTTGAGTGTTTTAAATGATGTTGCAGTGAATTTTTGGTCCTGGAGGGACTTGGTCTTCTGGTGGTCACATTATACATACTAGTTAGCAGTGAGGCCTGAAGTTCAGTGATGCCTTTTAGGGACCCATCCAGCGGCCACCAATTTCCAGAAGTCTTGCAGAACCAGTGAGATAGGAGACACAGGTTACAATTCAAGTTGTAGCGGTAGGGTGGTCGACCTCTGATTGGAAGATTGCAGGCTTGGTTCCTGCCTTCCTCACCCATGTGTCGAGGTGCCCTTGGGTAAGACTCTGAACATTGCTAAATCGATGTCAGACACTGTAATTTCCCCAGACGAACTTTGTGGAACTTAGTAATAAAACGGCATTGACTTGGTTGACAATTGGAGCGCTTTTGGGGGAAGCCCGGTCTCATGCGGAGAGACGGCATCTATCCCACTTTGGACGGAGCCGCTCTTCCTTCCAGGAATGACAAGCTCAGAGCAACAGTTTTACAACTCTCGTCTGAGCATCCTTTAGCATTGGTGCAAAACCCATGCAGGGAAGGGTAGGCTACATGTTTCAACAGCTTCCTTTTATTTCAGGCTGTTTATAGAAATGATCAAACATTGACAAAAAATGAAATATTTTGTCATTTTTACAGACCTACTTATTTTATACATTCACCAGACTTCTTGTTCCACATGTGCTGCCATAAATGTCAATTGGTGTTTATTGTATATAGTGCTTTTCTACCTGTTTTAAGCCTCACCGTGCTTTACAGTAAAAGCCTCCTTTGCACACACAGCAGCTCTGCTGTTATACATGACACCAATCTGTAACCACCAGGACCAATGTGGGGTTAATGTCTTGCCCAAGAACACTGACAGACAGTATGGTACGGTGGGAAGCGAGTCTGCAATCTTCAGAACAGAACACTACAGCTGGCCCACAATATGAGCCTCTCTATCTCTCCACTAAGGCTAGTGAGGCGACACATGTACTCCAAAGCCTCTCTCTGTGTGAGTGAGGTATCCCACCCTCAGTTAAACACATCCTGCAGGAAACCCCCTGAAATCTTTACTGTATTTTAAAAATAGCACACTGTGTCAGAGATGTGATTAGTTAGGAACAATTTAGATGCAAGCACCGTCATTATTTCAGTTTTTGATGTCAATCTGAAACTTTAGATGTAGATTTTTCTTTGTGAGAGCGGTTGTGTGCCAATGCCTGGTTTACTGGTGTTCACATAAGAATGACCTTTGGGGTGGAAAAGGCTGTTTCTTCACCGTTACTTCATCAGCTCAGGTTACACACCACCCATCCACCATCACAAGGAGCAAAATGGAGGTGACCACTGTGTGAAACAGTCCTGCCCTCTCACCTTCAAACTGAGGGTTTGGGGAAAACAGCCACAACACTTCACAACATTTGGCATCCATTATGGGTCGTGATTTATGGACAAATGAAAGTTTGCATGGACCCCAAAAGTACCTCTTACTATTCTTCATATACACAAGTAAAAATAGATATCAGAAATTCATCTTTGTCATTACACATTAAGCCCCTACTTTAGCATGGAAAAGTGAGCAAAAGCACTGAACATTCTGTGTGTCCTTGTAAGTATTTCAGTACATGAGGATGTGACTTTTTTAAAGTGTCATTAATCTTATGTTTGAACAATTCAACCTTCTTTCTGACACATTGGACTTTCTCCTCAAAACGCTGCGGCAAAAAGTCCTTGATGCAAAAAACACAACAAATGGATTTCAGGTGAAATCACATGATTTAAGAACAGAACATTCCTACGATGGAGGGGACAGAGAGTGAAAAGGAGAGAACTGTTTTCCTCGTCTCCCCCCCACCCATCATTTCCCCACTCCCTCCACTGCTGCTGCCCCAAAACCCACCTTCATTAAAACTCACTGGAGGGTTATGAATGGGCCTGTCTGGCCCACTGCACGGCCTTGAAAACCCAGCTGGTTCCTATTACAGGCTCTTGCAATGACTGTGGGTGAGTTTGTGTGCTTGTGGGGGTGTGTGATGGTGAGACACAGAGCAGTCATCTGACACTGAGGGGTAACAGGTTTTGGTTAATCCCTGGCAGGTAGCTCTGACGAGAGCCAGCATCCAGGTGCTGCCAGAGCGGAACGTGGTTTAAAAGAATGGGAGGGGAAAGTCTTCGTGTTAATATAAGCGGTTATGGTGGGTGGGGGGTGAGGGGGGGGGTGTATTAGGGTTTCATGTAAATCCCAAAGACCTTCATTTTTCTTGCCCATTCATCACATCCTCGTTTTCCACTTCTGTCTCTGCTCAGATCTTGTTTCTGCTTTCACTCTCCGTGTTCACATCAGCTGTTTCACCACTGCTTTGCTCTTTTCTTTCATTCGCTTGACCTTTGTGATTTATGCTGCTTTCCTCATTTTACAGGTTCCTCTCTTTTTTCTGTCTTTTTCACATTGTATACTCAAGACGCTGTGAATTGCTTTTAGGCAGCATGCCAGCTGTTCTAGACCCTTTTTTTTTTTTTACGCAAGTGGAAAAATCTCAGTGAGCCACATGTAAGCTCAGACCCATGGTCTTCTGTTCTACTATTGTTCTCTGTAGTTTGGCGTTGAGTAATGTGGGGGTGTTAAAGACAAAAAAAGAAAAACATATTTAGTGTAAAGTGCACTTGATTCAGTTGTCTTCCAGACAATTTGCAGTTCAAACTAGCGTAAAGTGAAAAATGGGAAGTTCACCACAAAGTCCATTAGTAACCTTAGTTATTGCATTAATATTGTTACATAATTTGAATTATTCTTCAGCAACTCTATTAATGCTGCTAAGAAAAGTGAAAGAAAGCAATAATATGACAGCATGAGTGATGTAAGGCTGCAAGGGGAACAACTATTCATCTGTGTGCAGTCATGTTTCAGACTGTTCTGAGTGACAGTTCAATGCAAAATTGAGTTTTTGTGGTTAAAAAAGGAATATAAAGACAAGCAATAAAAACTTGTCGCTTTACTAATAACACTTCTGCGGACAATATAGTTTAAATTGAGCAAACTCACACACACACCCACCTTAACCCCCACAATGAATTCTCATGCTAGAGCAACTCACCCCACTTACTCTGAGGTTTACATTCTCATGCCCTTGCAACCGCCAGACCCTCCAGCCCCCTCAAACACTTTTTTCCTGCCTGCTTTCTTTCTTTTTCCTCATTAGAAACACCCTCATTCACAAAAAAAATCCAAACACTCCTTTAAAGGTTCCCCTTTGCAACACAGAGTATTACATGTTCTTTCTGTCAGGTTTTTTTTTTTAATCAACATATTATACCACTCTCCCATAACACATTTTGTGCACATGTGTGCACACTGCTGCTTCACCACAGTGCAGAGTTAAGCAGTCTGATGACTAACTCCAACCCTACTGTTTTTTTGTTTGTTTTTTGTGGCTCCCTTTAGAATTTAGGACATGTTAAAAGTGTCTAGCACAAGTAAGAAGACTTCATTAGCAAAACCTTGCACAAAGGCAATTCATGCTGGCCTTTTTAAACTTAATTCTTTTTATATATGTCCTTCATCTTGGGAAAACTAAAGACTGTGTCTTTAAAAGCAAAAACACTCCTCTTTAGGTGCTTTTTGCACCAAGTTCCTAATTTAGTAAGAGATTGACCTCTCTCCTCTGCAAGCATGCCCGAATCATAGAAAGGCTTGCCTGAAGCAATTACAATTGTGTCTCCAAACACAGGCTAATGTTACTAAAATACCAGTAAAGACGTTAGAGACCAATGAGTGCTGAGAAGTTTAGGCCTTTACCACTAGAGGAGTCCCTTTGACACAATAACACTGCAGCCCACTCATCACCATTCAAACCAGCTGCTCCTACATATATAAATGCTATCAAATGGGAAACAAAACAACCTTTAAACCACTTAACAACTTTAGTGAACATATTTCTTTTACATCAAAAGATATTATAGTTATAGTTTCCAATTATGCATTGTTCAACACCGACCTTAATGGAAATGTTTATAAAAGCCTTGTTTATTGGTGACTCCCTTGCTTTAGCTTCATTGTTTCAGCAAGGCTGTTTTTGAGGGCACCGTAACTGCTTGGGATTGAAATTAGCGTTGCTAAGGAAATGTTCTAATTTGGCTTCATTGTGGTTCAAGCAACAGGTGCCTGTTATATTTTTGGCTGATCAGTTGCAAGGCTCTGTGTGTTTAAGTGCCTTCATGTGTGTGTGTGTGGGTGTGTTTCTGTGAAGCGGGTATGCACAAATTTGTGTGTGTGTGTGCTGATGTGTAGCATGCTACCTTTACATCTTGAAAAGACACAGAAATACACAGCCGCAAGCCGAGACAAGCAGGAGCAAATAAGGCTCTGCGGTTCGCCGAGCCCCACACCCATGGGATGCTCAGCATTTGTTTACCAACCCTCGTGAAGGTGTTACATTTGGAAAAAAAAAAAGCACAAAAAATAAAAAGAAGTTGTTCAAACCTTTCACTTTTTCACACAAGAAAATCAGGTTTGAGAAGAAAAAAAGATCTGGTTAGTAAGGTTTTGAGTGCACTGAATCAACCGCACTGCAACTTGACCTTTCAGATTTTCCATTCCACTGCTGAAACTAGAAGGTGAGGCATAAGACTTTCATAGGACTTTCAAGCAACATGGGTAATTACAGCCAAACAGTAAACTGAAAGCGGGCCATGCTATTGCTTTGCATGTCCAGTGCCCTAGCAAAACCAAGTTTGACATTCATATTTTGCAGATACTATCAGATATAGGTTTCGAAGTACCACTGGTTTTGTTTTAATTTCATGGTTAAGCCTGTGCACATTTTTCACTCATTTGATCTCTGACACATTGCACAAGACCTAGAAAAGACTCATCTGACCTCAAGACACAAGCGTGTGTAGTTTTGACAAGTTACTCTTTGTAAATTAATGTATTCACAAAAGGTGAAAAGATAGAAGTTTTTTTTGTTTTTTTTGTATTATTAACTTGATCAAAAATCCAAAATTGTGAGGTAGGGAAGTTTAAAGAAACCAAGCTATTTGCATGCAGCATGCAATTCTTGTTTTGCTTTGAGAGTATGCACTGTGAGTACTTCTTGCAAGCCCTTTAGGATCATCTGTAAAGTTAAACCTATTCAATATGATGCATTTTTACAGTTGTAAAAATACATTTCCACCATCACTCACAATACCTCTTCCCAGTTAAGCCAGATGTTCAATTCTGAATGAAGCTTGTACACACAGACCATCCTCAACTCCTAACTATTCAGCACGGTCAGTGCATTTGGTGATTAATGTCCTAAGGTGGGGATGGTGGGTGGTGGGGTTGGTAGGGTTTTCTGACCTCAGCCACTGTGTCCACCATAGGCCCTTGGGAGCCCACCTCCCTCTGACCTCTCTTTTGGCTGATCTATGTTTTAGAAAGAAACGAGGAGTGAAAAGAATAGAGTGAGCAAGACAGAAAATAGAGGATTAAAAAAGATCTGTTCCCCTGTGACCTTTCTACAGGCCCAGAGCAGGGAGTGGTGAGCTGAGCCCACAACACTGCATGAGGCTCCACAGCATGGCCCTTTCCCCAACTGTTATTTCAAGTCTCTTGTTACAGTCCAAAACCCAAGGGGGTCTTTAATTGGGGTCATGGGATCACAGGCCTCACTGTTAACGGCTCTAAGGTGAAAGGCCTTGGACATTGCCCCTAAACTCTCCATGTTGCAAACCCCCTTAGTTCAGCCAAGTCCTTGGAGACATCAGCTCTGTCCTGGGTTGCCTTGTTGGCATGGAAAAAGTCAGCTTTGAGATTTCAGTTAGCATGGAGTTTTATGAGTGTTTGTGCACATTGTAAAACAACGCTGGAGAAGGATGTGTTTGGATCCAAAAATACCTCCACCAAGGCTCACCTTTCACCTGTATACCTGAAAGAGCCCATGTCATTACTGACATTGCCTCCTAGCTAAGTCAATCAAACATCACCAGCAGCATTTCCTTCCACAAAATGATGGATTACCATGGCAAAATTGGTTCTCTTATAATTCAAATGTATGCATGTTTGTCGGCTAAATACTTCGCTTTAGCTTAAACTCTCCTCTTGACCTGACAATTTATCTTTCTGACAGCATTCAGCTCAGTCAAATTTCCATTATCTCTCAACCCATTATCTGCTTATGTACCAGAGTTAGTGTCTTGTCAAAATCAATCCAAATGTGCTAATTGATGCGTGATCCATTGCAGGCGTGAAGACCCTGTGCTCTTTTAGCCAAAATTACACTTGTCATATCCTATTGGTTGACTTGCCTCTCAGAGTAACAGTTGTTCATCTCCTACAGGTGGAATTTGTCTTCCTTGTCAGTTTTATTCTAACCCTTGCCAACCTCAGTGAGATAATTACATTTGTTCTAAAGATCTGTTTTACATACAATGTACAGGACAGGGAAAATGTTGGAGCAGTGTGACTGAGGTTTGTTGCGTTTAAAATTTCTGATGCGTGTAATATTTTGTAATTTGTTTATTTGAAAGGATCCTAGCTCATACTTTCACATCAAAATGTTTTTGTTTTTTTTGTACATTTCGGACCTAGTCTAAATTGGTCCATAGTTAATACTATGTCCTATCAGCTTTTAAATTATATATAAATAAAACTGTATTGAAATGTTTTAACTTAATTTTGGCTTTATTATGGCATTCAAGACCAAATAAGTAAATCAGTGTGCTTCCATTGTCTCCTTAGCTGACCAAATCTTTGGTAAGCAAAGGTACATCTGCTTTTACGGGTACAGTACAGACATTTTTGTTTCTTTTTTAACACCATCACTCACTTTTTCCTAAATCCTGACTCACTCTGTGCAAAAAGCCTGAGCAGATGGTATGCTGTGATAATAATTATGTTGTTGTGTCTGGCTGGCAAAGGATTTCCTCTGGGAAGTGTCTGGCTGCAGCTTTGATGACAGAAATTGGGTGGAGGTCCACTGCTTAACAGCTTTACAAGCTGTTTTCTGTGAGGGGCAGGATGACCCTTTTTTGCTTTAAAACACATATATGCAGCACTCATACACACACACATAAAGTGAATACCCCACTGTCTGAGTGGAGTGTTTTGTTTGGTGTTTTTTTTTACTTTTTTTTTAATGCAAGATAAAATTGGCATGATGTAATATGTCATGCACTAATTTATGTCTTCATGAAAACTTTAATGAATCATCATATTGTTTTATTTGTAGACTGGTCTCATCTTATGCTGATAAGCCTTCTGCTAGCCATTGACTAATTGTTCCGGCGATTGGGATTCTTGAATTATCAAATGTTTTGGTCATGTTTTGTCCGTGCTTGCTTGCGTCTCCCATGACCCTTGACATGACCACTATCTCATTCAGGCCAGACACATCAAAGCAACACTAGTCACCCAACGTCCTTGTTCACCTATTGTCTTTTATCCCTCTTGCCATGACCCCAAACACTGTGCTGCAGGAGTTTATTCCTATTTATAAAAATGGGGGGTGGGAGGACTTCCTCCACTTGTATTGTTGCTGCTTGCAAGCACTTCCTCCTTTCATTGACTGACCTCTTCTCCACTTCCTGTGTGTGAAGTATATCAGCAGCCATTCCAAGGCTAGCTAGATAAATCCTCTTGTTACTTTGGTAAGAAGGATTTGTTGGGTAAACAGTGTGGATTAAAAAAATCCGAACATTACCTTGTAAATAATCAAAGTTTGACACGGATTAATGGACAAAGTTAGAAAGCAGCCAGTATTACAAATACACAAAAACAGCTATCAATTCACCTACAGCTGCTGCTATTGGAATGCAACCCAGACATCTCTGAAAGAACTCTGGTGGCACTTCAAACTTACTTGTGTGACAAAAATAATAAATTGTTAATCAAGCATATTGTGATGACGTTAATGCTATTTAATTGCATGTTATCCCTGGCAAGAATCCCATAACATGACCAATAAATATAGAGTTTAAAAATGAACAAAGTCTGAAGCTAATTATGATACAAAATATTTCAACTTTAGTAAGATATTCTGTAGTGTTTTCTCATCTGTTACATTTGTTCATGTTGGATATTGCTGTCATGGTTTGAGTTTGTTTTGTCTTGGTTTATGCTTTTGTTCTTATTCTGTCTTGTTTAGTTATGTTTCCTGTTTTATTTTGAAAGGGTTCCTGTCTTGTCATGTTCCTGTGTTTTACTTCCTGGTCCCTATCTGTCCTGATCATGTTCACCTGTGTCTTGTCTGCCCTGCCTATATTTAAGTCTCGTCTCTCCCTTCCTCTTGTGCTGGTCCATTAACGTCTGTAACGTCTTCATGTGTTCTTGTCCCTTCATGCCATGTTCCATGTTTCTCGCCACGCCACAGTGAGTTTTTGTTTTTGTTTCGTCATCCTGCTCTGCAGCGCTTTTTGTTCGCATTAAACCCCCTTGCCCTGAAACCGTTTGCCTCCCGCCTCTGGGTCCTACCGGCTCTCGAGCCTCCCTCACCGTGACAATTGCATGACTCTTTGCTCAGTGTTTTTAGTGTAGACGTTGTTCTAAGTAATTTACAAAAGGTTTAACCTAAACCTGTCCTAAAACCTCGACAATATTAATATACCTGGCTGTTTCTATTGCAAACTGGCCAGAGTTAAATGTAAAAATGATTTCCCCATTGTTTCTATGTAAATTTGGTACATTTCTGCAATAAAGCATTTGTAAAATGTGCACAGTTTAACTAAAGTGCAGAGGAACAATAACATAAATAAAACATTCTGACATTTATTTTATTAATACATTTTTATTCAAATGTACTTGTTCAATTATGTAAAATCAGCTAGTGCAGAACAATTTACTTCTTTTGGGGTAAGGACTTATGAGTAGATGAAAACCTGACCAATAATTGTTAATTTATTTAAAATACCTCATGCTATTGAAGGAAGTCCCACAGCAACTAATTTACAAATGAAATGTTATTGCTGTCCTCTCTTTCTCCTTCTGAGCTGTAGTCTGTAGACTTCATGCTAGCAGGTAAGTTAGTGACATGCTCATGAGGACATACAAACTAGCCGACAGCAAGAACCAGGACAACTTTTCATGTAGGTTATTGATTAAAAGCTGCAGTTCTTTGCACTGAGGCAACTGTCACATTTACTTGTAATAGCTTGTGAAATGCTATATGAAGTGGTGTTAAGTTTGCCAGACTTTTTCTCATTTTTATTCTTTGATATTGTTTAGGGTGTATTCAGACTGGACACGTGTGGTTTACCTAAAGTGAACCAGAGTTTGTTTCCTCACGATAATCCGGAACAAATTTTCAGTCTGAACACACCCAAGCAGATTCTGATCCGGGACCAGGAACCGTTTTTGGAGGTGGTGTCGGTTCATTTCCAATCGGACAGAGCTTTTGTGAGTTTTCTCAGTCTGAATACAATCCATTCTTGAAGCCGAACAACTGGACTAAAACTGACACCCGAACTAGTCAACACGTGATGTAAATAGAGTAGGAGTAACACAACGGATGAGCAATGGACAAATGTAAAGCAACGATTGTAGTGTTATCAAACAGAAAAAAGAGTCTAACTGTTCACTTGTTAAAATGTTTATTTTTACACAGCTGAAAATGCTTCTTACATGCTTTTCTGTCTCTTTACCTTGAACGAGCATGGTGCTGTGATGTCACCGTAAAAGCTTCCTTGGAGTTCCTTAACAGAATTCTCTTGATAGCAATGCCATAACACCACAACGATGACACACAACAACTTATTGAAATGTGGTTGGATGGTTACAGGTTGGATTAGAACAACTTTTAACCTGACAAGAATTGCAAAGAGCAGGAGTTCCGTTTTTTTCTTTTCTTGTTGCCTTTACTGGCCTTTGTAATTCAAGGCCAATGACTGAAGAAACGTTTAGTCACTTGGTTTTGTTTGCAGGCTTTGATAAAGTCTGCTTGACGGTAGCCTGAATACAGACCAAATGCAAGGTTCAGGATTTGATCCGGACCAAATGATGTTTCCAGTCTGAATACACCCTTAGTTGCCCTGTGATGAATAGTGAGCTGTCCAGGGTATATGCCACCTTTGCCAGCTGGGTAGGCTCTAGCATTTCTGTGACCCTAAACAGAATAAAGAGAACATGGTATATAATTGGATGGATGCATGTTCTAAACAACATATCTGATTTACAAGAGGTTTGCATGCAGAAAACATGTGCAAACGTAACACACGTACCAGAGATACAAGTCATTTACAAACCAGATCGGGTTTTACACATAACAAAGTAAATCTTTATTTATATAGCACTTTTTGCATAGAACGACTAAAAGTCTCTCTTAAGAAAAAAAAAAATCTTAACTTGAGTTTTAAAACACTGGACTGAGTCAATCTGGCGTAGAGACAGTGGGAGGTCATTCCAAAGTCGGGGAGCGACTGCCTGAAAGGCGAGGTCTCCCCTAGTTTTAAAATGAGTTTTTGGAACACATAAAAAGATTCTTTTCAGCGGACCTCAAGGAACGTGCAGGTGTGTAGGTGGATAAAGGTGGACAGGATTTCATGTTATCCATTGGCACAAGTGAAGATCACAAATCATTGAAGAAAAAAGGTTCAGAGCACTATCTAGTGGGTCTAGATCAGTGTTTTTCAACCGGTGCGTCGCGGCACACTAGTGTGCCGTGGGAGATGGTCAAGTTTACCATGGGAAATTGTTCCACGGTCTGATACCGGACTCTGTGGAAAGCTACACCGCTAAAGACGAGCTTTAGCTGGTATTTTTGTTAGAACTGAGCGACTTTACGAGCTAAATCAGGACAAGGAAGTGAAGACTTTAACCACTTCTGATTGGTCAGACTGATGACATGTGATTAAGCCCCCCAAGAATGATTGGTGGAGAGAGTTGAAGGGACGGGACTTTTCCAAAATACAGCCGAAGCTGCAGCTGAATAGCGGTGCCGTCATTCTGATCAAAATGTCTTAAATAAAATAAACGCAAAGAAAAAAGTATTTTACGATCTTTTATATTCCTAACTCCTCAGTGTTTTATCAGGGCCTGTTTGGATGAACACAGAGCTGAAACCCTGGAGATGGGAAATGTTTTTAGATCAGTTAATGAGGGCAATTTCCCATGGTACACTTGACCATCTCCCACGGCACACTAGTGTGCCGCGGCACACTGGTTGAAAAACACTGATCTAGATGACCCAACTCCCAATGGTAATGTGCCTAGGATAGCACAAGGGTTAAGAACCTTTTTGTTAAAACAGGTAAAAAGAGAATTGCAGTGGTCTTTAATGAAAAAGCGATAAAAGCATAGATGATCAGCTCAAGATCAGACTTGGAAAAAAATTTCTTCAGTTTAGCCACATTCCTCAGATGATAAAAACAATTTTTGACTAGGAACTTGAGTGAGACAGACATACATTTGTCAAACTAGACACCAAGAGTTGGGCCACATAAACATTCAATGTGAATGTTTCTGGCAAAACAAATGGCAGGCTTGCATTCTGCTCCTAGGCCTACAGATGCCATTCATCATTCTATCCATGCTATTTTACCTGAAATCCATAATAGATTTGTTGCTTATCTTCCCTGATGCAAATTAAATAGGCATAGTCTTAATAGAAGCACAACGGGCCTGTCTCCTCTAAAAAATTGTTTTTTGTCCTTTTTCTTTCAGTTATTTAAAAATAACAAGTAATTTGATCACTGGCTAATACCCCTGGACTAATTTACTTAGAAATCATGTAAACATACCAGTCCTAAGCTTAATTGCATACATTAGTTTACTTTTAACCCTTGTGCTATCTTAGATGACCCCACCCTTACATTGACGTGTTCTCCCTACCATGACAAAGGTGGATAAAGGTGGAAAGATTTCATGTAATCCATGGTCACCAGTGAAGATCACAAATCATTGAAGGAAAAAGGTTCAGCGCACTGTCTAGTGGGTCTAGATGACCCCACTCCCAATGGTAAAGTGCCTAAGATAGCACAAGGGTTAAACCAATGGTTTTCTTAAGCCTTTCCGAGTAAATTACATGCATTTATATATAATAATTTATTACCATTGGCAAAATGAAGATTATTTTTTTCATAAAATATAAGTTATTTTCGCTACTCAAAATCAAGTAAGGCGACTCGATCTTTGGCTCCTTGTGTGTGCCGCCCATTTCATGACGTCAACCTAGAGTCAGTCTAGGCAGTGTGTCTGTAATTCCTCCACAAAAACAAACATCAAAACGTTTGCAAAGATAGATGTGCAGATTGTGCATATAAAATGAAAGTGGGCGTGTGTTAGCCTGGGGGCGGTGCTGGCAGCACAGACTCTTCCTGGAAGGGGCGGTTCTCACTTTGTGACATCACAATCTCGTTCTTGTGGGTTAGGAGGGGCTGGTGCTCAGAGCGCAGGATCTTAGAGGAATACTCAAAAAAACGCTTTGGGGTCACTTTTTGTTAAGAATTAGCACCTAAAAGCTCAAAAAGTTGATTTTGCATGATATTTGATCTTTAAACTTCCTTCTTAAAATTCCTTTTCAGAGTAACTTTGTATAACTTTTCCACACCACCAAGGACTCAATATTTATCTCTTTATAAAGATATAGGCTGATGGCGCGCAGTTGCCTCTGATTGCAGAACAATCTGTGAGTTCCACTTCAGATCTCAGGTCCCAAGAGGAACCTTTTTATAGTTAAACAGGAACCAGCAGCCCTCCCTTGTGACTTCTACTCATCTGTGCGAATGGCATAGTTTTCTTCATTATTTATGTCTGCCTTTTTTTGTGTGCTTTTTTTTGTGTTCTTTGTGCAAAGTAATAAGCAGCTACAAGAAAGTAGAAAACGTGATATACTGTCCACTTATACCAAAAGAATGTAAACTGGAACACTTTGAATGACTCCATCCTTTTTGACATTTATTCCATACAAAGCTGTGTCAACGTTTTGGTTTTACAACCGGTGCCCCTTGAAAAGAGTCTAAAAAAATACATTGCTGTAAATGTGAAACAATATTTGTGGACATTACACACTGGATAACCATTCATGAACTCACTTTGTTACTCAGGCGATGGTAAAACTATGGCAGGAAATGATGCAAATGGTGACCTGGAGAGGCAAAAACATTGTATAAAGGGGGGGTCTCATGAGAGTCTGGCTGACAATGGATCAAAATGAGACAGGGAACAATGGGAAACAAGTTATTGACAACATTCAAAGTCTCCAGATGCTAGTGTGTGAAGTAAAAAAAGAAAAAGAAAAAACTTGCAGCTTGATTATTTGGACCTTTGAGCTTTTAGAGTGGGTTACAGCCCACCTGGATTTTACAGAGTCTCATCATACAGAGATGGGGGGGGGTGAACTCTAATTCATTGGCTGTTATCTCATTCCGACATCTGTTTGCTCTGGGTCTTCCAGATGTTTCCTGCTTGGCTTCTGCTGATTCTTTGCAGGACCATGGTCTTGCACACTAGCTTTTGCTCCCAGTGTTTTGCTGGTGCTAGACCTTTGGGTCCAATCTAATGTGTTTACCTAAAGCCCCATGCTGATAGTAACTCGGCGACAAGGCTAAATCATTCTCCAAATGTCATCATCTGCTTGTGGGAGAGGCTAGATATTTTTGATACCAGGCAAGTGCTTTGGCCTTCAGAAAGTGCAAATGGGGGGGATTTTCTGAGAACTCCCTTATCCAATAGACATTATGTCTTTGTACTTTATTTATTCTCCCTGTTGCACAAAGGAACAGCTCAAATAGTCAATCAAATGTGATAATCAGCTCACTCCACTTGAGTTATTCATGTCTACGTGACTGCACTCATCTATTGGCTCAGTGTTTTTATTGTGTCCTTTTATTGTATTTAAATGCTAAGGTGGGAACCCAAATCACAATTCTCGAAACCACAGATTAGATCACAAATATTGCATCGTTAGAAAAATATTATTGAAAAAAAAGCTGTAACTTATGTGCATTTTTTCCCTTACGTAGCTGCATCATATGCAGAATCTCTTATAGGATGATAGACGCTTGTGAAGTCTCTAATATGGAATCATTGTTGCCTGTGTTGCCATCAGCAAAGGAAAAAACGTCTTTGCCCTTTCTGTCTTTTACGATATTTGAGAATTTTGCCTAATTTAATACTTATTTTCTCATACTTATTTACATGTTCAAATGTCTATTCACCTCCCCGGAAAAAGAGTCTTATTGGAGCTGTTCCAAAGTATGTGTTGTGTTATGTGTGGATGTTTGTTTCTCGGTATAACACATGCATTGCAAAATAAAGTGCTACATAAACATGCAAAACAGTGTGAATGAAGTGCTTTTTTTATTACTCTTTAGTAAAATGTTTAAAGTCCTACTCTGATCATATTCTGATCTCTTGTAAAAGTGTTTCCAGCGGGTCTTTTTGTCAGGTGTCAGGGTCGCCCTCGAACACATTGCCTGAGATTCGGGTCACACGCACCTGTTTTGTATCCAATCAGACAACCTTTATTAGTCCATCTCGCCCTCCAGCCATTGTCGGTTCGTCTGCTTCTCTATGAAATAAGTCACTGATCGCTGCTGAAGCCAAGCTTAACTAAGCTAAACTAAGCCAAGCTAAGCCAAGCCAAGTCACGCCACATTAAGCCAAGCCAAGCCAAGCCACAGTGAGCTAAGCAAACCCAAGCCACTTTATGCCAAGTCCCTTCTACCCAAGCCAAATCAACTCTATTGTCATCAAATCAAGCCACATAATATACTTCTGGATTCATCCCCTCTAAGCCATCTACAAACTTCTCTGGTCCAACTACCCATCTGCCATTTGCCTCTTCACCGGATCAGGCATCCTCATTTCTACTTTCAATAAACTGCACAACATCTAACCTTTCCCCTGTCTGCTTTTGGGTCCGTCTTATTTAAAACCTGACACTGCTGGTCCAATAACTTTAGTTTGTTGTAACCCTTGTGCTATCTATCTTAGGCACTTTAACGTTGGGAGTTGGGTCAACTAGACCCAGACAATGTTTTATACATTTTTTCTTTAATGATTTGTGATCTTCACTGGTGTCCATGGATTACATGAAATCTTTCCACCTTTATCCACCTTTGACATGGCAGGAATAATATGTCAACGTAAGGGTGGGGTCATCCAAGATTGCACAAGGGTTACATTATAATTATTGGACAGTTTTGAGCCAGATGCAAAAAAACGTGAAAAAACGGAGAAGTACGTGGATCAATTCATATGCAAACAGCGGCATCAGAACAGAGCAGAGCAAGGAGCTTATGGCCTGCCAATTTAGGTTTGTGCATAACAACTGCAAGCTTTTTCCAATTGCA
The DNA here is from genome assembly GCA_037389245.1 of Oryzias sinensis. Classification (NCBI taxonomy): domain Eukaryota; kingdom Metazoa; phylum Chordata; class Actinopteri; order Beloniformes; family Adrianichthyidae; genus Oryzias; species Oryzias sinensis. The sequence continues at coordinate 24,863,356 of CM074488.1, forward strand.
TTTTTTGCCTGCTCCTGATTCACCATAATTTGAACAAAGAAAAACTCAGAAATGCAATTTAATATTTATATGTCCTCCATCATGAGAAAAATGCTACTAGAACATGGTAAAAACACAATTTTCATTGGAGTGGGCCTTTGATACTTATGCCATTGCCCATTCATGTCCACTGAAAATAGGATTTTCATTCTTAGGTTGGAAGTCATCCACATTATGTGTTGAATTTCAGTTTCTCAGTGTAACAGATACAGACAATAGGTAAACTAGCAAATTAGCAGTGACTATAAAAGTAGGTGTATTTAATGAGTATTCAATGATTAGTATTAGGTTTTCCAAATAGGAAAAACCTTTAGTAAAGCTCTAAAAAACTGCAGGAAATACAAAAGTTACATAAAAGAGGAGAAAAAAATCATGTAGTTGAGTCAAACAGTATGTTTTAAATGATGTATTTGCCCATGTTGAATGTGCAACTTAATCTCAACAAATAGTTACGTTATGTCTTTTTTCTTATTGTTTCAACCTGTTTCATCTAGGAGGAAAAATAACCAGGTGTTTCAATTTGTTTGAATAAATCTTTTGTGCAGGTGGTTATGAACCCATCTCTGCTTCAGCTTCACTTTCATTTCTGAAGAATCTGTTGAGGAGGATTTACTTAAAAGTGTGAGTCTATTCACCTTGGATTAGATTTGCTAGCATAAAGAAAAAAGGTGGGGGCTATGCTTCCGGGACGTGCGGGATAAATAGCTTATTGAAGGCAGAGACAAAACTTCCTAATGCTAAAATACTCTGTCTTCCCAGACAGGCGAGGATACTGCTTGCCCATCTTTTGTCTCACCTTCTTCCTCCTGATACATTTTTCTTCACCCCTCTCCATTAGGCAAACCTAAATCCTTAATCCTTCTCCTAATCGCTTTCCCTGAGGATTTTATTACTTCTGTTATGCCCAGTCTTTCTTTCGTTTTCTTTCCCAACTTCCTGCTACTTGCAGTTGTCTATGATCAGATGATGCATGATAACTAATTCAAAATATCCACACTGTTGCATCATTGCAGTTTCACGACAAGTTATCTAATCGTGCCACCCTCTGCATGCTGCACAGAGCCGTGCACAGCACGGTGTTTCTCCCACACGCAGACTGGGGCACGGCAATGTAGGACAAGGTCTGAAGATACGATGCATACACTACACCATGAGATAGGTGTTTGAAGTCTGCAAACAGGTTGCAGAGAGGCTGATGGTTTTGTGTAAGTGCAAGTGCCCCTTCTCTCTACCCACCCACGCAGGCATAAACTAACCCAGAATGAACAGGGATAGTGATTTGTGTTTTCCCTCCTCATTGTGGGTTATGAATATTTCAAGGTAAAAATTTCTTTTCTTTTTTTTTATTGATGTAAGGTTGAATAAAATCTGGACTCGAAGGGAGTTTCACATGTTGCACAGAAGTGATGCAGCGACGCTTGAAATCTTGCTAGTTCCATGTAAACGATTTCAGTGACGCCACAATTAAAAGGCTTTTGATCACTGCTGCTTTGCGGTTTTTCTTACGTGCATAGCTGTGATGTGTGGTGTTATGTCGGTTGTTCCAGCGAGTTATAGCAACTTCAAAAGAAAACAATTGAAACAAGAGAAATTCCCTACATGTAGCTAAAAGGTTTTTCTGTGAATTTTCCTAAAGTCTAAATTTCTCGAGAACAGCCAGTGAAACCATTCCAGTTTTAGTAAAACGTATCTTATCTTATCTTACTTTTGCTTTTATTTCTCCTTTGCACCACTTGTGATTTGGGAACATCCATCATCTGCTCGAGCTACATTGACTTAAAGGGATAATCCTTAAAGTCCATCTAGTTATTCTTTAGTACCATGGATCAGAGTTTATTTAAATGATGAACTGTCAAGATGTGAGATTCTTTCTAGATCATTTGCCAAAGGGCTGTGCAGCATGCAGATTGTTCTTTTATTTACCATAGTTGGCTTTTTTTTCTTTAATATTTTCTTTCTTTAAAAGGATGGCTCAGTCTTTTTTTTGGAAAGAAAGAGGAAATTCATCTGATCTGCAGTGGTGCGCCGTACCTCTGGGCTCATAAATTGTGCATTCCTCAAAGCAACAGGAAGTAGAGGCCTAATAGGGTGTATCCTCCAGGTTTCCTGTTAGGTTAACCCACAGGGTCTAGGGTATTCTACCCTGTCACCAGATCATCAGACATGACCCCTGTTGCTTTTATGTTTACAATGGTTGAGCCAGTGATTAAATAGAGCCGCGGATCCACGGTGACTGCTACTGATTTCTACTGAGTCGCATCATTTTTTAGAAATTGTACTACAATGTGATTAGTCAAATCCCAAATTTCCAAAAGATTTTTACAAAAGGTCCACTTCATACTTTTGGTGCTGCAAAGAAACCAAAGATTACCACGATTTGATTACCTTCATTTCAAATCAAAGTCTTGTGAATTTTTTGTCGCCTGACTAGAATTTCTAAAGGATGTTGTTAGACAGAGAAGTCAGACTGAGTGCAAAGAAAAAGGGGGTGGTCAGGTGCTCCATCTGGATCCAATCCCACCTGGGCCCAGATAAAAATAGATACAAAGTGATGGGCTGTGGGCTGAGCACTCCTCCTTCTTCGAAAAAGGAGGGATGACATGTGCATCTATGTATGGCCTTGATACAGATTCACACCCTTGTTGTATTGCAATACATCTCATCTCATTATTGGATGGGTTGCAGGTGTTGTTAGACCAGGTTTTAGGTTGACCACATTCTCATTTCAATGCATTTGTTTCTCCTTTTTGAGTCACTAAGGAGCTGGCCACTGGTTAGACTTTGGCCATTGAACTACTTGTGTCTCTTTAACATATAACATGCACAGATAGGACATGTTAAAAGGTTCCATTTCCAATTTGACTGGTGCTATCCTCATTTCTGTCATCACCCTCTCCATCACTTTTTTCCCCTCCTGTTCACATCTCTGTCTTATTCACTTTATCTGTTGAAATATTAATTTTTAACATAAAAGAAAAGAGGTGAAAGTGAGGAACACAAGGGGCACATTTGTAAATCATCCCATTTATTTGTGCACATTTAAATAAATAAAAACGTGACTGTATGCAGAAAGACATAATCTCCTCCAAACTTATATCTGAACTGCATTAACGTATCCTTGGCCTCTGTGTAACAACAATTGATTGACTTCTTCTACATGCCCTCCCCAGAGATGACACCTACCTCGGTCATAACTGCATGTGGTCATTTCTGTCTGGCTGTTTTCCCTTTGTAACTGTTCAGTTATATGTTTTTTCTTTTAAATAATCTTCGTAACTGGTCCAACAACTTGGTCCGTGTCTGGATCCCCCTGTGCCGGTCCCCTGCCTGGAAAAACTAGGCTGTGTCAGGAAAGTGATCTGATGTAAAAATCTGATTTTCTATGGTGACCCGTTGAAGGATACATATATAAATCTTTGAACTTTGAAAATATTTATCGAAATAAATAGAAAACATAAATGTGTAATCTATTTTTTTTCATGTTAGAATCTTACTTTTTAATCAATCTATTTGAAAATGTACAACAGAGTTTTAGGACCATTTTTTTTTATTAAGACTTTTGTCACGTGTTGGGGTGGCTCGAGAGCCGGTTGGACCCAGATGCAGAGGCAGGAGGCAAGGGGGTTCAGGGCTAGGGGTTTAATCACAAAAAAAACAAACAAAAAGCGCTGCAAAGCAGGATGGCAGAACAGAACAGAACTCACTGTGACGTGGCGAGGGACAAGAAACGAGGAACATGGCATGAACACCAGACAGGAATACTAATGGACCAACACAGGAGGAAGGCAGGGACAAGACTTAAATACAAACAGGGCAGACAAGACACAGGTGGACACGATCAGGGCTGATGGGGACCAAAGGAAGTAAAACTCAAGAAAACAGACAAGACAGTAGACTTTCAAAATAAAACAGGAAACAGAAACAAGACAGAACAAGGACAACAATTTCCAACCATGACAACTTTTAAATCGTAAATTTCCGAAAAAGAAAGTCTCACACATCCATTTTTTTCCCAGATTGGCTTTTTCCTGGTTGGTGTCACAGGAATTTACCCAGCAGTGATTGGTCAAATGTAGGGTACACCCTGGACCCTTGGCCAGTCCATCACAGGGCCACACTCACACCAAAGGGGCAATCAACCTGGGGGGTATTCCAGAAAGCAGGTTATGCTAGCTCTCACGGTAAGTTTGAGGCTAAGGAAGTTGATAACTTCAGTTTTCGGTTCCAGAAATGGAGGTATGTTTCAGGGTAGGTCAAGTTGCCATGGCAACTCATGCTCTGAACATAACCTGGTCGGGAGCAGGTTTAGTTGAAGCTTAGTTTGTTTACAGAGAGGTGAAGCAGCATGGTGTGTCCATTTTAAGATGATTTAGTGGATGAAGAAGCTCAGATAATACTTTTTCTATCGTGAGAGGGTGATAAGACCACATATGGATGCTGGAAAAATATTTTTTTTTACTTTGATCTAACTTTATTATTTGTTTCAGTTAAAATAAATCATTTTTTTGTAAGTCGGTTTAAAAATTACACGTATTTTTCAGACAGTTATTTTATTTTCATTCAAAGTAATTCAATTAAGAAGGTGTAACTTTGGTGCTGCTGTTAGAGCGGCACCGCAAAGGATTGTGGGATATCATTCCCTTTGCCTGTCTGGACGGATTTGGGTTTAGGTGTGGGTTTTTGACCAAATGTGTTTAGTTGTTTAGCTGTTTTACTGTGTTTTGCCTTGCTTCGCTGAGTTATTTTGCCGTACTAAGCTTACGTCTCTGTACCATGAGTGAGAGTGAAATAGAGGATGGTTAGTTTATAAAGCACCCCTACAGCTCATCGTTGTAATGACACCTATGGTTGATTCTTTAACGCATTTTTGCACTCCGTGCATTATTCCCCCCGTCTTTTTTATTGTTATAAAAATGAGTTTATCTGCCGGCTCAAACTGAGGCATTTGAGAGTTCAAGAAAGGTAATTAATTAAGATGGAAAAAAATATTAATTGAATTGGAGTAATATGACATTTAGTTAGATAAATACGTAAATTTGAGTTTATAAAACTCAATAATTGTTTATACGACGTAAGAAATTAGGTTGAATAAATTTAACTCAATTTTTTGTTACCAATAGAAGTAATTCATTTAAGTTGGCAAAATTGGATGAGTTATATATGTATGTGCGTCACAAGGAAAATGGAAATAAGATCAGAAAGTCGTACGGTTACTTTGTCTGCTCTTTTTCTACACGCAGAAACTCTTTTTTTTTATGATGCAGCCGTGTTACATTTTTGATGGACGTGTAAACTTCATACGCCGTCATTAAAACCTCAGACTCCGTCTCACTGAAGTACAGCGTTTTCTTTTTTTTTCACCACGCGTTTCCATGGTGACTCCAGAAATCAGCGATCCATTGAGAATGTCTTTATGTACCTGCTGTGCACGCCCATTAACCCAGGGTTACCAAGTCGAGCGTAATTACGCCAACTCATATCCGGTCTTTTGGAACCGACATACCCAGAGTAAGCAAGTTCAGGCGGATTTCAGCCAGAGTTCAGGCTTAAAGTCAGGCTAGTTTAAACATGCTTCCTGGAATACCCCCCTGTTAGCATGTTTCTGTTGTGTGGGAGCTAACTGGAGTACATGGAGAAAACCTATACTCGTGCATGGAGAGAACATGGAAAATCCATAGAAAGAATCCACAGAGAGACTTGAACCTCTTGCTGAGGTGCTAACCACCACACATCTTGTGCCAACCCCCCCCCCCCCCCCCCTGCACGGTGCTGTAAATAACTGGACTAGTTGTGACCGCAATAACTGCATGTGTTGAACCCTTTTTGTCATTTATGTATTTTCTAGAAACAGCAAATCATGAAAAAAAGCATATATCTGCAACTTTTTTTTTGTCATGGTCCCTGTCAGACTCCTCCCCCTCCAGCTCTGCCTGCTGTTGCTCCTCCTGATTACCACCAGCTGACTCCACTCTCATCATCTGCTCTGCTGCTTAAAAGGTAACCCATCGCCACAGTTCAACGCCAGTTCTTTGCCCCTTATGGTGACTAGCCCTGGTTCAAGTTATGCTCAGTAACCTTATGTTGCTTGTCCCAGGATCATCAACCTACCATGAGTGAAGTCAGCGTGGATCATCCACTCAGCCGCCCAGGAACCTGGAAGACACCACGGCAAACGCTAACCGCATTAAGCCCTGCAGCCACGCCATCAGTCACGTCCACGTCCGGATCGCTTCCTGCCTCGATCAACCTCATCTCTGGAGAAATAAACTTTTCTTTCCTCAAAACTCACCTGTCCTCTTTCTGGATTACAGCATCTGGGTTCCACCCACCTGCAGTATCATGACAGTTTCATTTTATTGCTTTGCTGTTAAAAGAAATTCAAAGGCTTTTTGATTTAAAAAAATGTTTAAATGTTCAGTGACATGCAAGACATTCCAACTATAGTTTCAGCCCGAAAACATTGGTTTTAAGCAAAACCATATGTTAGTAGTTATCAGTACAGATGAACAAATTCAGCTTCTGTACATGCTAAAAACCTTTCAGAATAAATGTTCTGTCAGACATTTTCACCTTGTATATAGTTCAGTTGCTAGAACCTTATCTTTGCACAAAGTTTATGCTCCAACCTGACTTGTGTACTTTTTTGGTATGCAAAACTTTGAGACCAAACTGGGTCACTAAAGCCTTTGTCAAAACTGCCCTTACAGGTGGAATTGAGGTGTCTGCGGGCACAAATGGGCAAACCCTTTGCGGGGTATGCATGTGGCCCGCAGAAAGTGGCAATGTCATGACCCAATCGGTGAGCCCCGTAGATTAAAAATGTTCCTGCAGAATTTTTTTTTTTTTTTTTTATGAGCGTGTTGCAGGCGACAGGTTGTCGTGAACACGTAGGAGTAAAGATAAAGTAGCTGAGACGCTGGAACATTGTACAGATATCTTGTTTTTCAACCCCCCCGAATCCTGCACTCATTAGTGCTATTCAACTGAAAGTGCTTCTCATGCACTCCTTACAGACAACCTGGCTGCTCGACATTAGGAAATGAAACACTCACAGCGTAGCTCAGTTTGTGTGGACATACTACGAGCATTGTTTATACCTTTACACCACATGCAACATTTACATTGCCAGTAAGGAGCCACTACTTGCACCTTACTAATGACTAAGGTGTCGGGTCAGGACAGCATACAACAGCATCACCTGTACATCATAAGTGTGTGAAACTTTGCAGTATCCATTTACCACATGCACAACAATGGCATGTATCATGAGGTGGCCACATTAGCCTGAAGGGCACAGCAGGACACAGATACACTCCCCGTACGATGCGGCTGCCGCTGTCTGTGCCCCTCCCACTGCATCCGCACGGGTGAACCCCACATATGGCTGCATATGACTAAGGCTTTGAGCAGTGATGCATGTTAGACTTCTGCTAAAGTTATATTTGCTGATACAACATGCCGAAACCCTGCGACAGACTGGCGACCTGTCCAGGATGTCCCCCGCCTTTGCCCACAAGTGGCCGGGATAGTCTCCGTGACCCCAAAGGGGACAAAACGGGTTTAGAAGATGAATGATTAGACCTGCTATAAATCAATGTAAAATCAATGTAAATAATGCAAATACATAAAAAATAGTACTAACAAGAGCTCTTTGCACTGTCTGCAAGTGTTAGGTTTTTATTTCCACCTCTTTCATTGAAGGAGCTGCAAAGTTAAAAGTAAGAAGATATTATTTTGGAAAGATGGCAGTTATTGTTTAAGAGTAGAACACAACGAAGAACATGCTGTTGCTTAGTTAATGTCATTTTTTTCTACAAAGCATATGACAGTTACAAGATTATATTTGTTCACATAAAAAATTCAACCAAAAAAAGTGTTGTTTACTTCAACAGTGATGCTGGTGTGTAGCGGTCACATCTTTCTGGAATTAGATATTTAAAGGAAATAAACGTTGTTGGTGTGCCGCAAAAATCTTTACACGGGTGGAGTTTTAGATAAGACTGGTTTCCTGTGCATGCTTTTTTGATGTGTCGTTATTTGTGTAAATGTGATTGAGAGACATAATGAAGACAGCAGCCACAGGTAAACAGATAGTGGAGATAAATGTCAACTCGGCAGAATATCTTGTATCTCCTTGATCCTGTCTGTGTGTGCTCATGTGTTTATGTGTCTGTCTGTGCGTGCTGATATATGTGTCAGCATGTACGTGTTCCACTCCACTTGTAATGCAGTGTGTTTACAAGTGTGCAGTAGGTTGCTAATAGTTACCTGGTCAATGACCCTCTAAACAAACCACTTCCCTCCATCTTCTCCTGCTCACCCAGCTAGCTTTGTTGCTGCTGCCACCCACTCATTCTCATTTACTACCAGGGTGGGGCAATGTGATGACGAAGGCTGCATACATTTAAAGTGAGACAACCTGGGCACTTTTTTTCCTGTGTGTAAAAACTGCTGAACATTTAGTTTTGAATCATCTGCACCCACGCAGTGGTGTTGTCTTTGTTCACTATTGTCTTTACTTCCTTTTTGCATTATATATTTTTATATATCAATAAAGGTATGGGCTTAATCTTCCAAACTTTAATCAGAATCTGATGTCATTTAGATTTGTGTCAGCCACAGGATGTAAACATTTAATTTTCATAAATGGCAAGTGTTTTTTTCTGGAAACAGCATAAGCACCCATATTCAGTAATACATATCCTTGTGTAGGCTGCACGGTGGTGCAGTGGTTAGCACTCCTGCCTCACAGCAAAAAGGCCCCTGGTTCAAGTCCTGGCTGGGGGACATAAAAACAGTATGTTATAAGTCCATATTTTACTCAAATAAAACATGTACAGTAAATAATAAAATACATGTGCGATGCATTTAGAACAGGGGACAAAACAGAAAATGTTTCTTTTGGATTAAATCAAGAGCCACAAAATCTCAATTCACCCTTATGGAAAATTTAATACCACTTTGACTTTGTTACACTGTTTTTATTTATTTATTTTTTTTTTTCCGAAAATGTGTATAAAATGTCTATTTCGGCATGAATAAAAACTGAAATATAAAGTAAAGTTAGCATTATCACAAAATATCAAGTTGTCTTTATCTTTTATTTTTAACTAAAGCTCGTATGACTTCCTTTCAAAATATAATATTTCCAGTGCCAAACAGGATCATCCCAGTTTATTTCATGTTCTACAACAAAAGGTTTTTAACAACTTGGGACAAAAATTATAGGTTAGGTCGACTTAGATGAGCCGTCATCCTTTTTCCTACTCATTATTACTGTAAACCTGAACCTAAACATGATTTTATGGGTTTGTGATCGAGTAATTATATAACTATTATGTTTGGTTCAAACTCGTAAAATAAACTGGAGCAATCACAAATAATCCTAATTTTTACCAAAGGTTTGTTTAGTATTTGAAATCTGTGCATTCTGAGGGAAGCGTTGAGCATTCAAGGCCTCTTGACATCAACAGTGCTGTTATAGCCTTTACATAGTTTCCCTGCCTTCGCCCACAAGTGGCAAGGATAGGCTCCGGCAGCCCCGTGACCCCCGAAAGAGACAAAACGGAATAGAAGATGAATGAATGAGTCCTCTTTAGTGTATTGGATATGAAAGTGAATGGTTTTGTATCAGACTGGAATTCACCTTATTTTTTTGTTTTTTTTTAAAAACATATAAATACAATGGTGAGAGCAATGCTCTTTCGTCATTAAAACCCTTGCAGTCACGGTATTCTGCTTTATAAACAAACATATGCAGTGCTCTAGAGTGCAACCAATAGTGCACCTAAAAAAACACCAACCTGAGCAGAGGTGTCAGGTCCCCTGGAAAAAGAAATGGGATAAGAAGGTATTATGGGACATCAATGATTAAATGATGACGTTTGTCCATCATTTTGAAAGTTATTAGACACAAATATGTAACCTAAGTGGATGCAGGGTATCTGATAACTGGCAGTGCATAGCTGTTTATTGCCCGGGTCTTATTTTTGCCATTGAGCTGGCTTCTCAGGACTTGCCTTACTTGTTGGAGGTATTTAGCTGTTGCAGCTTTCCTTGTTGCCTGCTCCAGGTTGCCATTTGTCTGCTGATTTCCAAGGTACTTGTAACTGTCCTCGATGTCTTCTATTTTTCCTACTTGGAGTGAGACCCCTGTGTGGACTATCTTGCCTCTTGTCACCAATCGACTGCATTTCTCGAGCCTGAATGACATCCCAATGTCAGTACTGTAGATCCTGGTGGTGTGGATCAGGGAGTCAATGTCACACTCTTAGAATATAGCTTTATGTCTTCCATGTAGAGGAGTTGACTGATAGTGGGCCCATTTCTGAGTGGGTATCCACTTTTTTTTTAACTATTGTAAATAAAAAAAAGCTCAGCTCTATTCTGATGCATCCACTTGCAAAGAAGGTTCATGTGGGTCTTGGTTTTCCTCGTCTGAGCAGGTATGTGCCTCAAAACAGTACGGCTGGATAGCTCCAACATTGCTTGCCAAGGAGCTGTAGGAGCTGTAAGCTAGCGGCAACGGTCCTGAACTCTGAGGTGAATTTCTGTTTTCTGCTCTGCCGAAACTATGTCCTAGATAATGACTTTTTTTTTGTCCTATAATGACATAATAATAAAGGGCCCCTAGTATTGTTTTTAAAATAAATCAAAATATGTTTGAAGTGGGACTTTAAGCACCTGTGATAGAAAAGCATAAAAATTTAGAAATCTGATTTCCTCACAGATACGGAGGCATGTGATTGGCTGGTATACTTATACATTTGCGGCATCTAATGATATTTTAAGTGCAGTATTTTTATTTTATTTTCATTTGCGAATGTTCCAGGATGAGACATGATAAATTAAGATCAGTTTTATGAGAAAACTGGATTAAATATGTACAAATATTTATTTAAATAAAGAAATTTCAGATTTGAAGCAAAAAGTTTCACCTAATACATTTTTAGAAACGTTTGACTGCAGATTCTGAAAGAAGGAGCAGTTGAAATGTGAGAAATTAAGGTAAGAGTTATGACATCATTTATATTCCCACCCATACGCCTGAATAAAAACTATATTTTCTAAAGCCAGACAAGTGACTAACAGCGGGAAAAAACAAGCAAAAAAGCAGTGGACTCAGTGGTTCCCCAAATGAACAAAAGCGACTGGCTTGGTGAGTGATAAGCACACGCAAGTGCTGATGGAGCTTTTTTAAAGAAATGTTGACATGCACAGACTCCATGTTGAGTGGAAACCCTAAAAAACACTGTGCAGCTATCAGCTGACAATGCACATAGCAGAATTCGACTAATGTTCCACTGACAGCATTTATGTTAAAAAAAAAAAAAAAGATAATTATGGTCAAAGTTAATCTCTGTTCTTGTCATGCATTTTTTTTTTCTTTATCGCTTTCGTGTGCAACTGTTAGGCAACACTTGTGCTTAAAAGCACGTCTGTGCTGCGTATCAGGATGAGAAGCGATGGAATTATCTGATGAGTCATCAGAAAAGGATGGCTTCAGTTTACATTTGAATTCCGAAACACATACACACAGCTTCTTCCATATATATGTTTAACAATAATCATATTTAGCAGCTATCTCTCCGAGCTTACAATAAACATTCACCCCAACGTCATGAGCAGTGACTCTAGTCATTCTCCGCCCTATATCCATCCCTCGACAGCATCTGTGACAACAGGGGGAGATGGTGAGAACAGTGGGTTGCAGCCTTTCCCAGCCACAGCCCAGAAGATTGGATCAAAGAGTCCACCTCTTGACTCTGCTCGCTGTCCCCCCCTCCAGGCCCCAGAGATGTGGGAAAGCCTGGGAGGGTGTCCCCACTGAGCGCGCTCAGGCAGTCGTATCAGCCTCCAAAACTATCACCATGGCTCCGTCGGCCACCGCATCAGCCAGGCCAGTGTAGTGATAGCGGTGTGGTGTTTGTGTGCGTTTCCTGTAATGTTGTTTCACCTTTCCACAGACCAAAACAGAAAGTGCCACAAAAGTTGGACTGGGAGCCAGTGAGGCTGAAAAGGCACCAGTGTGACAGAAATTCTTACAATTTCAATAGAGTTATGTGTTCACCATCTGTTTGGCTTGTGTGTCACAACTCACGGGAGAGCTGTGAACTGGCATGTTTTTGTCAGTTGTTTTCCATGCTGCATTGTGCCGTTTCTGTGACTCATCACGGTTTGTTCTTTTGTACAAAGCACACGACTCGTCTTACTTACTCGAAGCATTGTGACTCTTTTCTAGCTGGATCCTTACTCGTCAAAATGTGACAGTATTCACAGGAACCAAGAGGGACTTGTGCTATAAGAAACAAAAAAACGTATACTAGTTCTGTTGGGTTTTTGATGAAAGCCAGTATAGGGTCTGTGTAGCATCAGATCTGACAGCTATTGTGCTCACGCTCTCAGATTATACAACTATACATCACCACAGAACTCTGTAAGAATGAGAGAAATATGAAAGGAAGACAGATTAGTGACCCCTTATCAAGTTGTAAATGTCTCCAAAACAGGTTCTCAAGATGTTGTTTCATAGCTCACACCTCCTCTATCATACTATGCTTGTGTCACAGCTAGAGATTAAGTACTGCAAGCTATATTTAAACAAATGCACACACACACACACAAGTTCTGACTGCAATACATTTACATAGACTTGGATGTCACTTTTCCAGCCAATCTATTGCTCTAATTCAGCTTCCATATGTGAGGGGCAGACCTTGCTATGGGAAACTCTGTGACCTTAGGAGTGTTGGTCTCCTGCTGCGTGTGAACAGCCACCATCCTCTCTCTGTTTCCCCACGCTCCCGTTTCTACAGCTTCTCCTGCTCCATTCTCAACTGGACATTACATTTTTGTCTCATGATTATCGTGTTTCTGCGTCTCCGTTGACGAGTGACCAGCTGGCAATGAAAGACCTCATGATGCTTAAGTGCATGACTGCGAGTGTAGGGACATTGTTTCTCTTATATGGGCAAAGGTGTTACAAGAAAGAACTCTGACACATAACTTTGGCCTGCCTTGCACAGTAAAAAAGATAAAGGGCAAAAGAAAAAAGAAGAAAGAAAACTGTACCATTACAGAGAGCAAGAAATACATTGTGTCCAAGACATGCACTGAACAAGAATTTGAATGCATGAGAAAGAACTAAATCCAGCTAGACATCCATTAAACCTTTCTAAGCAAATATTGCTTGTTTTTAATAAAAGTTCAAATCAATAATTGCATTTAATTTCCAAAATGTAGCTGATGAGAAGATTAACAACCAAAAACTGAATTTACTCTGAGCTCAAACCACCATCTGAACAGAATTGTCATCATCGTGGTAAATTTACTCTGAACTAATTGGTTGATTACTATGATTGTTCCAGATTGTTCAGCAAAATTCAGTGTACTTTTAACATTATCAGCTTGGGAAAGTTTCTTTTCATGGTTGAGAATTAAAGCAAACGACCAAAAGTCTCACAGTGATTACTCCTCTATTCCATTCGGGCCCACACACAAAAACTTTAAACAATATTTAGCAAAAAGTGTGAAGAGTGAATGCTCCTAGTGACTGTTTTGCAAAGGAGCGCTCTGAGATAACCCCTGACATTAGCATGCAACATGCTCGCTCGCTCTGGCTTTTACCACACGTGATTGCACAATACTTTGGCAGTGACTGTGATGTTCTGCTCGTCACATGCTCTAATCAACAGTTCCCATCTGTACAAGTGTTATGTTTTAATACCAAAGTTGATGCACTTGATTTTCACACCTTAACTTTTATGTCTGGCACTTAACGCACTGTCTATTAAAAACAAAAACTATTACTGAGCGAATTTCCAAGTTCTTCCTAATGTGATGCAACCAGTTTTGGTCAGAATGTTTCACCAAAGGTGTAGAATTTGAATGAACACAGAATGAGGTTATTTTTGAACAGTCAGTCTGTTCCTAATATTCTGGATGTAAATTTTGCATTTTGACTTGAAACAGTTGAAACTATACATTTAGCTGAGAAAGTTTTATACACTGCAACATGGACCAATTATCTAAGCTTAATGACTAATCAGTTGACAGACAGCTATTTTGTTCTGCTGAGCTTTATTAACAATAAATGGGTCTGACTGTATCTATTTTGTTGTCGATTTAATTTTTATTTTGTTTTGTTTTTATAGGAACAAACTTTACCAAAATAACTGCCTCACAGTGTTAATGCAAAATTAGGAAAATCAACTATCTGATTATTTCTGTTTGTTGGCTTATTTACGTTGAGCTTGGTGGAAACTCAACTTCATATTCTCCAGACCAGGGGCCTGTTTCAGAAAGGAGGTTCAACCAACTCTGAGGTTAAACTTGAACTCTGAGTTGGTCAGTCGGGAGATTAACAACTCTGAGTTTTCTGTTTCAGAGAAGCTGATCGGTGTTAGATCAATCAACTCTGAGTGGACTGATTCGGAGGTGAGCGTGCGCACCGCGACTATAAGAAGCCATTATCAATGGAGCGCAGATATCACGAGTCACCATGGCAACCGTGAAAAAAAGAGGTCTGCACATTTTTCGCCAACTGAACTTGACGTGCTGCTGCAGAGTTACAGTGAATATGAGCACATATTCCAGAAGAAAAGCAACACCGCTGCATCTGCAAAACAGAGACAGTTAGCGTGGGAAAACATAGCTGCTCAAGTTAATGCCTAAGTTTGCATTTAAATCATTGTTATAAAATATTGGCTGTAATAACTTTTTAAATAGAGTAAGGAGTGAAATAAAAAATGGCGATATTTAGGTGTACTTTTGAAGTGTCATTCCTGGTGTAAATGCATGAAATGCTGCATAGTGTACAGAACCAATCTGGGGGAAAATGCATTTAACGTCGGTAATGTTTAGAGGACTTTTTTGTTAACCTCCCCCTCTTGCAAACGTTAGTTTAATATTAATACATTCAATTGTGTTTTTAAAAGTGAACTTTTGTCTACCCTTTGATCAAGTGGTATAGGTTTATATGGGATTAAGAAAGTAAGCAGTACTAGAAAATTGTGTTTCCAAAAAGTAATTGTTACATTAATTTAATCCAATGTCCCTTATTTCAATTCCATGTAGATGCTATCCTGCAGGAATTAAAAGAACATGGCAGCAGCTAAAAATGAAGTATAAAAACATAATTCAATCAGATCAAATGTGAGCATGTCATGGATGTAGGCTATGTTGACAATATTTGACATATGAAACATCTACATAGCAATACCTAATGGTGTTTTCATTGTATATATGTAATTGACTGCAACGAAAAACGGTAACGCTCAAACAAAAACGAATTGGGAAATGACAAAAAATTGAGTCTTCTCAAAATCCTCGTACGAGGTAAATATAGTTCTCTACGAATTAATGCAGCCTCCTCGTCTATTGGGTCCTCCAAAAAAGTACAAGCCATTCTTGTCACTTGTCTCTGTGTGACGGAAATGTGGACAATGAGGTTAAAGCGACAAATACCGCTTCGTCTTTAAAAAGGGGAGGGGACCGGCAGAAACCTTGAGTTTAGAGAATAAAACCTGCTCCCGACCAGGTTAGGTTCACAGCATAAGTAACCATGGATACTGACTCCGAGTATAAGTTACCTCTCTTTCAGAAACGGGTTTGACTTACTCTGCTTTCTCTGGTTTAACAAACCTCCCATTCTGAAACGGAAAACCCAGGGTTTCCCTGATTTCAGGGTTAACGCACTCAGAGTTTACACTTAACCTCCTTTATGAAACAGGCCCCAGATACACCCCTTTGTTGTTGTTTGTATATTATTTGTTGTTTTTGTTAAAATCCAAAAGGCCTACTAGGTTTTGCCTATTTATGGTGAGGATAGGCAGCATCATTCAGTGTATTGATCTAGAGTCCAGGGAAAAGTGGTGATCCAGATCTGTGCAAGGTGGCCAGGTTTTTAGCTAAACAAATCACAGCAGACAAATATATCCAATTTGGTAAAGTTTTGTTTTAAAGCGCGTGCAGTGAAAAAGCCCTTAATATGTACAAATTTATTTATTATTTGTTAATTTATTTATTTGTTATTGAAAAGCTGAGGTAAAATAGTTCACACAAAACACCAACATGTGCAGTTACTACCAAAAAGAAAATGTATTCTTTAATATGTTTGTGTTGTTTACACAAACTCTGTCTTGATTTTTGCCTCAATTTCTTCAGCTGTTGTGTTTTTGTGTGTATTTTGTGTTGGGAAAAACGTTGGTATTTACCTAATTGGCAGCTCAGTCTGTTATTGTTTTCACTTTTATTAGTTGCTGTATTTTTGGCTCGACTGGCTCCAGATCCATTTTGATAGAAAATATTTTTCATCAGCCTCTCAGCTGCCTTGTAGGTATCAAGGGAGCTACTTTTTTTTCCCTTCTTCCCGCCTACTCTTCTCCCACCTAAGAGGCTGTAAGAGGTCAAAGACGGTAACATTATTCCTATATCAAAAGTTCATTTGTGCTTTTACATAAATACAGTTAAATGTTTTGTTCTATAAAACTATGACAGCCAAAGGTCAAACCTTTACCCTATTACCTTTGCAACAAAAACAGGCATGAACTTTTTTAAAATAACTACATATATATGTATATGTAGGGCTGCACGATATGAGGAAAATTGCGATATGTGATATTAGTGATCAATATTGCGATAACGATAAATTTGCGGTAAATAAAAAAATAGAAAAATAAACAAAAACATCATTCCCATTTCATTGCAACAGTTTAAAAATTATACTCCTCATCAACATGGGGGACAAACATCTAACATAATAGGCCTCCATCTGATTGGTCAACAATGGGAAGGCGTCCATCTGATTGATCAAAGCATAAAGGGATTTATTTGATTCGTTAAATGCTTCAAGCTGCTAGAAGATTGTTTTAACACATTTTGGGTTTGCAATTTATTGCGATATTCGCCATCTTTTGCGATATGCATATTGCAGAGCTGGAAATTGCGATAACGATAGATTTGCGGTATAGTGTCCAGGCCTAATATATATATATATATATATTGAACCGAATGAGTCTGATCGGGGCAGAGTATTCCAAATGGCGTGTTTACATGACGCATTTTTCTTCCAATCTGGCGTTCATTCCGATTACTTTAGTCTATGTAAACACAGATATTGTCGATCAGATGAAGTTGGATTGACAGAAACACCCCAGCACCTGCTTTCATACATTCAGGAGAGCTGCTCAATGATCTGATTTAGTAGAAAAAAAAGTTCATGCCTGTTTTATTGCAATATATATATATGCGTTTACATAGACTAAAGTAATCGGAATGAACGCCAGATTGGAAGAAAAATGCGCCATGTAAACACGCCATTTGGAATACCATGCCCCGATCAGACTCGTTCGGTTTAAAATTTCTTTCTGATCGAGATAAGTGGGTTATGCCGATTGTTGATCCGATCGTTATGCATGTAAACTGTTCATTCCGATTACGTGTGACTGCTACTCTGGTTTTACATCATGCATAGAAGGTGCTTCAATCCAGGGAAGGCTTTTGAGCGCATGCAGGACAGACTGCTGCTCCGCAGACACCCGATATGACACGCGGACTCCTCGCCTCTCCCTTCCCTACGAGAGGGCGCTGGGGAAGAGCGCTTCGTGCCCTCCGACATCCGGACCCTGCGCGGTCCGGGCTGGGCTGCCGGTGGACTGAGCGAACCGTGTCTCCGAGCAGCGCAGCCGGACTTATAGTTTTGTGTTTTAGGGGAAGGGAGGATGCTTTGTTACGTGTATGCTATGTGTGGGAGGCTTCGGACTGCGAACGGTCCCGCAGCTCTAGGTGAACGAGCTGCCAGACACAGGAAAACCGTGTCTCCCAGTAGAACTTTGTATCCGAGCAGAGCTCGGGCCGTCAGCTCACACAGTGACTTTGGGGTGGTGTGTGAGCAAAGCAGATATGTCGCACAGTCCTTGGAAACCGTTCAAACAATCACATGGATTTGTGTTTCCAGTCGTGTCTCGACAAAATAAAGGCTGATGTCTTTCCCCCATATTTGCGTGCAGCCAAGATGCAGATTGCGGCATTTCCCGCATGGATTTCATGTTCATCCAAGGCTAAATGTTGTTAGCGCGTGTTAGGCTTCTCCTTACCCTTCTTCCGGCTCCGTTCCCGCACAAAAAAAGCACTGACCACACGGATTAAAAATAAAATGATGAGCGAACACGATCTTCATAAAAAGCATAACAATAATAAAAGCACGTTTAGAATATTGTCTTGTTACCGGGCTTGTTTACAGCAGGACTCATTTCCTCTTCCGGTATTTTAGAGAGTACTGCGCATGCCCAAACGATCTATTCCGACAGCAAGTGTGGCCCATGTAAACGTTTGTTATAATCGGAAAAAGATTTTCTGGGCCCATGTACACGTTTGAATTCTGATCCGATCTTTGATCCGATCAAAACGTTTTGCACATGTAACCGCAGATAATGTGTGCTTCAAAAAAGGGTGGTGTTGAGACCTGCCCGGGGTGTACCCCGCCTTTGCCCAAAAGTAGCCGTTATCCACTTCCTCATTTAGCATTGCCCCACTTCGTTTTCATTTTTTGTTTTTTTTTATAATTTTTTGCCCAATTGCAAATATCTCTAATTGTTGAAATCATTAAAAAAACTGATTAAACTGTTAAAAGTTGGCTGTTTCTGATGCATTACAGAGAGTAATGAATGATTTGTAATTTCGTCATTTTTTTTATTCAAACAAAGTCATGTAAAAAACGTTTAACATCTTTTAGAAAGTTATCTTTTTTAGAAATTGTGCCAAATTTCTTTAGTGACTGAATAAAAGATATTTTGAAATTAGCTTCAACTATTTAGTCGGAAAAGTAGCTTGATGTTTGACGTTGACATGTCTGTCTGTGAAGGGGTATGTTTGTGTGGCAGGATGAGTTAATTGGGCTCCCAGGTGTAGGCAATCCCATACTGGTGATGCTAATGAGCACCAGGCCACTTATAAAATGGGAATGAGCTGGCTTCCCTGGCTGGGTTCCTGCAACTGTCAGTGCAGTACATGATATCACCACTCATGTCACACAGCGGGTCGGCTTGTGACTGGAGTGAAGGTGAAATGGGCTCCATGTTTCACCCCGTGATATCCCGCACCGACTGGGTGTTTAGGTGGAACCCACTGCTGCTGGGACGGTTTTTGGCCTTCATTTGGGAGTGTTTAACAGTTTTTTTTTTTACACTGGTCTCTCTCATACTCCGCAGGTTCGAACGGGTTAGCCGCAGACAGAGGCGTCTCCTTTCCCACCTCTCTTTCGGCCGACCATGTGACTGCACAGGTGCTCATAATACCCTGGAGGGCTGTTGGGACTCGTGACCTCCTACTCCTCTCTGGCCACCTGCAATAGTGACTCTGGTACACAAGTGGGAATTCACTTGTTTAATTTTTTACAATGTATACCTGCATGTGGGTGTTTTGTTCTGTTTTGGTTCTTGTTGTGTGCCAACTCTGCTTGTTTTAATTTTGTCTTTTATTCTATTTATAATATTTTTAAAAGTTGGAACCACGCCTCCACTTGGTTGAATCCCCTTAGACTAGTGTGCCTGAACCACTCGTGTTTCCACATTTGTATCACTCAAGTATGTGTGTGGACAAACCCCACCACTTTTGACTAACATATACACCAGATAGTAATGATGATAATCACCTCTGTAATCATCCTCCAGATTTCTGTAACTCCCCTTTACCCCCCTTTCGTCTGTGCCCTTTGTCTCTAACATCCCTCCCTTCTTTCCTCTTCTTTCCCATCCGGTCCAACAACAAAACTAAAGGATATAAATATAACGAATATAGCTAAAGTTTAGCCTAGATTACAAAATACACATCTTGTTTGTCAGAACATCCACAACCCCCTGTTCTAACAGTAAAATATGTCCAGCACAAGAGGCATTTAGCTCCTGTCTGTCTGCTCAGCCGTTGGACAGGACGAGTAAAAAACAAAAACAAAAAAAAAGACAGACACTGGATTTATTAAGTGGACCTGACCCAGGATTACTTTTGTAGATCAGGTAGCTATAGTGTGTTATAAATTAGGACTTGCCCCAGCACGAGCCTGACCAGTAAGTCAACAGCGTTTAGAGTCAAAGGTCAACAGGGGGGAACCTAAAATCCAGGCAGCTATTCTCTGAATTCTGCGGTTTTTGCATAAATATTTTCACTGCATTGTTTTTGAAAAGCCCAATACTAAAAATATTTATTCTAAAAATCTGTCTGCACAATATCATCAGCTGGAGGCAGTCTCCGCTGTTGGTGGAAATTGTTGAGCCTTGTAGAAAGCTAGCCTATTAGCCATCTGTAGCACAGGACCAACTGTAATAACTCCTAAATTTCACTTGACCAGCCTCATAACCTCCAAGTTATTTCTCCCATGATTGTTTAGCGGTGGGGGCCAAAGCCTATTAAGCAGTTTTCTGGCAGAAACAACACAGCCGGCCTTACTAATAGCAAGCTATTGCTAAGAGCTGCGGGGAACAGTTGCTTACATGGTGTGTTTGTCTTTTTAGCACAGTGAATCACCATGCTTATTTCTGAATATCTGTGGAAAGTACCTGCTAAAATAAGCAGGATTGGCTCTATTTGTTAATCTTGTATCTGAAAGTCATAAAATCGAAACAACTGTAATGACCACACAAGACGGCTGAGCTGTGAAAAACTGAAAAAGGAGTCGGAGGCGGTGGCAAAAACTAGCCCTTGTGGTCAGAGAAGTTTACCTTTTGAGGCGAATTCTCGTGAAAATAGTGGGTTAAAGAGATGATGGCAGCAACAGGGATATTTAGTGCTTAGCTGAGTTTTCACCCTACAATTTTGTCACTATCCACTTTAGCTAAATTTGATTCACTAACCACATAATGATATTGCATCTTTGTGTCCAAACGTCCTCCTTTATCTCCTTAATCTTGCCGTCTATAGTACAGTATGTTTGTATGGGTGTGTTGAAGCCTGTGTACAGCCTACGGCCCAAAGAAAGAATGAAAAAGCAGCCTTTTCTCGAGCAGTGATTGGAAGCAGATGTTGAGCCAAGCAAAGTCAGAGAATAAAATGTTTCGGAAAATTCTCAGGGCTCTCCCTTCCCTTTCTGGGCTCTGGCCCGGGGAGCCAATAGTTACGCAGCATCCACCGGTCTTTGGGGTGAAAGAAGCACTTCAATTGGATAGTGACACAAACGTGGGTGTTGGGAGCAGATGTCCTGGGAAAGTTGCTGAAATCCCACTCGACTCACAGCAAATGCAGAGCAAAAACATTTACTTGTTCAACTGGACAGAGACTAAAAGCTTGTGTTCATCCAGCGGAACTTTTTATCCTTTAAACTCATCAAGATGTAACGTTTCGGAACGACTCAGTTTCACCTTTTTTTAAGGTGTGGCATATCAAGCAGTCGTACAAGTCATTTGACGTTGACTTTATAGCGGCTTTCTGTTGTGTTTCCTTATGGATGAGTTTTGAGCTAAAGGCAACTGAGCCTCTCCACACCGTTGAGATCTCTCATCACTCATCTTCCTGTTCTTTCACCCCTCTGCTACTCCATTACTCCTTTCCACCTCCTAACCTTTAACCCTCCTTCATTCAGCATTCGATTCCATCTCTCACCTCACTCCATCTCCTTTGCCTTACTGCCCCCCCACCTTCTCACCCGTCATCAGCAGCCCTGACTCAGTCACACTCTGGTTTGCATCTGCACACAAAGCCCCATCTCTTTCTTTTATTGTGCCAGTCCATCGCCTATTCACAGAAACGGTTCAACACAAATCAATCATCTTTCCCTAATGGAAAGTCCACATTAACATGAGAGGACACTCCATTTCCGTCCCAGAATGCCAGGTCGACAGGTACCTGAGCATCAGCCAATCTCCATCCAGGGGCCAGCAGGCACTTTCATTTCGGGAGGTATAGTAAGGTGATTCCGTCGAGCCCAGAGGTGGCTCGGGGTGTCAGTGGTGTATTAACTGAGAATGTGACAATGGCAATAAAAATGCAAATTACCAGCCAAACAGGGGATGGCCTGGACCTGCCCTTCATAAGCCTTGATAATACATTCACTGCACCTGCCAAGACATGTGCTTCAACACATCTCAGACACAACAAAACAGTGAACCAGAGGAAGGGACGGCAGGTGAAGAGGTTCAGAGTGTGTGTTCAACCTTGAGACCATTAGAGCTTTGGCAGAAGAAGATGTTTTTGTTTTGCTGACAGTCATTTCTGATTTGTCAAATAGCTCTTATCCTACTCAGTTAACCTTCGTCTTTTGTTAAGTTCATTAAGGAAATGTGTGATTGAAAAGCAGTAAAA
Source organism: Oryzias sinensis (assembly GCA_037389245.1). Taxonomy (NCBI): domain Eukaryota; kingdom Metazoa; phylum Chordata; class Actinopteri; order Beloniformes; family Adrianichthyidae; genus Oryzias; species Oryzias sinensis. Next base: position 24,885,685 of record CM074488.1, read on the forward strand.
TGACTGTCACATAAAAAGATTTTGGATTCTCAATAAAAAACTTATTTTGAGACTGTTGATGACCACAGATTTTTTTAAGAGCTTCTTTACAATCCTTATGGAATTGCAATTTTTTTACGAGTTTTAGATACTTTCAAAGATGTGATAAACAAAATGCAATTGCTGTGACTTGACTCCATTCAAACATTGCCCTTATGCTTGAAGTTTAGTGGCCCCCTGCATTAAACTGATCATCTGTGTACTTTAGTTAACAATTATGATAGATAATGTTTGTTAATGTCTTAATACCATTATAGCTGACATTGGCCCCAGGAACCATGTATTCAGTTGAGCAAAAAAGAGCCTCCTGGGAGAGATTGACCATATTTTGTAACTTTGCTGCGTAATGGAACCAGTGACTGGGTCTCTGGTGTGTCATGAGGATTCTCACTTGAGGGAGACCACATTATTTCAATGCTGCGACAAGAAATACAGTTATGTTAGAACATGAGTTATTTTAGGCCTTATACACATTCAGGCTATGCTGCAACTTAAGTAAATAAAACAAGTAAATGAATTTAAGTAAATGAAAACAAACAGAACATTTTTTGTTTTAGTTTAAGAATTCAAATTGTTCCAACATTGCTTTTTCATGTAACGGTCAGTTATTGTAAATGTGGATTGAACCCCTTTTAAAAACCATTGTGCTATCTTGGATGACCCCACCCTTACATTGACGTGTTCTCCCTACCATGACAAAGGTGGATAAAGGTGGAAAGATTTCATGTAATCCATGGACACCAGTGAGGATCACAAATCATTGAAGAAAAAAGGTTCGGAGCACTGTCTAGTGGGTCTAAATGACCCAACTCCCAAAGGCCACAGACAAGGACCGGTCTCTGGAGCAGTTGGTAACATGCCGCAGGAAAAAAAAACATAACTTGTGTTTTTTTCTGTTTTATTTATTATCTGATTCTAAAGGAAGTTTTGTTTTGGAAAATTTCTGGATTCTCCCCACCACATCTTGACGCATGTCAAGTTGCTCGGTCACGTTTCGGAAAAACATCTCTTACTTTCTTAAAGTGGCTGCGCTGATTGCTAAATTACAGCCCTCAAGCTAGCAAAATTGACGAAAAACAAACTTTGGAAGGTTTTTTCCTGCAGAAAAAGAGAGGAAACAGAAGAAGAACCGTTGACTTAAAAAAAAAAGAAAGCTGCTTTTAAAGGCCACAAAATCAAATATGGATTTATTGTGGCACACCAAACATGCTCTGTATAATATTTAGCAACCAGCTGTCTAATATTGCAAAGATGCTGCTAATAAAGGTGGATTCAAACTAAATACTAGCTTTTTTTTTAAAATGCCAGTTCTAGTGACCATTTTTTTTTGTCGCACCTTAAAACTCTGATGAGGTTGAAGAAGGTGTCCAATTCATTTAGCTTTCACTTTGACAGTTATGGGTTGAGGGATATGTTGCATTTTAATAGTTCCTGCACAAATTCTAGAGTAAAAAAAAAAAGTTTAAACCAACTGTAGGTATTTTAACAGAGGATGAGGATAAACTTCAACCAAGTTAAAGGAAACTGGAAGCTAAAAAAAAGAAAACGAAAATCAAACGCCCACTTTAGCCCTGTACAGGCCGGTCCATGAAAACATTGTCTGACATTAGACCGGTCTGTGGCCTGAAAAAGGTTGGAGACCTCTGGCCTAAGGGGAGCCTTAGCCCTGAAGTAGGACGAGCATGTTGACTGCAATTTACTCCTTCTGAAAAGTGGAGTTATAAAATGAGTTGTGTTAACTAAATTAAGACAGTGCAGGCAACCCTGCTGACATTGGTGGCTTAAGGAGTTTGTTATGTGGTTTACGGTAGAAGTCATTGTACGTTAGCACTCATTTTTTCAAGTAAAAAAACAGGTCAATGAGATCTACATACTGTACCTTCTCCTTCCCCAGAAAAAAGTTTGCATGGCAACATTAATCAGGCAGGCATATTTTCCTCTTCTCCGCACACTTGCTTTTAATCTTTCTCAATCTCTCCGGCTCTTATAAAAACTGCATGCATGAGATAGATGTCTTTCTGTGAAACCCCTAGAATAAATATTTAAGTTAGAATCTGACAACGAGCTCCACTCTGCTGTCAAAAGAGCTGCAAACTGCTGACAGCAGGAGGTGATGCATTTTGTCAGGGTTGGTGAAAATGATCTCTTATCTCTTCATGACTAGGTGTCACTGTTTTTGCCCTGCATACTCATCTTTTCCATTAAACAATGTTGTTTGGCACCACATATCAGAATTTGAATTAGCGGACGATGTCTCTGAATAAAGATGGCTGTTGTTCACCTGGTAAAGTGATAGATTGTGTGAGTTAAAATATGTTGACTACTTCCAGTCAAAGGTAGGTGAAAATTCATTTTAAAACAGGGAAAGGGAGCTCTGTGTTTAGCTGTTGAGTAGTCTGTTATGAGTGATATCACAATGACTTGGATTTTGTTCAAAGTCTGTTGAGCATGCGGTGTCTGGGGATGTATTTTAAAACCTGCCCGTGATCACGTCTGGTCTGGATCATCAGCTCAGACAGAGTGAAGGAGGTGGAACACGAGCAGAACCACCTGGGTAACTTCAGTCTGTCCTCTGCCAAGAACACATCCAGCAGGGATTATCTGAAGGGGAGCCATCTTTAAATGTTTTAGGTTACATCAGTAGAACCATTGCGTTTCTGTGTTTTTTTTGTCATTTATTTTTCAGTTTTACGCTACTTTTGACAATCACACTTTTCCGGCTTACAGGCAACAGTTTCAATGCTCAATTTTATATGGACCATATTTGAAACCCAGCCTTAAATTGTTTTCTGTTTAGGTTTTTGATGAACTCTCATCTCATTTATTCCTTCAGACTTAGCCAACTGAAACACTCAGGGATCTTGACCTGGATTTCTCTGTTTAACAGCAGCACCGCTGAAGCTGGCCCAAACAGCTGTGCAGTTCTGGCCAACAGGCCCTAGAGCTGCATGTTTTCTGTCTGTAACAGATTTTATGTGAGGGGTTAAAAGCACATGAATGGGCCCCTCTGTGTTGGTTCCAATTTTACGTCACCTCATCTGTGCACAAGTGCTAGTCAAAACTGAGGAGCCAGCGGCCAGCAAGTAAGTGAATCTACAGTCAAAACATTCAAGCCAGAGTCAGAGGAAGCCAAACTTGTTCCCATTGTAGTGTGCATTGTTCTGCTTGAGCCCCAAAATGTTGTTGGATTGTTAGATGACAGACCAGTGCTCCTGCACTTGGCCGTGGACCTCACCTCTGGTCTCGCACTCCCAGGTGACCCCAGTTCAGTCTGGATGAAGCCCTGCTGCTGCACTTTTCAAACATGTACAGTAGTTGTAGAGTGAGATAACCTAATTCTTCTCTAAGAGTTCTGGTACATCGCCTGTCTGTCCTGGGAGAGGACCCCACCTTTATATGGACATCCCTGAGGTTTATTCTTTTTTTTCTGGAATCCGTTTTTTTTTAGGAGTTTTTCCTTACCGAGAAGGAGGGTCTAAGGGCAGGGATGTCCAGTTTAGCTTAGTCTGTTTAGTTTAGCAATTATCTACTGTATTTTATGAGAGATTTCATGATCTTATACAATTACCGGCATGAAGCCTTTTGAGACAAGTGTTATAATATTGGGCTATATCAATACAATTGAATTAAGTCTATAAAATATTCCAAAGTTTTACAATTAAACTTGGCAAAGCAAGTTCTGTTTTGCAGGATACAAACTGAACAAGGTGTTGTCCTTGGGTGATGTACTAAATTATTATATCCTTTGTTAAAATATTCTTAAACATGTTACATTCCCAAATGGAGCAAGTCATCACAGCATATATTTCTTATTTATGTTTTGTAGAAGAAAGCAAAATCATTCTCTTATATGTACTTTTAAAATTGGCCTACAGCGACACATAGTTGGGGCAAAAGAAAGGTCCCAAGGCATTGGGGGGATCAAACTATCAGTATTTTAGTTCAAACTTTATTCCTTTGTGGAAACTTTTTTGTTGCCAATTTTGATCATTTATGCATTAAATAAGAAAGCGAGAAGAGCGACCCATGCATTTTAGGCATGGGTCGCTCCGCTAATGTTGAGATGATGCTCGTTTTGTTTAATTCTTAGCCATCCCCGTTTGCTGAAACAGCTTAAGATTTACGGACCTAGCACGTCGATGAGTAAAAGCGAGAAAAAAATTCGACTAAAGTCTTCTAACATTAGTTTGCTTAACCCATGTGCTATCTTAGATGACCCCACCCTCACATTTACATGTTCTCCCTACCATGACAAAGGTGGATAAAGGTGGAAAGATTTCATGTAATCTATGGACACCAGTGAGGTTCACAAATCATTGAAGAAAAAAGGTTCAGAGCACTGTCTAGTGGGTCTAGATGACCCAACTCCCAATGTTAAAGTGCCTAGAATAGCACAAGGGTTAAAAAGTGATTTAATTAGTTATGTTGCTGACTAGAAAACAACTGAAATGTGTTTTAATGAGGTAAATGATGCAAGAAATATTGTAATTTTGAAGAAAACTAAACATAATGGTGATTTTTATTGTATCCATATGAGAAAGAAAGGAAAAAAAGACACCACACACAGTTATAAAATCTGTCTTCACATATATTTTATACCATTTGGAAGTACATTAAGTACATTTTAGAAATAGAAGCTACAGTTTATAAAACCTTTCCAGCAGAATCATTGATGGGCCAGCATCAGCCTTTTATTCCTAGCAGACAGGTCAATTTTGTTTTAAGAGAAAAAAGAAAAAAAAATACAAAAACAAAACAAAAAAACAGATCGCTACATTGCTTTGTCCTGCGCTACCTTTAAGTTCCCATGAAAGCACCAGCTATCTGTGTCTTTTGTCTCTTATAAAATATAAATTATTGAAAAATATTCAAATGCTTGTGAACTAAATATAATAAAAATGATCTCATAACAAAAATACAGACACAATATAAAAAATATACACAAAGAAAATACATCCAAGACAATAAGGCTTTTCCTTCTACTATAGTTCTGAGATATGCATATGTCACAAAATATTGATTTAAATACACTCGTCTGACAAAGAGACACACATAAACAAGTCCTGCAGTAGATTGGAGTCTCCCATATGAAAAAAGTACATTTTCCTAACAAAACATTAAAAAAAAAAAAACATTTAAGGTAAGAAACTGTTTTCTGCACTTGTGCAGCCATACTAATATTCGGATTTTGTTTTTGTCAAAGGATTTTATCTTTACACAGGGGTTAAAAATGTAGAAAAAAATATGCAAATGACCAAAAAAACAATGTTTTGAAAAAGCAATATGTATTTACCCCCAAATACTTTAAGATCGGATTTATGTTGAAAAGGTCATAAGTTTAAAAGTTCCTTACAATGAAAAAGTGAAAAAGATCTCAAACATTTACTGCACCTCTGTTCTGCATTCAGTTAGAAACAAAGACTTTGTCCTATATGTGTGTGTTCTTAATGGAAAAAATAAAAAAAAGACAACACTTTCCATATACATGAGAAATTTTTGGTCCCTGTCCTCTAACGCTGTGGATACCCCAATGCCCCGTGGCCAAAGACCTCACATGGGTTTTGGTTATTATTCCTGCTTTGTCTGTTGCTTATTTGTGTAATCTGGGTCTCAATAAAGCATTATGAAATACAATCTGTACAAATAGACATCTCAAAAGCTATTTTCATCCATATAGTAACATTCAGTCACTGTAAACAATAACATTGTATTCTAAGATAATATTCAACTTTGGCATTTCCCAGTGTAGAGCCACTGTTCCCACTGTGGGGAGGAAACTGCTGCCCGTTTGTATGAATGCAACCAGTGAATTGTCAGGAAACTCCAAAAAAAAAATAAAAACCTTGTGTGTTTTTCATACAGTTTGAAATCAAACGCTCTGCCATTCGGCCAAACAGGTCTCAAGTGAGCTAACTTGCTTTATCTCTATTGCTTTCTATGATCGCCTGCGTTATCCGCAGATTCCTTTCTGGCACCTTCATCTCTCTCCCCCCCTTGGAAAAAAACAACAACTTCACATTCTGTACATTTCCTATCTGCTATCCTTACGATGTACCTCCTCACTGCACTGGAGCTGCACTCAGACGGCCACAGCAAGCTGTGTAACAGAAAAAAATTGAGGAACATTTGACATTCTTAGGGCTTTCAAAAAAACAAATAAAATAAAAACAAAAACAAATCTCTTCCTCAGATAAGTAATGCCTTTTTCACAGAACAGACAGGACTACTGGGATAACGCAATCCTAACATAAACAATGACCCGGCAAGTTATTCATTTAATCCGCACATCAAACGGTTCTTCTTAGCAAAGGCTCCTGAATTTCCCCGCATAGATTGTCTACATTTTGCTAATACTGGTGGTAAATGCAAAAATGCACAAGTTTCAGTCACAATATGTGTCCTTTGACAAAATGGCAAACATATACATAAAGGTGAGTCAGTTTCTAAAGCAACGGTTACTTTCATTCGTCTTTCAGACACTATGGAAATGAGTCATCTCTACCAAGGCTTTACCCGGGACAAAGCTCAGGGCCAGTGTTTCTAGTGTTGTGTGATCCTAAATCAGCACATTTCAGTTAAGAGAAGTTTCACTTGAATCTTCACAAGCAAAACTCTCAATAATTTAATTGGCCTGGCTGGTTTACCTTGGTCCTTTCTAGCAGTATAATACTGGCACAAACTCCTGAAACATCAAATTATGAATAACAATTTGATTTTTTCTTTTTTTTTTTTTTTTTGGTCCTGCCGAAAAAGTGTCTCCTCTCTATATAGAAATCATGTCTTTAAATACAGTACAATGCCTTTCTCGGTTCAGATTTGACTTCTTGGGAGCGAAAAGGGAAGTTTTCGCTCCCCTTCTGTTTAACTGAGCACTGAAATGCATCACTATAGACAGCTCCTCCCCGCTTGTGGTTCACCCTTTGTCTCTTGCTGCTCCTGCCTCCCCCACTTTTATAACCTAAACACAAGAAAACCAGCAGTCTACCGGTTAAGCTTCATTTACTAAATAATACCAGGATATGTGTGTGTGTGTGTGTGTATATATATATATATATATGAAATAAAATGTAAAAAAATGACACAACTGCACATTTGCTCGCTCACACCTCTCCGATGCAGGGAACGAATACAGGGGTTTTTGGCTTCTGCCTTCCTTTAAAACATGGTCTGAGAATCAGGAGCTCAGAGCTGAAAAAGACCACAGTTGGTCATTAAAAACATTCGGGTCCCCCCCGCCCAAAATGCTTTACCAACTAAATCAAACAGTTAAGACTATTTTAAAAGCCTCAGTCCGTGTGGCTCCTAAACTTTTGTCCTCACTTCTTTCATTTTTTTCTGTCCCCCTCCCATCTCTGCTTTCACTCGTCCGTATCAGGCTTTACGTCCAACATGGCGTGGAGCTCCTCGGGAGTGTAGCCCAACAAGCTTTTCAAGTCACAGACAAAGCGGTAGACGTAGCGCTTCCCAGACGTCTTGTGGATGATGTTCTTGTCGTAGTAGTAACGAAGGCCACGGCTCAGTTTCTCATAATTCATCTTGGGCTTGTTTTTTCTCTTCCCCCACCTCCGGGCAACCTGGAGCAGCACAGATAAACAACGACAGGCCCCAAACATTAGCATGTATTTATTAGAAATCACTCTGCATATAAAAAAATACTACTATGATGAGCTGGAATGATTTTCTGCCACTGTTTTTAGAAAGGAAGCCATTTGGTTCATATGGCTAACTACTCAGGACCTCCCATCTCGTGTGCTGGTGACCATCAGGGTCATGACCTCTCACCTCATCTGGATCAGAAAGCTTGAACTCCCAGCCGTCGCCTGTCCAGCTGATGAAAGACTGGCAAGACTTGTCGGTCAGGAGCTCCAGAAGAAACTGCCACAGCTGGATGGGGCCACTACCTGCAGAGCAGACGGCGGAAGAAAAGGAGGTGTTCATTTGAGCCGCTTTCAACTGGGAGGAAGCTCTGGTTGGGACGATTGATCACTGGGATGGTTAAATCACACTAAAGCTTCAATGCATTCAGTTTCTACATTACAAATAATTACCAGTCAGACGTCTTTCTCTGCCAACTTGAGCCCAAAGGACTCAAAAATTCATATTTGCACAACAAGATTACAAGCAGACATTGTAGGTCCATAAATAGTCCCTTTTATTGCACCACTGTGGAAAATGTTGTGCCTTTTTTCTTTTACAAAAAAAGAAAGAATTTGAGGTCTAAAGGAGTCAGATTCTTCCCCTTTTGCACGTGAAACTGCTAAATATTCATGCCAATTATTCACTTAGCTCTGAATAGAAACAAAGTAAACCTTCTAATCTGGGTCAGAGAGAAAAACCGAATTGGAACCAAATGTCCGACTAAATACAACAGTCTCATTCATATTCCCTGTCTGCCAGTTGTTCTGTACAGTATGTGAATTTAGAGACTGTGTCTATATGAGTTCCAAACTGATGAAATCACCGTTTGTGAAAAAAAAAAAAAAGTCTTGTTGCCTTTGGGCCTCGGCAGCAAATCTATGGGAATTGCGTGCCTGAGCACAACAGCTTTCTTATGATACAATGCAACATATTTTCGAAAGAATCAAAACAAAGACAATTAGTTGCACAATTGCACAATAATTTAAAAAGCTGATGCTTTTTTTTAAAGCAGTTGACAGAAAAAGACGCAAAAGCAGAACAAAGATGCCCTAAAAAAAAAAAAAAAAGGCCGGTTCTGTCTCTGAACTAGATTCACTGTGCGGCACTTTAATCGTGTGGTTTTCTCTGCATACACAAGAACCCACCCACTTTTGAGGCTCACACGTTCAAAATCACACCTGCCGGTGCAACATGCCGCCTCAGCAAAACTGGAGCTGAGCAAAAGTCACCTCTTTTAGAAAACCAAAGGTACCTCTGCACGATGCAAACAAAAGCTTCCTTGGAAACAGACCTGTGGGTTGAAGCACTGAAATGGTACTTCAAAGCCGTTTTTTTTTTTTTTTGGAAGGATTGAAGGTGGTGCGCGACAAAAGGCCCCTCCGAGTTTGGAAAATGGGCGCCTGTGCAACACTGCGTCTCTTTCACACAGAAAAGTGCGGCTCACATTCCAAAAGTCTGCCTCTGCGGCACCCGGCCCACATAAGGATGATACCAGCCCCCCCCTTGCAATCTCACGCCAGCGACCCTTTTTACACACACACTCAACTTTCCAAAAATACACGACAATTTTTTAGGCACAATGGGACAGAAGTACACTGTGCAGCAAACGGGCAGCAGCCTACAGTCCCAGCAGTGTTCAACAGGAATTCAATGCTGTTGAAGTTTTTATATGTGCAGCCACGGTTTAAAAAAAGAATCGAAAAAAAAAAAACAAGGCCTATTTCAACATGACTTTATTGTTGTTCAACCTGACTGCTATTAACAGCAATGCCAGTCATAGACTGATGCGGGCATTTTTCCATATCGCAGTCAAAGAGACCGAAGAGAAAAACAACGACTGAAAGTTCATCAGGTTGCAGGGCTTTCTGAAGTTGCTGCAGGTAGGTTGTAAATGCTGAATTATCACCGGAAAACCACAAAGATGACAACTGGAGCTTGAGCTATCTAACTGCAGGCTTATCTCCCTCCATGAGTGTCACCTCGTCACTGGAACAAGAGGCCACGCAGAGCAGCCTGCCTGTCGAGCTGCAGCACTTTGGAATAAAAAAAAGTAGCTCTTTTAATTTAGATTCATTTTCTTCCCTTTTATTTTGTTTTATCGTTTCTAGCATTTTTGCTTCTTTATTTGGTGTTATGCATCCCTAAAAAAAGAAAAAGGAAACACGCTTCATGTTCCCTGAGAGATAGCTGTTTAGAAAATATTAGCATGATTATATTCTTCCATTTTAGTCTAATGGTTTGGTAAAACAGGGTGGGGGGGGGGGTGTAACTCCAGCTCTAATGGTTCAAAGGGAGTTCGAGATTGCATTTTACTCTTCATTATTTGATTATATCGATATTATGGCATTCTCCAACATCATTAAAAATGAATGACTCATTGTTCTTCAAGAGGCTTTTGAACTAACATTCACAAATATAACCAATTACTAGTGCATACTGACTTTAGGCCCATCCAATCAGACATTGTTAATCATTAGAAAGAGGAAAAATCCTTCTTAGACTTCGCCATGTTTAACAGAGATTTAAACACAACTAATATAGCCCCAAAATTTGAAGCTGTCCAAGGGCTTAATTTATAAAAACAAAGATCCTTTCCTTTCGGCCCAACATGATCTTGCAGGATAATAATGACCACATATATATTAATAGCTGTACTTATGACTCACAGTTCAAATATAAATCCACATAACCATTTAAAAGTATCAAGAACTGCAACTTTCAAGCTGAAAACCAATAACACATTTGCTTCAGAGGCTGCAAATATCTCCACATCTTTGTGAACTAGAAGAACAGATACAAGCGGCTTTTTCAAAATGTGTTAAGTGTGAAGATGCCTCATCAGATGAAGAGATAACTGTGCTCTGGTGCAGAAGCAGGCATGATTTCTGTGTTTCACTCTCGTTGTTAGGGACAAGCTGTTAAAAAAAAAAAATGGGTTGAGATGCGGGCTGCAGATAAAAAAACAGGTATACGAGAGATGTAGATAGAGTGAGAGAGTGAAAAAGAAGAAAAACAGAAGAAGTTATGAACAGAATCTATTTTGTTTCCTGCCAACTTTCAGTGCTCTAGGTAGAGGGAGGGGGGGGGGGGATTTTTCCCCTCTCTAAAAAGGACACATTACAATCCTCCCACATCTGGAGCTTTTGCAGAGCATCGACAAATGTGTAACAGCTGTGATGAAAATTGTATATAAAGCACGAATAATCAGAGCTAAAGGGTTTAAACAGGTTGTTTTACTTCAAACTACTGACTCAAACTAGTGTGGAAACTGTAATTACAGACACAAATGGAATTCTTCCAAGACACTCTTCACAATGTTGCGTTCGGCCTTGAGGATAAAAAAAAAAAAACGTAATGAATTCAAGTCTGACCCTTGGACATGTAACAGTACCTGTGTATCCTGCCAGCGCCGCTGCTGGGATGACGGGTTTATCCTTGCTGAGGTCTGAGCGCTCCCTCACGTAGTCTTTGAAGGTGCCCTTGGGTTTGTGGCCATGCAGAGCAGTGGAGTAATCTTCCGAGTCAAAGCTGTCGTATGACGGTACCCGCTGAAGACTGTTGAATGAGGACTGGCTGCTCCATGACTGGGTCAGTCGGTCACAGCTTTCAAAGCTATCAATGCTCTCAAAGGAGTCTTGACCTCCGAGCTTGCCTGATTGGAGAAAAAGGAAAAAGACGAGCGGTTATTGGTGAAGAGGTGTTTTTCCATCAACATGTACTGTAGTGATTAAAGGCAGAAATTGAATGAGTTTAAGTAATTATTAAGTTCCATCATCTTTTGATCTATTGTAAAAGTCTTCCCAGTGGTCTTTTAATTATGATTATGCTGTTTTTAGCTAAAATAAAAAACATAATTTCTGCAGAGAGGCAGTAGTTCAATAAATGTTTGCCTGCAAGTTATAGGCTGTTGGTGCTGAGCAATTCCGCCCCCACTTCCCATTACCCATTTGATTACATTCTCTCCCGCTAGCTTGCAACCTCTCACAACCGCAGTGTAACATTAATGGCAAGAAATATCAAAACTATCTAGCCGTACAATGTTGAGCCAGAGGTCTGCTCAGAAGTGCATGGATCTATTTGTCTGCAAGTGGACACTGGAGCAGGGAAGGGGGTTTGTGGGCCGCTGATAGTAGCTTCTATGTAATGTCTATGAGCTTTTTCCAACTGCACCTTTTCATCTACTTCTGATTCACAGCAATTTTAACAAAGAAAGACTCGGAAATACAGTTTGAAGGACCTATATCTTGCAAAATCAATTTTTGAGCTTTTAAGTGGATGACAATGTTAATTTCTCACAAAGAAACATCCCCAAAGTGGTATTTTGAGTATTTCTCAAAAGAACTCACACTCCGAGGACCAGCTCCTCCCAATCCACGAAAACAAGTGGCTTCTAACAGTGTGACATGGATAAGGGAGGAACAGCCACTTCAGGAAAAGTCTGCACTATCAGCACCGCCTCCAGGCTAACACACACACACCCACTTTCTCTGCAGAGCTAGCGATTGTTTGGACAAAAACACTTTAATGTTATATGCTCAATCTGCACATCCATCTTAACAAAGGTTTGGATGCTGCCAACACAGGCTTTAAGTTGACGTCATGAAATGGGCGGCGCTGCCTCAGAGATCGAGTCGTCTTATTTCCAGGTAGGAAAATGAGCTGCGAAAAAACTAATATTTGATTAAAAAATTTTCTTTAGAATGCCAAAGGTCATATATGATCATATAAATATTCATTCATTCATTCATTCATGTTCTTCCATTTTATCCCTTTCGGGGTCACAGGGCTGCCAGCGTCTATCCCGGCCACTTATGGGTGAAGGCAGGTGACACCCTGGACAGGTCGCCAGTCTGTCGCAGGGTCACACATATCACACACCCATGCACACTTACACTCACACCTAGGGACAATTTGGGTTGACCAAATAACCTATGAAGCATGTTTTTGGACGGTGGGAGGAAGCCGGAGTCCCCGAGAGAACCCACACATGCATGTATATATAGACATAGTTTATTCTGAAAGGCTTAAAAAAAAGCATGATATGGGCCCTTGAATTTTCTTTTTAGATGACCTTCATCATCAGAAAAATGCCACAAAAACTGTTAGAAACACCGGAAAAACTCCATTTGTCATCTGAGTGTTTTTTTTTTTTTTTTGACACAGGAGAAAATTTAAATTAACTGACAAGGACAATAATTTATTACGTAACATTTCCTTTGTCAGCCTGAGCTCTGAGATGTGTCAATCTGTTTCTAACTTCATTTCCCTTTCAAAACAACCATTTGGGTTTGTTTTTTTTCTAAAAGAAAAGACAATCAAACAAATGATCTTGCTATTTTTGGCCTTGTCAAAGACAAGCAGAGTGTTTGAGTCCTGAACAAATGACAGATAATGCAGTGCCTTCTTACACTGATGCTACAACCTCAGCAACTGATATTGAAGCCACATGTGGATTGTCGGTGGTGCTAGAAAGTACTTTCCCACGTCAGGGAAAGCACAACACAATGCTTAGAAGCTTGGCATGCATGTTGCATTGATGATTGGTCTTCAAATCTTACAGGGAAATGCTTGGAGACCTAGAAGGGTTCTTGAATGACTTATATAGATCACGCTATTCATTTATACAGCTGGGAGATTTGTGAGAAAAGAGACCTTGGCTTCATGGCTACAAATGTAAACTATGCTGCTAATTCCACTTTAAACTATCAGTGGGAGAAAAAACAAGCTTGCACGTTAAAAAAAAAAAAAAGCAAACAGTTTCATGAGAAAACCCCTATGCTTGCTGACTGAAGATGACACCTCCATCTCCTTACCCAGAATGTAGAGGCTGAGCCGAAGAAAGGAGGCCAACATCAACAAGAAAAAAAAAAAAAGTCTTTAAGGTTACAGCGCTTGAACTGCTTTACATAAGGACAGGCGGTAAGAGAAGAACGAATTGCGGCTTTGGTTTGTGTATCAGTCTGACAAAAACAATAGAGCTCTCTTTTTTTCCCAACTCAGTCTAAAGTGTGTGAGGCGGGTTTGTTTGAACCACAAACCAACCAGAGTGCCTGCTTTCCTTCTCTTCTAATACATGCACACTGATGTGGCATGACAAGATTCTGGTCGCTTCAGCACAATCATGTGAAGAAAACACCCACAGACACCTTTAAACATTGTACGTGCAGTAACACAATTGCATGCATGCAAAGGCTCACACATTCGTAAGGAGACGAATGTAGGTACGACGTTACCGAATTTCAGTTAGTCTTAATCATGCGGTTTATAAACTCCCTCACCTCTGCTGAGGCGTCCCACACACATGTTGTCAGGGGAGACCACCTCCTGCTTGACAGAGAAGTAGTCCCCTGGCATGGAGTTCAGGGCCGTGTCGCGCAGGATGACAGCGGGGTATTCGCTTTCATACTTGAGGGTGAGCAGCTCCTCTGAGCTGATGGGATGCAGGGTCTGGTAGGACTCTGTGATGAAGCCGGGCTCTGAGTATTCAGAAGGAGGGACACACTGAGCATGCTCAACACCATAGCCTGGAGATACATAAACCGATATTAGTATAGAAAAAAAAAAATAAAAAAATAAAATAAAAACAGGGAAGGACCAAACAAAACAAAAAGGAATAACTAATAAAATATATATTTTGCACTGAATTTGGGCTTGAAATAAAAGCAAGATAGCTAATTTCTAATAATGTACAAGTGATAAACATAAACAAAACAAAACTAAATGATCTACGACATTAACCGCTGCTAGAAAGTGTAACAGACGAGAAAGTAATGAGTACTTACTGAAAAAACAGTCTGAGGTATAACGGGATTCCTGGAAGTTGGAGGTCAGTCCATTGATGGGGTAATGCTTTGTATCCTCTTCATGAAAAATGGATGAGAGTGAGCGTCAGTGACCTCATTATTGATTTTTTTTTTGTATCATGTAACTGCATCAGAGTTATCAAAAATTAATGACCTAATGGCCAAACTGTGTTTTCTTGTTAGGATCCTGTTACTAAAGTGAAAACCATCTGAGTCCTTCATTTGAATGAACAGTAATTATATTTTGCATTGAGAGTTTTTTTTTAATTGTTTTATAATGACAAGAATTCTCAGCGAATATGTGGAATATTTCAATTTCAGTGTAGTCATTTTACCTTTTTGAAGCATTTCTAAATGTTCCCAAAGGATGTCGCCTACAAAGTCAGGAGCTAAGTCCAAGAAGCGCTCTTTCCCCATTGCACACAGGCTGGCTCCATTCATGACAAACTTATCAAAGTCCACATTCTTCAGGCTGAACTCATTCACTGTCCATGTTAGCCACTCAGCCACGTGGTTTTCTGTCCACTGTCTGGGATCTGAAAATGATTTGTTTGCTTATTTAATTTCCAGTAAAAACTAGAGTTCAAACATAACTGGTAGACATTTGTGCAGCAATTTGTCTAAAATTGTGATTGACAAAGAGTGTGAACAGTTCTGGCTAGGATCTCTATGTAACAGAATTTGCAAAATGTCACTTCAACTATCACTAAAGAGCAGGAGGGAAGAAAAGAGAAACTGTGGCCATCAATTATACTATTGCGCAACTGCAAGTTGACGCATAAAAGTCATGTTGTAGAAAAGCTTACGTCCAATTTTAATATTAGAAGTCTGCTTGTGAGTCAAATCTAGAAGTTTGGAAGTCACTAACTGAGTGCATCTTCCATTTTTCTTTGCTGACTGCTCTGATTCAGCTGTGATGTGAAAGCATGCGCTTTCCTGCCATGTGAAACACTGAGCTTGTCTTCCAGGCTCATGCTTAATCAACGACTTTTGATTTCCTCAATGGAAATGTTAACATGGACTAATGAGAACACATGCAGCTAAGAGTTTTACCTTTGGGAATTCCCAGTCGCTGTTGTTCCTTTGTGAAGCCGCTGAAGGTGGCCTTCAGAGCCTGAGACATCATCTCTTTACTTCCTGGAGTCAGCAAGGGCACATCGCCGCACTCTGGATCTGCAAAACACAAATTGCAATTGTTAACTTCCAAATTCATTTTTGTGGATCATCAACAAATGATTTGTTTTCTTAAGATATGAATAATTGATTTGCTAACTCAACAGACTGCGCAAATGCACCCAACAAACAAGCCCAGAAAACTGGAATGTATTTTATGCCAATGAACCAGACAGAATGGAAACTTAGCTGAGAGGATATGAAACAGAGGGGCTTGTGGATGTAATTCAAATAGACATTCACACCAGTACACTCATGCAAACAAACCTACTGATGCACACACACACACACACACACAAATCAACGGGGTTAGATATTCCGTGATCGACGACATGAAACAACAATTACAGTTCGTCTAGACAGAAAACCCTCCGTATCAAAAGCAATCCATTTCAATAGGGCGAGTCCACAGCTTTGGATTAGATCTATTCAAAAACAATGGATGCAAAGACATTTTTAACTGAAAATAATGTTCAAACCCTACTGCAGGTAATTGAAATATTTGAAGAAGCGGTCATTTAAACATAGTTTCATAATACACCGTACATTTTGAAAAGGGTTTCAGTGTCTGAAACTACAAGGATCATATCCTCCCCATCTGACATGCAGGTGTATTTACAAAACGTTTGTCTCAGCTAGACTTCCATCCTGGGTGGGGGACCGAGGCCTCCTGCCCATCGGTGAAACTGTGACCCCTGCTATCCCTCCTACTATGCTGCCCCAACACAGTGATCCCACTGTCACAAGACCAAGCATTGGGTCAAACATGCTGACAGGTCAAGGGGCAAGGAATGGGGTGATGATGTCGCATCGGCTGCTGGCGGGTGGCTTAAGGAGTTAGGGGGTGGGCTGTCTCAAGGGTTTCAATCGCACACTGGGGTTACTGTTCTCTGCTCATTGCCAGTGGGCACCCAGCGGGGAACAAAGCCCCCTTTGATGGCCTTAAACACTGCCTGATGACTCGCACTCATCAAATTAGATCCAACAGACTGCAAATGTGTGGGATAAGAGGGCAAAGGAGGTGAGACAATGGAGGGAGAGGGGGAAAGACCCTCAAGCAATGGAGATCAGAATGGATAACTGATAAACAAACTTCACAAAAATACTGGTAAAGAAACGAGAAGAAGCTCTGTGAAGTGAGGATCATTTGACACTTTTTTCATACTTTACATGACAAGATGTCTTTGAGTAGCACACACAAATGTTCGTGAGGCCTTAAACTATCAAAAGTATCTTTAGGTTTGTCTGGATGATTCAGGAAAGTCCCAACAAGGCCGCTGGGAAAGCAGCTAGACGGGACCCATAACCTAAAGTACCATCATCCCCATCCCTAAAACTCACATGTCCTGGCATCTCAAGTAGCTGGAGGTTTTATCAGAGGAGTACACTGAGACAGAATTCAGTCCGCGCTCGTTCTTACCACTCACTAATGTCATGACCTTGTCTGGAATGCACAGCAGCTGTCCCAGCTTCGCCCAAGTAGCCAATGTCTGTCTGGCTAAGAAATTGGGTCTTTTTATGTGCATGTCTCAGAAGAAAGAAGCCGCACTACAGACTGACATGTTACAGACATCGTACAAAAGAGCACTGTTTCTTCATGGAATTCAATTAGCCCTGTAGTAACGTCGCTCTTCTGTACACTTGTGAACATAAATTCAACCAATCTTAGCAAGGCAATGATTGACGGTAAACATTAATATAAAGTTATGCAAAGCATCTGGCTATGCATTAGTTCAGTATTATTGAGACGACTCAAAAATAAGAACTTGGAATACACGAAAAGTAGCAACCAAACTGAACATTTATCTTCATTTCAACCTAAAAACAACTTAGTCTTGTCATCTAGCGATTGCACTTTTCTATTAAGTAGCACTGGCAGTTCAGCAACGTTCATGTAGCAGAAGAGCTGCAAGCTGAGATGAAACTGGGGCTCAGTCTGCACTTTGATGTAAAGGCGGGGGCAAAAAGGTGGCAGTTTATTTAAGCTGGATCGAGTGGAGTTTGTCTGCACTTTCGAAGCATTTACCCCCCTCCCTCACCACAGCTTTCATCAGCCCGGCCCCAGCATAGTTGCCCACACAGACTTGAACCCACTTGAGCACTAAATCCTCCATCAAAGACACTCAACACTATACAGCATTAGAACATACAATAAGCACTTTTCACAGAAAATTGTGAAAATGGGTTTGAAGTAGGGTTGTTGTTGTTGTTTTTTTAACCCCCATTATATTTTAGCAAATCAAAGCTAATTTCTGAAACGGTTAGGTGACAGAAAAATTGTTCCCCTCCAAAATATGTAGACTCTTCAGCTAGATGAATATATATGGCTTTCTTGCATCTTAAAACAGTGGGCACAACATTACAGAGAGGCACTCCCTAAATGTAACAGCAAAGTGATAATAGAGCAGTCTCCATGGTGAATGATCTATATGAAAGTTATCTGTGGCAGTGCTAATGTACAATGTGCATCCATTAGTGGGAGGGAAGCGAGCATGGATCTCTGGTAAATGATGAAGTCCTGATACGATTTCAATGCCTGTGAGTCCCATTAGATGCAGAATGGTCAGTGTGCACCGAGAGTTAAAGCATCAACAAGTCATCACTTTCCACATTAGACGGTGCGGGTCTGTCCGGAAAAAGAGTCCCATCCACTTAGCTCACAAAATACAGGAGAGAGTGTAAATCGCAGACAAGATTATGGCGTTCACATTTCACCAGCGAGACACAGTCTAAAGATTGTTTGTCTGGAAGCTGCAAGATGCAAACCTATCCTAATAATACAGAAAGAATAAAATGTCAGTCTTTTCTAAGAGTCACTGATTAAGTGAGATTCATGTTTAGTCTACATGTGAGGTGAAAGTAGCCACTCTGCCTTGCTATAGCAAACAGGCATGAGACTTTTGTTTCTCCATCCACTGATGATGTTTAAATCATTGCTCTGCTGTCATAATCACATGGTATTTTCTCTTTAGGGCACACTTGACACCTTACAATTTTTATTTAAAAAACAGAAAACATTAACCATGCAAAAGTGCAAGTGGGAAATCTGGAGTCTGGTAGCTGGGGGAAATGCCCATTGGTCTGAAACAGGCACAGGCACAGCTGAGCAAGGTAGGCTTGGGAAGATAGCAAGGGAGCATCTTCGGTGGGTGAGGGGTGACTGAAGAGGTTGGTGAGTCACAGACTTGAAATATGAGCCCATCACAGGACGCAGCAACCAGGGCTGGGCACAAAGATTGTGAGACAGAAGCAGACAAATGAATGGAGGGGGGGGGGGTCATAAAGCTCCCTCTCTTCTTTTCGTCTCTGGAGTGACATCACAATGGGATCAGTGCCATCTCCCAGCCTCTGGCGAAGGCTCAGTTCATTCATAAAGCCTGGACTGCTGCCTCTACTCAGAATGATGCAATGTAACAAGCAGAGCAGGCAACCAGACCGAACAAATAAGGAACAATATGCTTTCTATCATGAACAAGCTATAAATAGCTTTGTAGAGTTAACAAATGGGTGTGTTGAGAAAAAAAAAAAACAAGTAGACTTTGACCAAACTTAAGACTAAATCTATTCGGTTGTTAAAAAAGTATGTACACAAATGAGTGACAATTTCTACTCTTAAAGCACTTCTATAGCTTCAGTGTGGGTTTAAAATGTAAGAGTGTCCATTTTTGTGGCTTGATTGCAACTTCCTGCTGGAAGTGAGGTGAACTGTGGGTTCAGACGAGGGTCATTTAATAGAAATCACTGAGGCCTTTATAACTACCCTTACATTCACAGAGGTATATATCAACATTATCCCTGCAAGCAGCTGGGAAAAAGACGGGAGGTCTGTGGCAGCCCTAAGCTGGGTTTTTAAAGACAGGCCAGTCTACCCACATCAGACAAGAGCTCACAGTGGTAGCTGAGACAGCCTTTGATGGAGATCTATATCTGGACCCCTGTTCAGGGAAGGCGAGTTCATAAACCCAACTTGCATAAAGGGGGCTCTATTCAGTGCCACTGGGCGATAAAGTGGCTACTGAGTGCTGCAGTGCAACAAGGAAAGGATAGATTGGCAGTCTGGTTTTAAGAGGTCTAAGAATATTTAGGTTTCCATCTCAATGCCAAGAATCACCAACACAATTGTAGACAACATGATGCAGCTATATCAAACCTCAACCAAACCATTCATCAAAGCAGGACAATGTAGGGCTTAGGTGATCCAGTGGAACGCCAAAATAAAATACAATAAAAAAAACTCCCCCCATTACCCAGAACAGTGCTGATGCACTCCTTTTTATTCTAAGATCCCAACCACTGTATACTGGCCCAGAAACACGAGCCTGTGGTGGTGTTTGGCAGCTGCATGGGACAAGACCAGTAGTGCTGACATCTGCCGCTGGTCGTGAAAATAGAGATGTCCAGGACCAACAGCACTACAGACATATTGACTACTGAGCCAGACAATAAGTCAGCCTGATACCCAATAGCTGTCTTTTCTGTCTTCCTAGCCCTCAGTCTCTCAAATCGTATTAGCTTATGATGTGAAAGTGCATTAACTCCAGTGTTCGTGCCAAAGTCTCAGCCTTTGATAGGACATTGTGTTGCTAATGGTCCATGCCAGCAACAGAAGCTAAATAAAACCTTATAAAAAGCTATTTTCTTTTCTTTTTTCTCTAGAAATTTCAGTGAAAAACAATTAAGTTCCCTCTGGGTCCTTGGTCAATGTTTAACAGCCTTCAAGGTTGACTGCGCTGTTATCATGAGCAATGTAAAAAAATGTCTGACATTTAAGGAGGCTTCAAGTATTCCAGATTGAGCAACATTAATGTGCAGTAACAGCTTTAGCTCCAAGGGTCTCTATTACCTTGAGACATGTAGGGATTGAAAACTGACAAAATTTGTGTGATTTCTATGGTCACCCTATCGGACCTTAGAATGGTGGGACGGAGAGGGTAAGTAACAGGCAAGCGAAATACTACAGAGTGTAGGTGGTGCTAGCAGCCCCACCCCCAACAGCCCCCACCCATTGCCTCCATCACTGTTATAAACAGACATGGGATGCTTTGGGGGGACTGTTTAGGCATTAAACCAAACACAAGACATATCTGACAAACAGTTTACTCTCCACGTTGCATTTTTTCCACAAAACATGGTGCCTGCCACATTTTCAGTCCAAACGGATACATTCCACAACAAGGTTGCTGATACAAGTGTGAACTGTGTGGGACAAAATAGAGAAACCCATTCACTCACACTCATGCCCCCCTAACCAGTCTCTGGTTTGACGTGTATGCATGTAAGTCATGTAATGGCTGGGTCTAATTATACATCATGCATACACAAAAGAGGGTTGCTTGTTTGAAGGCAAGCTATGTTCCACAGATGGATACTTGATAAATAAATTCCCTGCAGACCACACTGTTTTCATGTTGCATGCCTCACATTCCACCTCTGTTTTACAATCACTAATGTGCTTCTCACAGCTTTCTTGTTTTCCTCTAATGTGACCAAAAATGACTTGCGGTCTAAGAGGCAAGATGGTTTCAGCTCTGGATGATGAATTGGATTTCTATTTTAGGCTTAGTGTCGCCTCCGTAGCTAATTGGAGTAAAAACGAAGTCCAATACCTGACCACATCTCTCTTCCATTATCCTAGTTTGATACGTGGACTTTTCTTCAAAACACACACAACAATCAAGAGCAGACAAGTTGTGACTCATATCATCAAAGCATGACTGGACTTCAGGGGATAGCATGCAACTTCTTTAGACAATGTTACTGGTCATGATGAACATAATGACCGTATCTTGTAAAATTCCACTCCATGACTCATGGTTTACCCAGTACCTTGTTGCCACATGAAGCAATCACACACTTCATGGGAGTATACTGTGTGTCTCTAGTAAGGTATATCTGTGTGCTGATCTTGTAATACAAAATAGCGCACTTTTTTGTAGGAAAGTTTAAAAAATAAACACAATGAGAGGTTTCGTTTACTCCCTTTTCCCCAAATAAAGTATAACTGCCTGCTATCCCGTCATTTTACCCATGGTTGATTCAACAAACATCTAACTAGTACAGCCCAGTAAAAGACAAAGATTTGAAGAAAAATTCATAAGCAATTGCTCATTGTGCATGAAATGCTTATGAAAGAACTTTTTGTAGAAGTGTAGGAGATCTTTAGGATGGAAAAAAAGAGAAAAAAAGACTGATTTAAAGATTAGTCCTTTTGTGGAACACAACAAGGCTCATGTGAATGTAGCCTCACTCAGTACAGCCTTGATCCTGTTGGTCTGATCCACATTTAGTCTGCCCCATTTATTCATCTGATTACAAAACCAGCATGCATTGCATACAGACTCAAGAACAGGTGGCGTACAACAAGACAAGGAAAAAAAAAGAAGAAGATCTGGAGCAAACCCTCAAACGTGTGTTGTATGGCCTCAATTTGGACAGCTAGATATCAGTGTTGACACAAATCTTCCAGGAGGCTTGATGTATCTCACAGAAGTCGAGTTTCTGTAGCAGCCTAGCTTTCTTATCATTCACAGGAAGCGCTGCTCCTGAATGTAAAGTCATAGCACAAGAGCAAAAAAAAATAAAAAATAATAACTGAACACAATTACAGCAGCATGATGGACTCAACTACTTTGTCCACTGATGTTTCGATTTTGATAACCACACTGGCTTCGGTTTGGCGTGACAAACCTCAGACAAAAAACTGACGTGTCGGATCCATTTGGCCTGGACTCAGTGACAGAACACATCAAGAGAAACCCAGTTCCCCAACAGTGTTTGTACAGCTGCCAGCCAGTCATGCACTCTCAAACATCAGCGTTTATTGCACCGTGCTACCAGAGTAGTGCTGACACAAAAAGACTACAGCTAAAACTTTAGGATTATGTAACTCCTTCTCCAAAGCTCCATTCCAGAAGCACTGACTTTGGGAGACTCTTCAAAGTCTCCCAGTTTGCCTAAAAGCGCTTTGCTCAATATGGCTTGTGTGGAAGGGGATGCTATTTAAGACCCCCTTTGCAGAAACCCAAAATCTATCAGTTGCAGAAAACTGCAGTATTTTGACAAGATAAAGGTCAGACTCCCCCGAAGCTGTTTCTTTTGCTTCAATGCATGCCACCCAGCAGGGCATGCTCACAAACATTCCTGCCAGGCACTGAACCCCGACTTTCAAGCCTGACAAAACAAAAGTAAAGTGAAATTGGGACAACACAGTCATAAAAAAACAGACTTGTAAATGATCGACACACCTTGTCTCCTGAGGATTAAATCTTCAACTGCATGAAAGTTTGCTGTGATTGTTTGGTAAGACACTCTTGAAAGAGGCCTACATGTTTCAGCTCACTGTAAAGCTGAAGAACTGGGTTTTGTTATGGCTATGTGATGCATTCACTAACAAACCATGAAGGTCAGGGTTGCCATGAATTAACTGCTGTGCCAGCAATGGCCTACTGTAACAGAGAAACAACAGCTTGAAGGAACATTAGAAGCTCTGTTTGGTTGCACCTTCGACCCTGACGGTGTGTGAGCGCTCTGAAAGGAATTACTTCATCTGCAGAGCGAGGACAGGCCCTGAGTAAGCTGACACTGGCTACACTTCTGTCCCAAAACGAAAACAAACAGTACAGTAAGGTGGGCTGGAACCATTTAAGCCTGTTAGTGGGTGTATGCATGGAAGTACAGTAGGCTATTTAGATGCAGGTGTTCCAAAGAGAGAGGGGGAAAAAAAGTGACAGCTGTACTTCCCACGGTGCCATGAAAAGCAGAGCGGCCACGTCTGCTGGGAGAGTTGATCCTTCCAGCAGATACACAGCTGCATAGTAGCAAATCTACTTCTGTTCTTTTGTCAGTGCAGGGTACAGCTCTTCACATACCTGCAAGGCTGTCACGTCTTTAAAAGGTTGGGATTAGAAAAAAAGCTCTTTTTGGCACAACCGAGTGTGCACATAAGAGACCAGAAGACGAGGTTGTGAACTACTCGTTGATGCCCAAGTGCACCTAAGTAAGTGTTAGAATGCTAAATGTTTGTGCACTTTCATGACTTTGTAGTAGCTGTCAGCAGAATTATAAGAGTTCCAAAGATGTGAACGTATGACGTTGTATTCTGCAGCTATTGACAGCAGGTAGACAGTGGTTAATGTGGTGACTCACAGGCCGCTAGTTGGGTCAAGGCGAGCAATTAGTATCAGATTTCCATGATGTGTCAGCGCTGCTAAGAGGTTCAAAGCCACCTGATCTGCAAAAGCCTACAGTAGGTGAAGGGGTGATATATAAAAAGAAGCTGCAAAATGCAAATCCTTGTGCCATTGCTGTGGATATGAGAAAACTACAAACAAAAAAAACGCAGAAAAAGAGAAGTGAAAACCATGCAAAAGCTTTAGAGCTCTGAAGGTGCAGCTTTTACTTGTCACTGCCCCTGAAGCAAGCCAAGGGTTCCGGGCAGCATGAGATGGAAAGGCAAGCCTCAGCAGTGCAGATTCATCACCTCAACCTCTGAAAGAGTCCGTTTCACCCTCTGGAGGAGGTAAAGCATGCCGGTAAACTACAAGCAGTGCAAAGAAAAAGTGTCAAACAAACACAGTTTTGTTTGTTTGTTTGTGGCATGATGATCTCCTCCATAAAAAGTAATTTCTTCATCATCACCACTCACTAACTGCAGGTTATTGTGACTGGAAAGCCTCCGGCGCATCAGCATTTCTTCTTGCGTGCTGTCCGATATTGAGCAACCGACACCTTACTGGCACAGGGACGTGATCAGGACGTCATGTCCCTCGCCTCGCATCTAATTGACGACAATTAACGGCGTGACTGACTGTGTCAGCAACGTGCCTGCCGCGCGCCTCAGAGCCGGGATGCTCGCGCCTCCTGATATTATCTGTCTGTCTGTCTGTCTGTCAAGTCAAGTCCTCGCTGTGAGAGTCAGTGGGATTACTCACCGTCCATCTTCTCAGCCTTTATGATTGTTAACGTCGGTTTCATATCGACCGCTGCCGTCATGACCATCAGATCAGCGTGGCTCAAAAAATATTAAAAAATAAAATAAAAAAAAGACTTGGAGGGGAAGAAAAAAAAAAGAAAACACCGCGTGCCTTTTTTAAAAAAAAAATTCTAATCTAACAGCTCTAAAAACTCAAAACGAGCGAAAAAAAATCTTCACTTATTTAAGGCGTTCCGGTTAAACTCTCTACTTTGATATTTTTTTCCCTTCTAGTTGCTCCTAAAACTAACTCTGACAACTTTCTATCTCTCTTTTTCAGCTGTACACACACTCTGCTTTTCCTTGTTCTTTCTTACACACTCACTCACTCCTCCGTGTCTTTGCTTATGGGCGTGGCTATCGCGTGTCGCGTGACGTCAGAGAGTAGAGGCGGGGTTTGTGGAGCAGACTTGTCAGTTGATTCACAATTCAATCGTAAAGACCCCCTCCTCCCTTACCCCATCCCCGTGCCGACCCCACCCACCCTCACAGGGGGAAGAAAAAAAAAAGATCTTAAAGAAGGGATGCGGAAATCCTGAAAAGATGTGGGAGTTTTTGAAGGAGTGCAATTACATTTGTCAGCCTATTTGAGTCATTCCATCATATAATCCCTCAAACAAATCAACATTACACACGGAAGCACCCTAAAAATGTTGAAACCATCCCAAATATAGGAAAAAGACAGGAGAGGCTGCCTCACTCTATTGACTGAAAAGCAGGACAAACAGTATTTTCAAATGTTTCCCCCAAAACGTTTGGTTTCTCTGACACTAGAGTCCAGACTGACCACATGCAGACCCAGCCTTCCTCATAACTTGTAACTCATCCTCATAAACACTTCAGAGTATTTCCTGTTCACCTCTCACTGATCAATAAAACCTGCCACGTCTAGTTTTTTTTTTTCCTGCTGCAGTGCCAGTTGAGAGTGCAAAAGTGCAGCTTGTAATGCAACAGAATGTAGGGATGCAACGATACACTTATTTCCCATGATTTGGTTCAAACCTCGATTTTTGGATAGGATTTTGTTTCGATTCAATATGTGTTAACAAATAACAATTCAGAAAATCCTCATTTTAATTTGCTAATAAGCAAATATGACAGAGAAAGAAACCTTTAAGCGGACTTAGAATAAGCCTGATGTAAAAATAATAAACCATTTCTTACGAACATGTTAGACAATTTCTAAGTAAACATACTGGTATGCAATAGGGATGCAGCGATTCACTTTTTCCATGATTTGGTTTAATGGTGTGACAAACAGTTTGGTTTTAATCCAAGAATTGTCATAGATTGCACAAAAATGCAATGTATACTTTAGAATATATTTTAAAAAGTCTGGCTAAGACCCCTTTGGGGCTCAGACAATCAATAAAAGTCTGAACAAAGTAATACTTTTATAGAATTTCTTTTTTTTTAAATCGGTAATAAGAAAAGCAATCAAGTTTAGCTAGAAACCAAAAGAAGTCTTTGTTTTTCCAAAGAAAAATAAAGATGAGAGAAAGTGTTGGTGTCTAAGTCATCAGGAAACATTTCCCATAGCAACAGAAAAACGTAATAACAGATTTTTAGGTTTTGCTTTTTACAAAAGCAAAAAAAAATGAATTAGTATGTTTACTTCCAAGTAATCTCTATATTTATCCAGCATTAAACAAAGTGTTTGATTCATTTCATATATGTTTCCTGTCTGCTAACTATAAGCAACATCACTGTCGCCCAAAAATGCACATGATCCTTCTGAATTTCCTACATACATGCATATCTGAATGTGAGGATCAGGGAGAAGACAGGGGAGCCAGGAATATTGATCACACATGGATTTTTAAACCAGCAGTACTTCACTGGCTCCATTAGCAGCCCCAGATCAGGTTTCATTGCCTTGATATGAGCCTCATCTGGGAGGAGTGACGGTGGGTTTTGTGGTGAGAAGACCCACCCCACCGGGGGCAAAGCGGAGGGGCTGATGGAGGAGAAGAAGGGAAGGATGAACAGAACCTTTCTGTCCGCTGTCTCGGACTGACCCTCTTTGTTTTCTGGTAATTAACTCCCTGGTATCTGTTCTTGAAAGGACAGCCATGGTCCTTCAGTGCCTTGAGGCAGTCATTTAGGGTTGAACAGTGTTACTAATACCCACGGTGGCACCAATTTATCTAGTTTCCTTTTTTGTGTATTAAAAAACAAGTTTTTTCTTTTTTGGGGGGGCAATCATATTTTGATGTAAAAACTCAATTTCCATTCATCCTTAATCTTTAACCCAGAGTCATCCTGTTCAAGGCTGCAACTAAAGTCTGTTTTTTCACAGGCTTTCTGGATGAATGATTCAAGGAGAAATCTTAAAGACTTAACTAAACCCCCAGATTGTGTTAACCCTTTGCCGCCTGAATTTATTTCCAGCGATGAAAAAAAAAAAATAATCGCTCATGTTTTTGCTTTCAAGTAGATGTTAAATTAAGGTCATTTTGGAGCTGAAGGGGTTTGATGCATATTTCTATCAAGGGGTTAAAGACCAACTGCTTTTTTAAAGTTTTTTTTTTTGTTGTGTTTTGCGCATAACCACTCATCTCTTTTGACATTGCTGCAAACACTTTTTTTTTAGAATCACGGAAAGTTCAAAATAAGGAAACACTGATGAGAAAGTTGTAATCAAAAACGTTTTTGCACAAGACTAGCAAAAATAAGCATAAAAATGTTGAAACTCTTGCATCATTTGCTCTTTAGACAAAGCGACCGTTAATTGTCTCACAAAAAGGCCATTCCGTGTCAGCAACATATGTGCAAGAGTTCACTTGTTTCACTTCAAATAAGTCAGGTTTCTGTCTTTTTTTTTCCATCTGTTTCTATGGTTTTGACAGTTAGCAGCCTTCTTTCATTTGAGTATGGCAGCCAGTGCTGAAGCAGCCCTCTCCCATCTCTGCTGGCTGCTGAGCTTCTTTCGCTGGCACATCTGCGCTGCCTGCTTCTCTACAATTCTAAGATGTAACCGTTGCACCTGCCACTTTTCACAGAGTTAACTGAAAGGTTATTCGATTTGGAGCAATCTATGCAGCTGTCAAGAGACATTCATGTTTGATGTTGGTGCCCTCGCAGCACGTTGCGAGAGTTTGGACTGCTCCAAATCTTCAGAATTTAGTTGTTTTTTTTTTTTTACCGCACATTTTGTGAAACGACGAACAAAATTAGAGTGTCATTCAGCTCAAAGACTAAAAAAAAAAACTGAGTATGATGAGATGGATTTGGCATGTTTTGTGAAAAGGCACCCTTTAGCATGTCATCACTCGTTTACCATAGAGGACAAGCACGCACACAGACACGCAAAGAAAAGGCGAGGCAGACAGAGGAACAGTAAAACAGTGGGTCCTTGTGGCTGCTGTCTGCCAGCTCAGTCATTTCTCTCTGAGCTGGATGCTTCTTTGTGAAGGTGCCACAGGCTGGACGCACCCCTGCTGAGATCAGACGCTGACTTGGGACTGGATTCCTGCATGTGTGTGAGTGTTTGGGCTTATGTGAGTCTCTTCCGTGTGCCTCACATTCCAAAGTGCCTCCCGAGAGCGTTCACAAGCGTGTGTCTGCGGGCACGCCGCTCTGAATCGTGCACACGTGTAAGTGCACTGGGAAAGTAGCAGGGCCTCCCTGAAC
This sequence comes from Oryzias sinensis, assembly GCA_037389245.1. Taxonomy (NCBI): domain Eukaryota; kingdom Metazoa; phylum Chordata; class Actinopteri; order Beloniformes; family Adrianichthyidae; genus Oryzias; species Oryzias sinensis. The sequence goes on from CM074488.1 coordinate 24,913,942, forward strand.
AAAGGCTCAGCTCTTTTCTGAACAATTAGCTTCGCTAAAAAGGACATCTCTTCCTCCATTAGCGGCACCACGTGCCCCCCATCACTCTATTGTGGAGATAATTCAATTATCCCCACCCCCCTCCGAGGCTCTTTGCCTCCCAGACCTCCCTCTCTTCATCTCAGCTTCTCTCTTTACTATTGGCAGAGCGCTCTCCAAAAAAAAAAGGTTGCAGCCTTACAGCTGAGAGGGGCAATGCAACAAGCTGCTGTTCACATTTATTTCTCATTAAATACATAAGCGCTGTGCTTTATGGGCGGCAGGGATTCTCAAAGGAAAGTGGCTCTAAGTGGACTCAGTTATCTGTCTGCAAATACACACACAATGGCTGTGTGCTTTTTTTTTAGTTGCTGCAAAGCACTTTATATGGATATATTCTCATTTTTACCACGGGCCTTAAATACCACAGGATAGAACAAGGCTGAATACAGAACCCAGCCATTCCAGAAATAGATAAATGGTAATTGTGCATATTTATTACAGCTAAAAATCAGAAAAAAAAAGAAAACCTTGAAACAATAAAAGGTCCCTCTTGAGGTTTAATAAAGAGTTGCCTTTCCCAATGAGCTGGCATGGCTTGCATCATCAGAGGTCACTGGTTGCATGCCTTTCAGAACAGCATGTACTCCTACTGGAGTTTCTCATTAGTCACTGCACACACCAAGAGGAACATCGCATAACGCAACACAGACAAGAACAAAACCTTGTTGTACTTGAAGAAGAGGAAGTTTAAAGAATTGACTGGTTGATTGGATGGAATTTTTTTTTATGTTTGGAAAAGGGAGAACATTTTTCCACCTAAAGACTTTTAGCTGTTTGCAATGGCAAGTCTTCTAGAGTTGTTACCTCAAAAAACAAAAATGCATGGTCTATGTTATTTTTCTCTTTTATCCTTTTACATATTACCTCTAAGAGGCTCTTGGTTGACAATCTCCACATCTAAACTATAGTATTTTATTATTTAAACAAATATTAGGCCTTTGGCTAGAAGAGAATGAGTCCAGTTGGTAAAACAAACAAAAAAGTCCTTAAAAAAATCATCAAGTGTGTTGACTAAAGGTGACAGAGAAGTTATTTCCTCTGTCTATTGACTAACACCCTTGTCTCAGCGCTATCATCATTTTGTGCAGCTTCAAACCATGGCAGTTGCATGGTCTATTCCTTCTCTGTTGTCTGTGGCTTTTCCGTGTTTTAACTCTTGTTTTGTTATATTGTTAGAGGGGGAAGTGTGCACTGGCCTGATTAGCATCACTGTTTCCTCCTTTCCCATAACCCCCCAGACCCCAGCAGGCTGCCTGTTTACTTTAAGAAATAAAAAATGGGCCTGCGCCCGTGAGGACGTGCCCCTCATCAGAGGCGAAGCCCCCCCCCCCCCCCCCCCCCTCTCTTCTCTGTCTTGGACCAACTCGAGACTCCACTTCTCAGATCCTCCTCCTTTCCTCTCCACTCCTCTCCTCCCACTAATGCAGTTCTGTGACTTTCCTGATCCATCCTCTCTCCTTCAACTGTATTCCACCAGCTTCCTCCCACTGTCCAGCTGTCAAATCACATCAAATAAAACACAGGCCAATGGTCCCCGAGTGCCAGATCACAGCTGCGTCTGTGTGTCCTAAATGGGAGTGCATGTTTGAATCTGCAGTGAACTCACAACAGTGTGTGTGTGTGTGTGTGTGTGTTTGCTTCAGTGAATGGAAGGATGCTGTAATACAATACACACCAGAGAGCAGGGTGTGAATTTAATGAATGAATACGTGGGGTGTGCATCTCTGCAGGATGTCGGTGGAGTGTGCACGAATGTGTGCGATGTCTGCTCACAGATTTCGGTGAGACTGCGCAGACGTACACATTTTCCCATGCACACACGTATGGAAGAATTTCCATCAAGGGGGTTTACAACATGTCTTTTTTGGTGTGAGTGCTGGCAAGTGACTAGTAAAGCCGGGCTAGAGTAAACACCGCTGTGGCATGGCTGCTGTCAGGAAGCACAGTGTGTGACATTAGGCTCAGAGCCAAGCATGCAGTCCCTTTTTTCTTTTTTACATCCAACATCTCCATCTGCTATGTACTTCATGTTTCTCTCATAGACACATTTTAAAACCACTGATAAGTTGCATTTACAGAAAAAACACTAACTTTAACAGAAAAGTTAAGCAAAAGATTCTTTATACTGACTTTAAAAAGGAATTTTATGAATGGAGTTACTGTACATGAATACCAGAAGGAGAGAAACCCCTAGAAATGCAAAATCATTCCATTCATTCTTGTGCAATTGATTATTTTCCTGTAAGGGAATTTAATCAGGTTTCAGAACAACACTAAATGAACATTTATTATTTAGTTATTAAATCTTTTTAAAAGTTTTAAAAACAGCTGTTTTCGTACAAAACTTTTAAATTTTCCATAAAAGGTTTGGCTTTAGGTTCTGTCTGGGTTAAAGAGAGACATCATGCTGCCTATCAATGTGGAATAAAAGCTGTTTCACTGAAGAGGTTTAAAACCACTCATACGTCCATTTTACTCATATGCAAATTGAGAAAGAATACTGACATATTTCAAGACTAACGCATTTCTGTTTTCAGAGAAATGAGTCAAAGCTACAGCTCAAGAGTGTGGAGACTCTGTCAGAGGTTCCTCTGCTGTTTCTGAGGTTAACTGAAACTCATAAGAACTTAACATGGGAGCGCAGAAACCCCAGCAGCTCCATCCAGTACCAATGTCAGGATCTAAATGACTCTAACAGCATCTCCAGGTGTCTGAAACGCTCTTCGACCTGCAAACGGCATGAATTTAGGAGACAAACGAGGGAAAAAAAGGTCAACGCTCGGTCATTTTTTTCCACTCTGCAATGTTTACGTCAACAGTTTAGCGCTGGGGAGGAATGAAGTGAGGGCTCCAAAGGAGTGTGTCTCTGGCAACAAACATCAGCAAATCCCATCAAGTTCTGACTCCCTCTTTTGCAGTTGCAAACTTGCATACGCACACAAACGCACTTTCTCACTCAGGCCCCCCCTGCCTCTCCAGGGACCAAACTGGAGGCTTGGGAAAAAGATGGCCGCCCTTTGGCCTACTGTCTTGCCCCCAGCATCCAGCTCAGGGAGGTGACGGAACAAGGTTTGTGCCCTCACTCCCCCTGCAACCCTACCCTCCTCCCATGGCGTGTGTCCCAGTCCACCAGCATCAATCACTTTTGAGGACAAGAAAAGGCCAGAGTCAAACACAGGCAAACGCTCTGCAAGGAATGTTCCAGCTTTAAATAGAACTAATCTAAAAACAATGAACGAAAAAGTGGAAACAGAGGGTTGCAAACACGAAAACGCAGCACATGTGGTTGACAAAAAAAGATAGAGAAATCAAGGAGGTGTATCTGGTAGAGGCATTGCCCTCAGGGTCAGCCTAACCAGCATCCCCTCTGCTGCAGATAAAGAACAGCAGGCCAAGTTGAAACCAAATGTTTTTGTGCACGTGTGACATGTGTTGTGGAGACATGAAAAGTATGCCTATTTTTGCTGGAGAAACTGGAGAAACAAATTTGTAGGCTAAATGACAACTTGTCATCTTTTGTTATTAAAGGGTTAAACTAGAGGTTTACAGCAGATATGAAGTTGTAAGACACTCCCAATTAAGGTCAGTGCTTTTATTTGCTACTATAAATGTGCAGTTTTACTAGCTTTTGTGACTTAGGTTAACATTGCATCCATCCATTTTCTTAACCTGTTGTATCCCTTTTGGGGTCACAGGGTTGCTGGAGCCTGTCCCGGCTACTGTTAGACGAAGGCAGGGTACACCCTAGATAGGTCACCAGTCTGTCGCAGGGCATACAATCAGTCCCACACACATTCACACATGCTCACCTAGGGATACTTAAGAGGAACCAATTGACCTATGAAGCATGTTTTTGGACTGTGGGAGAAACGGGGGAACTCCATGCAGAAATGTCCCAGCCGGGATTTGAACCAGGGCTTTCTAGTGTGAGGCAAGAGTGGTAACCACTGTGTCACTGTGCAGCCCCGGGTTTACAATTATTATTAAAATAAAAATTGACACTGATTGGTTAACTATAAAAAGATGGCCATGTCCGAATTCCCACCCTAATCCCTAACTACTAAAAAACGATATAGTGTATCTAATGCCCTGGATTTTAAAGCAATTCAGACACCATGCTCACTACTTTTTTTTCCCTTTTTAAACTGCGAATATGACGCCATCGATTTCACAAAGTGAAAATCTCATTGATATGTATGTTTTGCGTCGACCATTTATTAATTCATAAAGTTCTGACGATAAAAAAATTGATATTTTACATTTTCTTTGTAAAAATTGTTTAAACGCAATGCACTGTGGGCAATCTAGTGAGCATTGATACACACTGGTTTTTCACAGAGACTTCTGGGATATTTCTAGGGCACTTGATTTTGGAATTGTAGATTCGGACAGCACTACAAAATGGCAAAGGCACTATACAGTGCACTATGTATTGAGTGTAGTGGAGGCTTTGGGACGTAGCCAATATTATCAAAGTCCAAGCATGGCTGACATGTGAGATACAGCAGTCTGTGTTTCTTACCTGTGGGACAAACATCATGTCCATCAGGAACCTCCTGCAGGGGAATGTCATGTGGAAGAAGTGGCTGTGAAGGGTAAACCTGGTGCTGGGGGTGGACCACGCCTGAAAGCTGGTTCTGAGGGCCCACTGCCACACCGCCATCCTGTCTCTAGAGACAAAAACATATGCGTGTTCAAATAACATGAATAACTGACAAGTGAAGTACATGACATCAAAACTTAAGAGAAGAATATTTTCCTACATGTAGAAAACCTTTCCTGACGAGTTTCAAACAGATTGTAGCCAGTTTCCAACTTGAGTTCAGTTCGATTTGAAGATTTTAGTTATTTTAGTCAAATTTTGGATTTCAGACAAACTTTTAGCTGTTTTCAGCTAGCTTTTCAGCCATAATTTAGCTAGATTTCATCCACTTTCCTTTATAAATTCTGGCTAAAATTACTTTTCTGTTAAATTCCCACTCTGATCAGCTGTTCCCAGTCCTCTTTTAAATAAGGTTATGCCGTTTTTAGCCAAAATCCAAAAAACCTGTGTGATTTTCCAGGACGTAGTTCCTTCAGAGTGGCAGTAATTCATTAGAAATGTGCCTGAGTAATGGATGGATCATTGCTGCAGAGCAGCCATGCCCCCACCTTCCCCTTCCTGTAGTGTTCTGTTCACTCTGTTTAGCTAGACCCCTCAAACCCCCCAACCTAACATAACCGGTGCAACAAAAATGGCAAGCAATTGGAACTATTCAGTTGTACAGTTTTGATCCAGATTCCAGCTCAAACAAGGAAAACAAAGACGTACGTGAATCCATTTGTCTGCAAGTGAATGCACACAAATTGTATTTTCTACGTCACAAATATGCTCTTTTTCAAACAGAATTTTTTGTCTGCTCCTGATTCACAATGATTTGAATAAAGAAATACTCAGAAATGCTAGTTTAAGCTTAATTTTCTTTATACATATCCTCCGTCATCAGAAAAAGGCTACAAGAATATGTTTAAAACACAAAATTTACGACTTTCGTCAGAGAGGGTCTTTAAGTTGAAACACTCATACTAGCTGCATTTTTGTTTATCATTCTTTGATGAGTAATTCCTGGACCAGTGAGGTCTTTAAAAAACTGTTAAATGTAAATTATATTTTAAATCCATCAATCCCATCTGTTTTACTTGAACAAACATCAATGAAACGCATACATAATAAGCCATACCTTATCATGACACAATAGAAAAGTGAATTACATACATTCAAAAGAAACTGGAATCAATTAATTACTTTATTTACATTTATCCGAAAGGGAATAAAGTCAACAACTGCAATCCTAAATATTCAAACTGTTGCTAAAAAAATAAGTAAAATAGCCCTTACATAATTGGTTATTTTCTTTTATAAAATAAAATACTAATGTTTTTGTCCGATACATAGTTTTAAAGAATGACGGTCAAGTAGCTAGAGCTTACTGTATAACCCTAAATAAAAAAATAAACACTATTTTTCCGTTTCCGTTGTTTGTTTGTTTTTACATACAGATAAGCCTTGCTGTTAAATTTGGCTCATTCTCTTTATCTTCAGTATTTTTTCCTTTCTGCTTATCACAGAAATTTTCAAGCATTACTCTGCACTAAAGGGGGAGAAGTCTAAAGTCAGCACTTGACTGGGGAGCCAAAGGAGATATACAAGGCGGGGTGGATACCAGAGAGAGTGGGGAGGAAGATAGCCACTTGGCTATTCTTTAGCAAATCAGAACTTTTATTAGAGGTGGATTAAGGCATTTTGTGCCTTAAACCAGTATGCTTCTTATGGGTTCCATAGTGAACTTTGTATGCAGTCTTTCCTAGTGACATATTAGTCAGAGGACAAAATCATTCATCAAACTGCAACATGATCTCTACTGTTTTAAGAGTTTGGCTAATATTTTCCCTGAATTTTCAAAGACACTGCTCTCCCACTGCAATCTGTTATCTGGAATGGAAAAAAGGCCAAGAGCAATCCTTGACTTTCATATGTTATTTGTCACGTGTGTATCTGACAGCCTGGCAGACGGAGTAACTGCCAATCTGATAAGCAGACCCTGTTAAGCTGCAGCAGCATTTATCAGAAGCCATCCAGCTTCATGGACTGCAAATGTGACCAGAGGATCCGAGGGGCCGGCTGCAGGGCTTTTCGTGAGGTTTTCATGGAGTGCTGCTATCTCCTATCAGGTCAGACAGCAAGGGAGGAATGTCAGATAGGCAGAACAGGAGCCACATAGATGATTTATGGATTATGAACCGATAGCAAAAGTGATAGCAACAAAGATAAAATCTGCACTTTAACATTACTTTTGATCAGTTTTAGTGTAAGACCATATTAAATAAAGAAACACCAACATTTGTAGAGGTTTTAACTACAAAGTACCTAGAGTACGGTTATACAGGGCTTTTTGTTTGTTTGTTTGTTTGTTTGTTTGTTTGTTTGTTTGTTTGTTTGTTTGTTTGTTTGTTAGGTCAACTTTTAACAATAACTTTAATTCATTGCAAATCATACAAGTGTATTTTAAAATGATAAACTTTAAAATGGAAAAAAAACCTTCAAAACTTTACTTTAAGTCCCACTCTGATCAACTTGTGATGTTTTGTAAAAGTGTTCCCAGTGGATTTTACTTATGATTATGCCATTTTTAGCAAAAATCCAAAAACTTTTGTCGCTTTCTCTGACATAGTTTCTGCAGAGCAGCAGTAGTTCATTAGAAATTTGCCTCTAAGTTATGGGCGGGACTTTTGGTGTGATATGAGCTTCCCATCATGCTTTTGTTTACACACTCTCCCGTTAAATCACAGCTCCTCAAAACCCCAACATAACATTAATGGTAAAACAAAAACGGCGAGCAATATTGGAGCCATGCAGACGTGCAGTTTTGATCCAGATTCCAGCTCAGAAGAGGAAAACAAAGATGTACATGGATCTATTTGTCTGCAAGTGAATGCATCAGAATGGAGCTGAGCAGGGAGCCGGGGAGTGGGTGTTCCAACTGCTTTTATTTTGTAGCATCTTTGTATGCACTGACAAAGATTGCAGATTAAAACAACTTTGGGCGGCTTTAGGAAGCAAAATAATGAAACCAGAAGACAAAGTCTCTGCTAATACATATTTTAAGAATCTTCATTGGGTTAAACTGCAAACAAAGAAAGAATTTAAAGAGTTTTTACTTACTTTTTTTTTTTTTTAGAAATTATTTATCATATTCTTATATATGCTGGTTTAACCTGTTGCTGTGTTTTGTCTATGACTGATACTGCAGAGCTTTGAAGATTTTATTGCTTTTTCCTTCTTTACATGCTTTATTTATACAAAATTAAAATTTGAAACAAAGTAATGCTATCAAACAGCTTTTTGAGTGGAAGATATGTTGCATCAGAAGTCTTAGGCTGCATGTGGTTTGAAAGGGTGGAGAATACTAATAATGTTCCCACTCTGAAGGCAAACACATAGACTGAAGCTGATCAAGCAGTTTGTAAAATCACACAGTTCTAAAGGTGCTGAAGCCAATATTGCCAGATCAAGATGGGGGAAAAAATAAGTAAAACTGAGTCGCTCCACAAATCTTCGGATTGTCCCGTTTCTTCAGATCTGCGCTGCGGCCTCTTTTCTTAGTAACCCCTAATATGCATGGATTTGTTCCCTTCAATTCACCACCTCTCTTTTGTTCACCCTTTAGTAAACCTGTAACCAAATGGTCAAGCGGACTAACGTTTACTAATGTGGTCCACACTATAGTTCGAAAGCTTTCACAATTGCAAGATGAAATACATAATACAAGAACACAAATTGTGTTGTGAATGCACCCCTAAACAACATTTACAATAAAAAAGGTAAACTATTCCTTTTTTGAAAAAAGCCCATTTGTCCTCATTATTTTAGAATATTTCCGCCTTTAATCTATTGCACGACTTTAATCTCCATTAAGTTATTTTGTGCCATTTAAAAATACAAACCAATAGTCATGTATAAATCCACTTTAAACTGTTTTAAGCAGCAGCTGGAGACATTAAGGGCTCATATCAGTTATTTTCTAGGATTTATTAATTGGTACAATCCTTATAATTATTCATATCGATGTGTGTTAATTGTTACATGCCTTTCTAAGTCTCATCTGACAGGAATGCTGTTGCAATGGTATTGTGCTTTAATAACTGTCTTTGTGTAGCTGTGTGTCTTAAATAATGTCTTCCTCCATAAGGTTATTTTTAAGAGGTGATTATTTAATGTTTAAAATGATTATTTGAGCTTCTGATCAACTCCAGTGTGACCATTCTCCTGTCACCACCACCATCATCGATCCAAAACAACAACATCCTTTGTTGATAATTTTCTGTAAAAAGAAGAAATAGATCAACAAGTTATTTATCACCAAAATGGCTTAAAGTCATTATTTTGCTTCCATTTGTTTTAACTTGTAGTTTAAGGTTCACATACATGCCTGAATTATCTTTTATCAGCTCAAAAACATTTAAACACTTTTTTAATCAAAAATCATTTCTAGTCTGGAAGTCTGATGACTTGTTTCGTTTTCACTGCCCGTTACTTTGCAGTGATCCTAACTCACAGAGCGGTTGTAAACATGCACAGAACTATAAAATCTCAAAGCTCAACATCACCACTTGCTGTACGGAAATATAAATCTTATGAAAGAACGTCTTTTTTTCTTATTGTGTCATCATCAGACATTTTTTCACACATTCCAAGACTTGTTCCGACATCCTCACCTTTAATTTACTGATGATCAGAATGGTTAAAGAGAAATTTAAACTCCATTTGTCATAATTTTTGTTTTGAAGCTTGTAATAGAACTTTATAGTGTCAAGCTCTTGCAGTGGCCTGATTTATTTTCAGCATTTGTGTGTATCAGAACACCAATTGATCTTACATACAGTAATGCATTATATAATTAATAAATAAAGGTGTTTTCGTTCTATACCTAAGGCAGGGACGTTTCATGCTATAATTCCACATTAATTAAAAATTATTATTTGCAATAATGATTTAAAACTGTTGTAGCAAGACAGCGGCTGTCTCCTTTATCTATGTCACCTCTTTGAGGTGCAGCTATGATCACAAATACAACAAAAAGAAAAGCACATCGCAGCTCTTGCTTTTTGCAAATTATCCATGTAAATTCAGAGCTACAGAGGTGACATACAGTAGATTCACCTTTTGAACCAGCAGTCCTGGTTTACAGTGTTCTCTATTTCAAAGGCAAGCCCCGCCACCTGAGCCAATTAGGGATCAGGAAGCTGTTTCCTTCTGTGTTGTCTGTCGGGCCAGGAAGAGGTTGCCATTTGCATGTAACCTCAGTCTATTATCCTAATGTGCTGGTGCTATGCATACAAATGGAGGCATTTATTTGCTGCTCCTTGGCCTTCAACTGCTCACCTGACAGGAATCCCAATGTCCCCGACTGGCGACTCAGGATGTGTATTCTGTGTTCTCATTGGTGGGTTTAGAAACCCACTCTGAAGACATGGTAGGGAGAAAAATGTTTTTGGTGTCTTTAGAAGACCTTTATGATGCCAAATAAACTTGTCAACCTTTTAAATGTATTACAATATTCATTTTGTCACAAACCCCAAAGTGGTACTTTTCACATTCACACATTTCTGAGTCTTCCTCTAAAAACCTGCGCTCTGAGCACCAGCCCCTCCCACTCCATGAAAACGAGCGGTCTCTCACATTGTGACATCACAAAATGAGGAACCGCCCCTTCCAGGAAGAGTCTGTGCTGCCAGCACCGCCCCCAGGCTAACACATACACCTACTTTCTCTGTGCGGTGATCAGCTAAACGCTTTCCTTAAATATGCACAATGCGTAAATCCATCTTTACAAAAGTTCAGATGCTGTTTAGTATTTGTGTTCAGAATTCAACTTTTGTATTCGTGTTCAAAATTCAGACACGCTGCCAAGGTCGACTCCAGGTTGACGTCGTAAAATGGGCGACACCCACAAGGAGCAAAAGCCAGGGCGCTGCAAAAATAAAATAAAATAGTTCTTTTGTGTGCATAAGTATATTATCATATATATGGGCACAGATGACTTTAGAAAAAGATTATACATGTTCTTGTAGCATTTTTCTGATGATGGAGGACATTATATAAAGAAAATTAAGCTTTATTTAAGTTGTTGTGAATCAGTAGTAGACAAAAAATTTTGTTTGAAAAAGAGCTTATTTGTGACCCAGAAAATTCGCTGGACCGGCCACAAGCTCAATGCTTTGAAGCTGTAACCCCTGTGCTATATTAGGCATTTAACATTGGGAGTGGGGTCATTTAGACCCACTAGACAGTGGGCTGAACCTTTTTTCTTCAATGATTTGTGATCTTCACTGGTGTCCATGGATTACATGAAATCTTTCCACCTTTATCCACCTTTGTCATGGTAGGGAGAACACGTCAACGTAAGGGTGGGGTCATCTAAGATAGCACAAGGGTTAAAAGCAACAGGGCGGGAAAGGGGGGTAGTTTGTACAGTTTCGCCCAGAACTCAGAGATGAACTAGTGCCGCTCTGCAGAAAATATGTCCTAGAAAAGGACATGTTTTTTGTATGTTTTTGGCTAAAAATATCTTAATCATAATTAAAAGACCACTGGGAATGCTTTTAAAATAGATCAAAAGATGATCAGAGTGGAACTTTAAAGAACCTTGTGTCTCTGCAGAGAAAGTGTGATTTCTGTAAGTGAAACCTTTAAAAGCCTGTTGATCTGATGATTTTGACCAATACAGTATTTGCTAAAGGAAGTACAAGGTAGTTGTGCAAAGCTGTGCAGAAATTATTGTTCAACCATCCGCTGAAATTCAGAGGAACAGCCCATCCAAACAGATATCTCTTTAGCCCAACGTTGGAGGACTAAACAAGAAAATCTGTCATAATCTGCTCCGGTGATGGAATCCATACTTACTAATAAACATCTAGTGCTCCTGTGCACGCTCCTGCAATATTGGTGCAGCCAAACCTCACACTGACAACTCACACGGCAAGCAAGCTGTGTGGTAGGTAGACTTAACACGGACAATTTACGAGGAGGAGGTCTTACCGTTACGCCCAGACGGTCACAGGGGTGAAGGGCTGGGTAGGAAGAAACTGGATCCACGTAGTAACTCATCACGGACACTGCGGACAGGAGACACAGGGCCTGCTAAAGGGATCAAGATGCAGACAGTCCAGGCAGAGTGGACTGACCCATCTATCACTTGTTGTTTACACTCTGTGTGTGCAAGGGTGCTGTATAAACGAAGCACTCGTGTGTGTGTGTGTGTGTGTGTGTGTGTGTGTGTGTGTGTGTGTGTGGTGTGTGTGTGTGTGTGTGTGTGTGTGTGTGTTGTGTGTGTGTGTGTGTGTGTGTGTGTGTGTGTGTGTGTGTGTGTGTGTGTGTGTGTTGAGGTGTGTGAGAGGAGGGAGAAAAGAGTTCTGGAGGGAGACAGGAAATCTAAGCACAATAATCTAAAATGTAAAGTTCAGACTTCTGAAGGACAAAGTGCCAATCAATCAGATTTCTTGATTTTTTTAATCATTTAAATCTATATGTTTTTTTTTAAGTTATCTATTCTAAATACATCTTGCAAATTTCCTCCTTACATCTCTTCCCGCGTACCACCTCCTCCTTTCATCTACCTCCCTCCTTCCTCCTCTTCTTCTCCTCTTCCTCTGCTCCTCCCTCTCCCACACACTTCGATATCACTTATCATTGTGTACTACAGGCAGCCCCGACAAAAGAGGCTCCAGCCTAAGATGCAGGATTGCACGAATTGGGGTAAAAAAAAAATAAATAAATAAAAGGTGCATATGGGCAGTCGCGCGCAATGCAGCTCCCATCTTCCTCACATTCATATGTTAAGCACTTTGGCTTTCCTGGGTTGTGGCAGCTGCTGGCAGACGCGGAAGATGCTGGAAGAAGATGCGCTCAATGCTCGCAGATGTTCAGCAGTTCAAAAAGATTCAGATGCTCTTGTTTTAGGAGAAAAAAGAGGAGCCGTGAATCCAGATTCCAGTTCTATTCCTACCCTCACATCACCACCTTGTGCCTTTTAAATTTTAATTTAAAAAATGAGGATTTAAAACTCTTATCTTTTGTCAAATATTGACAAAAACTTTTAACTCATATTTGAGAAACCAAAACTAAAATAAACATTTTAGACGCTCTAAAAAAAGTATGTTTTAATTGCAAAGCTGCAAAAAAGAGCGCGTTTGTTGTCAGAATTCCTGTAGGGAAAACTTTAAAAACGCTGCGCTTAAGGCTTGCATTCAAAAAGAGGGCGCATGCGTTAGTGCACAAACAAAAACGCACGTTTGGTCGCTCCTATCAAACTTTTGTTTATTTATTTATTTATTTATGTTTTTACACTTACCTGCAGCGAGGAAAGTTTGTCGTGAAGTGGAGGCGCTGGCCAGCTGAGCGTGACAGCCGATGGTGGACGACAGAGATGCTGTACCTGCTCGCAGCGAGTCCCAAGGAGGAGGAAGAAATGTTATGCGCACTTTAGTCCCTCCCTCAATCTCACGATGATCATTCCAAATCCCATTTTTTTCTCCCCCCTCTGCTTGTTGGCTTTTGGACTTCAGATCAGATGTGCATCACACGGAGCTGCTTTACAGGTGGGAAGAGACTGAAGCTGAACATCTAGAAATAAAGTGAGTCACATTCCATGCGGCTGCACTTCATGTGTAACAGAACATGTCTTCAAAATCTACAGAGGAAGTTAAGGGACAAAATATCCTTGTATGACAACAATCTTCCTTTAAAATAAAACAAAAATCAACAATCTTCATTCTTTTTCTCTTTTTTATATTTTTAACAAGTTGTTTGTATGACCCGCTCTGTAAAAGCGCCAGCGGTCATTATAATGCCTTTAGTCGAAATAAAAAAAAAATAGAAATTGTTTTCAAGAACATTCTGCAGAGTGGCAGGAGTTCATTAGAAGTTCACCGGAAGCTGAGGTTGGGACCATTGGCACAGGGCAACCCCGCCCCCCCTTCCCTTCCCCGTTAATGAGAGCTCTCTGTTTACACTCTCTCCCACTAGCTTACTGCCCTTCTGCAACAAAAATACTGGAGCTATCAGATATAAAGTTTTGAGCCAGATGGCAGCTCAGAAAAGAAAAATGAAGATGTTTAGTTTTCTAGCAGTGGATGCATCAGAACGTAGCCCAGCAGGAGTTTGTGGCCCGCCCACTGTACTGGCTACATCACAAATAAACCCTTTTACGAAAAAATGTTTTCGTCTGATTCACAACAATTTGAATAAATAAATTACTGTACTCAGAAACGCAGTTTTAATCTTCATTTCTTTTTACATGACCTTTATCATCAGAAAAATGGACAAGAACATGTTAAAAACACTCAAAACACAAATTTCCTCAGAGTTGATCTTCAAGGTGGCGATTCTGCTTTTCTGTTTGCCATTACGTTGCATGAAATCACAGCCAGAGACTCTTTCTGACAACACAACAAGAAGCTTGCCAATCTCAATTCAGGATCTACGCCTCCGCCGGCTCTGATAGGTTACTGATAAGAGGATGGCGTTTATCATTTCCTTATTTATCGCTTTATTTGTTTATTTATTTTTGTATCCATCGGGTGCACGAACTTTTAACTGACTATAATAAAAGCAAATGTAACATCTTTTGCCGTCGCTCTTCCCCTCCTTCTATCAGCCCAACACTCACCACTTGTGAGTGATCTGAAACACCTTGTGGCTCCATGATAATTCCCTGACCTTTATGCAACATTTGTTTGAATTAGAAAGTGCACGGTTTAAACCTCCTGACAGCCACTGCTCTCTCCAGTAAATCTTCAGTCTGGGAGTGAAGAGGTGTGTGTGTGTGTGTGTATGTGTGGAGAGAAGGAGAGGGTGGTTCAAGTCCAAGGTGAGAAGCGTGGAGAAGGACCGTGAGGGGCTTAGCGGCCGGCAGCCTGCATTTTCTCAAGATCTCATCTGAATCCTCTGTGGGCCCCAGCACCCTGAGCCCCCGGGGGACGCAGATGGGCAACACGTCAAGGGCAAAAGGCGAGGATATGACTTATTGCCGTGTGGTGAGAGAAAGCATGGGGCCCATTGATGAATCTAAATTGAATAAAAGCCAAACTGAATGTGATCCAGATCACAAGCCAGTGCCCCAGCAATGCTGTTTCAATTAGCTGGGCCCACCAGTTCAAAGGCGAGGCCTCTGGTACCTCCCCCTGCTCTGCTTGAAGACTCGACCATCACATTGGCCTTTGCCTTTCACCCCCCCTACCCCGAGGTGGTGCCATCCTTCAACGTTCAGCGCCTCTGTCTGTCTGCTTGATGTGCTCATGCTTTACATTAAACAGATAGTGGAGGCCTGATCATTCCTGCCTGAAGGGGTTGATGACCTGCGTTCACCGTTTGTGCATCCACACTATAGCTAAAAATAGATCTCTGTTCCTGTGATTATCATAAAATGTGGTTTTATTTTCATGTTGACTCAACTACCTAAACCCTAGCAGACAGCATGCACTCTTGTGGTGCCTCCCTCATTTTACATCTTGTTGAGCAGCTTCTCACAGTCAATTCTCTTTTTTTCCCCCCTCATTTTCTCATTTGGGATCTTCCAAAGATAGCACTGACAGGTGATATTAATGATCTTTTATTAGCATCGCTCTGATTGCTGCAGATTTTTTGGAAACGCAAGACAGAGGGAGAAGGCTGGGGAGAGGCGAAATGAAGGAGAAATAAAAAAAGGAATATGGAAGTTGTCCACCCACTGCTTCTCGCAGGAGATCGCCTCTCTCTTTGATAGCTTGCCCGAATCTATTCCCCTCAATGAAACTGCCCCACAGATGTTGTTGCTGTAAGCAGACTACAAAGAAGGAGCCCTTTATGAGAAGAACTTCTATTTTGGGCCGTACTGTTTCCGAGTCGTGGAGCTCAGTGAGAGAAGAGCAGACCTAATCTCCATGCTGCTGAAAACTTTGTTTTATTCTTTGCCCACGATATATTTAGATTAAAGCCCAGCTCTAATGAATAAAGGGAGGCCGTAATATATTATGACAGTATCAATATGCCATCACTGCAGTTGGCCTGAAACAGCCAATGCTGCTATTGGCATCAGCGAGGAGGAATCGGGGGGAAAGTTTGGGCAGTAACTTCAGGAGTCAGAAGCTTTTGTATCAACCCAGTCTTTATTCATTCAGAAGTTTTTAGACAGAACCTTGAATTTGTGGCTCTGTTGACTGTGAGGCAAAAGGTCCATGGGGGCAATATTAGCTCTTAATATTATTTTTAATTAAAGCACCAATCCCTCAGCCAAGTTGTCCAAACAGTTCTAAATAGGCTCAGTAAATCAGACAAACATCCTCAATATTAGATGAGTTGGGAGTTTGCACTATAGCCTCCAGATGGTTTGTGTTTCTCAAGCGTTTTCATGAGGGATGGTGCGGGACAGGGATCTTCTGTTCAAGTGTGCCTCTTGACGGAGAAAGTTCCTCCAAATCACATGCTAACTCGCTGGATCTCTGCCTGGATCTCTGCATTTTTCTTTCTCTTTCTGCGTTTTTATCTCTTGTGAGAGAGTTTACGTGTGGGCCATGCTGAACTGTAGCATTGTCCTTTGTCGGATTGCACTAACTGATAGCAGGTCCATGAACATTTTTCCAAAGTTAGATTGTTCCCAACACAAGAGATTTCGGGGTGACAGATCCTGTTTTTTTTATATACTTCACACCATTTTCCATTCTTTTGTCATCCAGTGGAAAAGAAAGTGGTATTAAAAAGAAAACAAAGGGATGATGCAGGCCAGGATTTAGCCAGCCCCACTATGGGGTGCAAATAGAAAATCAAGGTGGGAAGTCTGCATGTGCTGAGAGTTTGGGGTGTCAAATCCCTTCAAGCCCTTAAAATGCATTGAAAAACATACTGAAATCACATCATGTATCTTTTAATATATCTTATTCTTTTATTTATTTGATACGTCTTATAAGTTTCGTGTTGAATGCTCTTACAGCTTTTGCCGGGCTTGGGTCAGGTACAAGCAGGACACTGGTTTGTGCTCTGTTCAGACTGTATTTATCTTTTTTTTTTTCTTTTCATGCGTGTTTATCTATGTGTCCCTTGTTGCCCTTGCCTAAATCCAGCCTTGCGATGAAGTAAAATGGCGTATACCTGTATAGCGCTTTTCTACCTACAAGGCCCAAAGCGCTTTACAGTCACAGACCCATTCACCCAGTCACACACACACTGGTGGCCGCTCCGCTGCCAAACACAGGTGCCTACCTACTACCAGAGGCAAGGTGGGGTTCAGTGTCTTGCCCAAAGACACTTTGGCCGCCTTTACACTGCGTGGTTCAAGTGACCCAATTCCGATTTTTTCCTCTAATTTGGCACAGATCTGATATGACCGGTGAATGTGTAAGCAGGACAAAAGCGCATGGATTCCGTTTTTCTCAGATCGGATGCAGGCCTCTCTCATTTGTGGAAATAAATCGGAAACGAATCGGATATGTGCATTTATTTGCGTGTGCCATGTAAGCAGACAGATCGGATATTCCCCAGTAAATGCGAGTCGTACGTCAGTGACGTCAATTCAGGACACCACCAACTGAGATCACATGACTTATTAAGGTGCTTTTTGTGTGCTGATTTTGCTGTCAGCGTGTTACCTTTCAGCCTCAGGCTTCAGACCGTAGTTGGAAACCGCTGTTATGTCCGGTCCGGTCGCAAACGGTAACTAATGAAGCGGGACACCGTTGCTATGGAACAGGCTAGAAGCCGTTTATTTCTTTGGGGGGCGTGATGGGGACCATGTGTGTGTGTGAGCCCGGGCGCGCATGCTTGCGTGTGTGTGTGTGTAACTTAAGGAAAGGAGAGGGGGTGTGAGCGCGGAGCGGGGGAGTGTCGGAGAACCGTAAATTAAAAATAAGGTGTCTCGTCCAAAAGTTTTGGAGTCTTTCTTAACCCACTCTGGAGGCTGAGGGTTCAGAACGGAAAAGAGAACCCCGAGGAAATCTCCCGTGTGTTTCTGACCACGGTCGGACAAGAGAAGTCATCGCGCAGGAAAGGTTCAACACTTGGATCAAACTGTTAGTACAGCACATCTGCAAACACTTCCTCATTCAAAACTCAGAGAGAGCCAACCAGCCCTCCTTTTTACTCCCCCGTGCATCCCCTCTGGAGCGCCGAAGGCAACGCCTCCTTCCGTCGCCGCCTTGCCTCCGTGACGCAATCACAAAAGTCCGAAAAAGGTCAGCAGAAGGCGGAAATGCTGCTGCGTAGTCCTCAGAACGTCTATGTTTGATGGTTTCAGCATTGTACAGTGTAAATGCAAAAATCAGATCCGGGTCACTTTTAAAAATTGATGTAAGCGGGTCGTCAAAAAAATCGGATATAGTCAGAAAATCGGATATGGGCATCAAGACCTGCAGTGTAAATGCAGCCTTTGACTCCTGGGCATGCAAGGCAGGAATCAAACCTGCAACCTTACGATTATGGGTCGACCGCCCTACCGCTGCACCACGGCCGGCCAAAAAAAGTAAGATTACAGGAGAAAGCAGACGTAAGAGAACTGCTGTATAGACTGAGACCAACATGCCCCGGTTGATAAGCTGCAGGCCTGGTGCCAGAATCCTCCCTCCATTCACACAAACACACACTCAAATGCCGTGCCCAGTTGTGAACTTAACCCCCCACCACCAGCACCACTTCAGTGGCGTCTCCAGCTCCCAATCCCTCTTCATTAGTGTCCCAGAACAAAATGCCTGTCTTGTAATTAGCAGAGTTGGCTCTCTGAGTGCCTATGTAACACACTCTCATTGGAGGAGTGCGAGAGGGCTGCGTCCACAGAGGAGAGGTGAAGAGGCAGGGGAGGGAGGAATGAACTGTGGAGGAAACATTTGGGAAGGGAGCTCGTTAGAAAGACATGGAAGACATGGCAGAGAAAAAAAGAGCTCAAAGTGGAGGAAAGGAGAATTCCATGCTAAACTTAGTTCTGTTTTTAACAAAAATTCAAAAACTCCACTTAGTCAACTTGTTTTGGATTCATAAATGGAAATTCTTAATTAAACAAGGATTTTTCTTGTAAGCACTGACATTTTGAATGGATTTTAGTCAAATATATATAGCATAAACATGTCAAAGACCCACAAAAATCCTATTTTTGGGTGTTTTTAACATGTTCTTGTGGTATTTTTCTGATGATGGAGAACCTGCATAAAGAAAATTAACTTGCATTACTGAGTCTTTCTTGTGAACTAGGAGCAGACAAAAATGCTTGAAAAACGGGTTTATTTGTGACAATTACGCTGTGGGCGGGCCACAACCTCTCTGCTCCAAGCTCCTTGCAATGGGGAGGGGAAGAGGGTCGGGGGTTGCTCCAGGGTCACAGTGTCACCCACAACTCAGTGTTGAACCTTTATTTTATCCAGGTGGGTCTGTAGAGAACAATTTGTTATTTACAGCAACGAATAAGTACACTGGTAATTTTCTTATGAATAACTGCCGTTGTGCAGAACTATGTCCTCGAAAAGGACAGTTAGTTAATTTTTGAGTATGGATAAAAACAGCATAATCATAATTAAAAGACCACTGGAAAGGCTTTGACAGTAGGTTAAAAGACGATTGGAGTGGTACTTTAAAACTGTGTACTCTAAGCTCAGTTACCAGTTCACCAAAAACATGTAACCAAGATAACATCCATGTGTCAAAACATCACTTCCTTCTGTAACCTAAAATACATATCTTTTTGCTCCCCCTCTCAAATCCGTTGCTATAACACTCAGAGTCTACTCGGAACCAGACTCACATCCGCAGTAATCAATGAGGAATCATCGAAATCATTAGATCCTCTTCATTTCTTTTCACACTGAAAACAGTGCTGTTTGTAAAAGTTGTTGGCTTCATTCACTTCACTCAGCGTGTGATAAGGTGTGCTTCACAGTGCAGATGACAGTGAAGAAGAAGTAGCTGTCAGAGGCTAGCTTTTATATTGAGTTTGTAGCTGTACCACTTCGGGAAATGCTAAGGAAAAGATCCATTTGTGTCTATTAAGTTATTCTGATGATCGAAAAACAAAAATATTTGGCGAAAACAGTTTTGTGGACAAAAAATGTTCATATGATCACACCAAAAAAACCCAAAAACAATGGTTTCAAGTCACAATCTTAAATATTCCTGCAGCAGTTGGGATTTCAAGCTTGACCGTCTATTTGAAATAACACAATTGTTCACTTCATGTTTGCTGTCCTACACTGTGATGCACATTAGAGAGAGAAATACCTCCCCTCCTGAAATGTTTTCCAAATTAAAGTTGCCAAATTAATAAAAAGTGATGATGCCTGCAGTCAGTGACAAAGAGCCAGCATGGAGAGGAACACAGAGGACAGTTGGGTACCGGAGTTTGAGTTATTTTGAGTTTGAGTTCCTATATCCCTTTTGGGGTCACTCGGTTGCAGGAGCATGTCCCGGCTACTGCTGGTCAAAGGCGGGAGACACCCTGGACAGGTCACCAGTCTGCCATTGGGCCACACAATCCCTCCAACACACACTCACACCTAGACACACTTTTTGGAGCAATCAATTAACCTACAAATGCATGTTTTTGGACTCTGGGAAGAAGTTGGACTACCTACAGAAAACTCACACATATTGGGGAGAACATGCAAACTCTACACAGAAAGGTCCCAGCTGGGATTCAAACCGGAGCCTTCTTGGTGTGAGGTGCAGGTGCTAGCCACTTCACCACAGTGCAGCCCCTGAGTTATTACCAAATTCAGTTGTACTTTCACTGTGCAGATTGTAATGTTTCTTGTTGTAGAATGTAGGTATTTGCATCATGTCATTGCCCTTGAAGCCAGATATTTTGCACGCTCAAGTGATGAAGAGAAGGTGGTCGGCTGAACAACACCTGGTGGAGAGTTGGATCAAAGAGCAAGACAAGAGGATGGATGGGCCCCAGATATTAATATTCTAAAAACAAATGGCATCAGAATGGTTCTAGTTCACAGCTCTGCACTACCATCATGCTAATTGTGGTGTTATGCCATTGTTTAAATAGAAATCTGTTAAAGAACTACAGGGTTGCATTTATGACGTCACGGCTGTGTGAGGGCACCGGGGAAGCGTGGCTAGACCGAGAGACACATGTTGAAGGCTGATGTAATGGCAGCATACCCTGCCACACCCACAACAAAATGGCGGTAACCTCCCCCCAGCATTGCACACTTTCTTTTTAATTTTATTATTTCAGATTCATTATTCTTAAATAAAGCCACACATTTGTTGGAGTTAAAATATACATTTTTTATCTGTTTTCAATAATCTGTAGAACATGTACATTTGTTTAGTTTACTTATTTTGGTTTGTTTAATTAATGTCACCTATTTTTTGAGTTGCCAGTGCTGAGGGTGCTGCTGGTCGCTACGGGTGTGGCTGAGGTTCTGCTCCTGGAGCTGTGCTGTGAGGACTGGCAAAGGAGGAGGTCAAGTCTTCACAGCCTTTAAATACTCCAGTCAGACAATTGGGCAGGCGCCATCTACAGGAACCTCCAGGGGAGAAATCAGTGGACTTATTTAATGAATGAATGAATGAATGAATGAATGAATGAATGAATGAATGAATGAATGAATGAATGAATGAATGAATGAATGAATGAATGAATGAATGAAAACTTTATTAATCCCAACAAGGAGAAACTCAGTTCCAGTACATCTCGATGAAGAAGGTCAGACAAACAGCAACACAGGATACACACACATCTCGAGAGGTTACTGAGGTCAATGCAGCCGAGCGCCTTAGATGACCTGCGCCGGCGCACCTTTGTATAGCATGCAGATGGACCACGAAGAGGGCCGGGGTTGGGTTTGGTGACAAAAAAAGTTGTGTCCCTACACTGCGTACAATGTGTTGATACAAGAAAAAACTACACCGTTTTAACACAAATAGCATATATTCAGACAAAGACACACATTTAATGTTTATTTGCTTTGCTTCTGTTGGTCATTATTCCTTTTGTTCCACTTTTGATGATTTTTCTTTTCCACTAAGAGACCAAGTTTGTGTTTAGTCTTGTCTGTTTAGCATTTGTTAAATGTCTGTAGTTATGTTAGTTACCCCCCAATTGTTTCTTAAGTGGTCTGATCAGCCACTATATATGTTCCCCTGTTGTGTCTTTGGTTGGGTCAGTTTGTTTCTGTTACTTGGTCTGTTCAGTTGGTTAAGTTAAATCAAAGTTAAGTTTGTTGCCTGAGTTAATTATGTTTCTGTTGACTTCTTTTAAGGGCCCAGTTTGTTAATCTTTTTTACATTTCATCTTTTGATAAACTTCTGTTGTCCTCTTTGGCCACTCGATCCCTCACAAAGGCTGTCTAAGAAATGTTCAAATAAAGCGCCTTGACAAGCAAACAGCTGGATCCTTATTTGTTTCTCTCAATTTAAATAACACGACACTAATAATCACAAACTATGTGATGATACATGAGTAAATTGTAAGGGTTCATCATTACAGTTTTCGGGGTGGATGGACTGCAGCTGGGGATACTGTACTGAAACTGTTGAGATCTGCCTCTTCTATGATCTTTTATATAGAAATAAAAAGCAAGGGGCACTTTCTATAACTTTGACTTCCCCAAAAAACCCTTTCTTTAGCGGATGACTCTGTCCTATTGTCCTAATTGACCTCCAGAAGGCACCAAGAAGATTTAAAGTTTCCTGCAAGATCTTGATCCTCCACTGGAAAACTGGAAAGGGCTCAAAATGGAGAATTAATTACTCTTTGAGTGAAAGACTTGGATAACCTTTGTGTCTTGTTTTCTGTGGAAAACTCTAAAAGGACTCTGTCAGGATCCCCCATGAACCGATTTACATGCATATCTAATATCCAGTCCTTATCTAGTTTCTATAGTTATCAGATTGTAAACAGAATAGTCTTTTGAAATGAGGTGCTAAGGTCTGCCTGTACCTAAAGTTTTTCTTTAACTATCTCATCCAGCAAAAAGAATCCCAAAATCTTACTTGATACAATTAACTCTTTAGCCTCACCTGTTGTCCCTCAGTCTTTGGTGCAACTAGAAGCAGACCTTTTTTTTAGTTCTTTGTTGGAAAAGTTAGAGCAAACATCTCTCCACTAGCTTATTTTTTTCATTCTGTTGCTGCAGCATCCTGCAGCATCCTTGTCAGATATGTGACCATGTTTTAATTCATTGACCGTTCAAGATGTTGCTCTTGGATTGTAGAAAATGACACACACTTCCTCTCAAGAGGATGTTCTCCTTCTTAAATCATTCACAACAGGTTTCCATCATATCAGCTCTTTTGTTGTTAAGCTGTTGAATGCATGACTTACATCTGGAGGCCCCAGCATCCTTAACCCTTGTGCTATCCTAGGCACTTTAACATTGGGAGTTGGGTCATCTAGACCCACTAGACAGTGCTCTGAACCTTTTTTTCTTCAATGATTTGTGATCTTTACTGGTGTCCATGGATTACATGAAATCTTTCCACCTTTATCCACCTTTGTCATGGTAGGGAGAACACGTCAATGTAAGGGTGGGGTCATCTAAGATAGCACAAGGGTTAAAAATGTGTTTGTTGAACAAGTACTCTGTTCAACAACCATTCTCAACCCAAAAAACTACAAGCTCATCTCCAAACATCCAGTTATTTAAATCATTTTTGAAAAAGTTGTTGCAGATCAACTCATAATGTAGAAGCAGAATTCATTTTGCAGAAATCTTTCAACTAAAGCAGAGTTTAAAATGACCTTATGATAGCTGTTGACTGTAGAAAATGCTCAATCATGGTTTATCAGACCTTTTCTCGGCATTCAGTGCTGTTGATCATAGTTTTATGATAAGGAGACTTGTAGATCTAGTAGACTTGTCTGGTTCTGTCTTGAAATGGTTTTTGGCCAACCTCACAGATAGAAATTTCACTGTTTTTGCTAATATTTTTTATTTTAAGAAAGAGCACTTTTCATGTGGGTTGCCCCAAGGCTTAGTTGTAGGATCAAATCTGTCATTTCCAGTTACTTCTATACTGACGATCTCCATCTGTACTGCTCATTTAATTATTCTGACTCACATTTTCCTGTTTAACTAACTGTTTGACTTGTATCTTTAAGGGCCAATTGTCTTCATTAGAATTAAGGTAAAACAGAGACATTAATTATTGCTCTTAAGAAAAAGATTCCTCTGAATAAACACCACCATGGTTCCCTTGGCCTGTCTTTACTGTGTTAATTTGTTTTTAATGCGTTTCCTTTCTTGTTTTAACCTGTGCTGTGATTCATTTTGTGATGCTTTCGGGAAAAATACTAAATAAATCAACTTTACTTACCAATTTCCTCCATCCATGGCAGATTTCTGAATTGTAATATCACACAGTGATTTCTCTCTAAAAGCCATTGATCTCGGGAATGTAACCATTTTTTTTTTCAACTTGTTGATTAGGAAGTACAGCAGTAATGAGGTTGTTTTTTTTTTAGTAATATTTGTTTTTATATTAGAAGAATGAGGTATTAGGATGATTTATAAGAAGTAATGTTATAACCATCACTGCCAGGTTTACAGAGAACAAACCCAAAAGGGGGAACAGAAGCTTAAGAGTGCTATCCAAGGCACGTTAAGTTGGGATCATCTGGACCCCACAAGGTAAACCTTTTTTCTTCAATGATTTGTGATCTTCACTGGTGTCCATGGATTCCATGAAATCTTTCCACCTTTATCCACCTTTGTCATGGTAGGGAGAACACGTCAATGTAAGGGTGGGGTCATCTGGACGCCATAAGATAGAACAAGGCTTAAACCAACATATAGGAATGTTTGCAGGAACAATTCAGATACTGGACTGAAATGTGTAAATTGGGATCTTCTTAAGATCTTATTGCAAAGTCGTGTTGGAAATATCTGATTACTCTTACTGGCTCACATACCCACTGAAAGACATGCGGAAAATCTTTTTGATGGGCAAAATATTCCAAGCTGTTGTTTTGCTTTTGGTTTTCCAACATCTGACCCGTAAGACCATGAATAAAAATGTTTATATTCTTCTTTTCTTCTTGCTCCCTCCCAAGGATGACTTTTTTACCTGCAAGTGGAGTCGGAGCTCCACCATATTAATAGACGAAGGAGCCAGTTAAAGAGGAAAGATTCCCTCTAGACACGTTCCAGGCAAAATAGCTTTCTGCTGTAAATGGTAAATAGGGTCTATTTACATAGCGATCCCATCGTGGCAGCTCTGCTGCCAAACACTGGCGCCTATAACCACCAGGAGCAATGTGAGGTTCAGTGTCTTGCCCAAGGACACTTCAACACATAACAAGACGAGAACCAAACCTGTGATCTTCCGATAACTAAAACTCCTGTACCCAACTGTGTTGCTCTCCATGCTGGCTTTGTGTCTTTGACTGCAGACATTAGGCCTGCACAATAAATCGCAAATGTATCTTTATCGCGATTTCAAGCTGTGCAATATCCATCTCGCAATAATCTGCGAAAATCGCAATAAATGGTCAACCTTAAATGTGCTAAAACAACCTTATTGCAACTTGAACTATTTAATGAATCGAATAATCCCTTTATGCATTTAACCAATCAGATGGAGCCCTTCACATTGTTGACCAATCGGATGGAGCTTTTATGTTAAATGTTGCCCTCCTAATTAGACGAGGCTCGTTTGGAGAATAATTTAAGGTGTTTTGACTCTTATTTAAATTAAACTTTTGCAGTGAAGTGGAAATGTTTTTGTTGTTTTTGCTATTTGTTCATTTATTGCAAGTTATATCGTCATCGCAATATTGATCACTAATATTGCACATTTTCCTCATATCATGCATCTCTAGCAGACATGATAAAATATGATATAAAAAATGGGTAAGAGACCTGTTTACATTTTTTTCAACATCGAATCCTCATTATAACAACTGTGATCAAATATTTTAAATGTTATTGTTTTTGTGATCTTCCTCAAGGAAAGTATTGTTTTAAAATGCTTGAATTGGTAAACTTCTAAAAACTGTCACATGATTGTACAAGTTACTAACAACTGTCCACAAATACAGATAAACAGAAACTCCAGGTATGCTGTTATTGCTATTTTAAAAGCCTTCCCAGCAATATTTCTGTATTGCTCTATTACAGAGTTGCAGCATGTGGAGATCTGCAGCATCATTAAAAAAAAAGTGTTTTTAAATTAAGGTTAATTTGGACCGGAAGGTGTTTGATGTGTCTTTGCATCAATAGGCGTTAGAGGGCTAAATGCTCAAAGTCCACCCTTAAAGTTGGGGTCACTGAATGAACCGTGGATAATAATTACTCACAATGGCAGAGATTTTTCCACTGGATGTCCTTCCTGACACAACCCTGTATTTTATCCAGGCTGGGGACCGGCACGGGAAGACCAAGACTTGGGCCCCCTTGTGGCCACATAGTTACCGTATTTCCCGGACTACAAGTCGCTACTTTTTTCCTGCGCTCACAGCCCTGCGGCTTATTCAGTGACGCGGCTAATTTATGGATTTAATTGGCGGCTGCCATGTGCGGACTTTCAGACTCAGTGAATAGTTTGAATTCTTTATCTAATACCAAGCACAAGTCATTTGTTTTTCAACAAACTAAGCAGCCAAACAGCATGGACCTGACTTCAGGTCTTAGACACTTCAGTCATGGTTCAAAAAACGAAACACGCATGCCCGGCCGCATCCCAGAATCCTTTTGTGCCGTTAGACCCAACGTGCACGTGTTCGCCACTACAATATGATGCAGCTTTCAAGTTCAAAGCAATCGTTAAAAGCAGCGTGAAAAAATCCACCATCACCAACGGGATTGGAAAAGCCGGTCAGCTGCGTGACAGAGAGAACAGCGCATGTGGGAATAACATCAGCCTTTATTTTGTCGGGACACGACTGGAAACACATATCCACGTGATCGTTTTAACGGTTTCTGAGGACTGACCGGAATTTTGCATTGAAAAGCTCACAGCCTCTGTGTGAGCTGGAGACATGTTCTCCTGGCTGCTGCTCACTCACAGAGAGCTGCGGGGCCGATGGCAGTCTGATGGCTCCCACACGTAACAACGCATCCGCCCCTCATCCACAAAACGTACAGTTTTAAGACCGATTACTCTGCACAGACACGATTTCCTCCTCCCTCTAGCCGCCCTGGCCAGAGGTGTCGGAGAAAATAGGAAGGGGAGCGCGCGGCGCGGAGCAACAGTGTTTGTTGTGAAAAGAAACTTCTGACGCACGCGTCGCGCTGAGGCGCGCGCTTTTCAGTCGTCGCTGCTTTATTTTACTGGTGTTTTTTTTTTTTAACCAGCCCTGTTACTCCCATAACGCTGCCGCGGCACAAGCGGAAGGAGAGCTGTTCCTTTTCACCCCTCCATGCACTGCTACTACTTGCTCATTCTTAAACACGTACAACAGTGTGACGAGCCGGGCGTTGGCACCGCCTTTAGCCCCTAAGACTCATGGGAAATGGGGGATCGTGGATGTAAATTTCCTCATCATAACTGAGGGATGTAATGTTGATTATATGGTTACTGTTTGTAATTTTTTGTGTGATACCTAGATTGTCAATAAGTAAAAAAAAATAAAAATAAATAAATAAACCATAACTGAGGAACTTGTGAACAGAATAGAGGTCCATGCTGTTTGGCAGATGTGGGCGTACTCACATGCATGAGTTTGAGGCAAAGCTGATGCCTCCCATAGATTGGTAATGATCCTTGCCTATACTGGGAGTTAGGACATGATTTGTCAGGTTTACCATGTTACCTAATACATGCGGCTTTTACTCCAATGCGGCTTATGTGTGTTTAAAAGTAGTTAAACATGTGAAAATGGGTGGGTGCGGCTTGTAATCAGGTGCGCTTTATATTCTGGAATTTACGGTAGGCATTAGCATGAAGGCCCAAGGACTCACACTGGATGAAGCTCATCGATCTCCCTGGGAAATTAACCATGGTTACCCATGCACCAGTCCGACACACAGCCAACTGAGTCATCAAGCCACTTGTGTCAGTCAAAGAAATGCTGGTCCAATAACTTTAGTTTGTTGTAATATTCTTACTTTTAACTGTTTTCTCCTCCATCATAAGAAGCCATTACACTGAATTAAGAAAGAAATTCAACTTATGTCTGGGGAAAGTTTCAAGCATATCCAAAACAAAACAAAATGTCAATCCTTTACAATGTCTTCACTTAGTGTTGCAGAAACATCTGTGGCTTATTCCCCAACCAGAAAATGCAAAATAAAATGAAAGATTGATCAAATGAAAAGTCAGTGAAGGGTGAGTTTTTTTACAGTCTTGATAAGGTCTTTATTTTAATGCTCAGACTCCTGCTTTTCATCTGTCTGAAAATCACCGACCCATCTGTTCGCACTTCTTTCTGAAGTTCGGGTTTCTCTGTTCCTCTCCATCCCCTCTTTTAGTTGCATGATCTGAATCCCATTCAGAAGTGGCTCCTGCCCACACATCACCCAGGCCATACTCCCACTCATGGCTCTCACTGAGCAGACAAGCAGGTTATTTTTAGAGTTCCGCTGATGGTTTTAAGGATGTTAAGCCCAGATTGTGCCCTGGCTTTTCAGTGAGGAAACAGTCTGTTTCTCTTTTTGCCCCCTCGCTTCCATTCATTTCCTTTCATCCTCTCTCTCCGATTCCCTCTCATGCAGCCCTGTCTTGCACTTTCACTTTCTCTCCAACCTGCCTCGCTTTCTTGTCAACTGTCACTGAAAAATAAAAAAAACACCACACCTACTTGCTCACACCTACACTCTTCTCTTGTTGCCCTCTTCTCTCTGTCTCTATTTGTCTGCACTCTTTTATGCAATGTGTGTGTTTTCTCCCTGAAAGCAATCTGAGGGTATCATCTTTCAAACCCCTGTGCCACTTGGTTGCCTGTCTTTCTGATAATTGCAAAGTAACGTTTAATTTTTACTTACCTGCAGATCATTATGCAAAGTCGTAGAATTTCCATGGAAACACGGTGGCACAAATTCACAAAAGATTAGTTCTAACATGTTTGGAAGCATGTGCGGCTAACGTGATAACAGTGTTGAAGTTGGGAGTTATTTAGCAGATCTGAAAGTTTATGCAGACTTGTAATTTGAAAGCTCTAAGGAATTACAGTTATCATAAATTCACACAGTGCTGCTTCTCTTGCACAGCTCAACTCTGCCCTCTGTAGGTGGGTCTCTGAAATGCAGACACAGTATTGGAGTATTGAACCTAAAAGTTAAAAGCCTTTATTAGTAGCAGCAATATTCACATGGAAAATAAAAATGTGGCGAATAGTTTTGGGTGAAAGGCGCATGTGTAAAAGCAAACTGGTCATCTAGTTAGTTTGAGCTGGAATAGAATACCACCAGAGGCTTGCTGGAGGGACCTACTGGCTTCTGTGGATCTCACCAGCTGTGTGAAATAGCCTTCTCCATATGTTAACACTTTACTCCCCAGATATCCACAGTGACAGCGTCACCCTGTCTCTTTAAGAGCCAGTGTGGAATGCTGCGGTTAGGCTAGGCGTTAGGGGTAGTGCCCTCACAACACATAAACACAACCCTTAAAGTGTCTCTGACTCATTCTCACTCTTTCTCCTGTTTCACTCTTTAATGCTGCCCTAGCTTGGCCATTTTGTCTGTAGAGGTTTCTTTTTCTGCCTTGCAGCCATTGGCACATTTTTATTTTCTTAATGTTATGCCCTCATCGGGCCGGTGCTACAAAATGTTCTTGACTAAATCTTCCTTGTTTTTTCATTCCACATGTGAGAGGGTGAGGATGCTACACTTCTATTTGCAAAAACATGCTTTTATAAAAAGTAAAGTTTGTTTTAGATGCCAACATTTTCAACTTTTTTTAATATTTGTGATAATTCCCAATAGTGCATTATTGACCTGCAAAGTAGAAAAGAATAAACAAATGTAAATTCCCCATCCAGCTTTTGAACAGCTCAGCAGTTTGAAAGAAAAGAAAATCCTTGCTTGAACTGGGGCGCCCTCATGTGGTCAAGGTTGGCACTACTTCTCCCTATGCATGGGATCAATAGGCAGGCCTCCTTTATTAGATCCAGATTTGACCGTCTGAAGGCACAGATGAATGATTTTTGTAGTCTGGTGAGCAGCCCACATCGAGTTCAGCCTGTCAGACATGTCTGGAGGGACATGGGGGAGGAAAGGGAGACTCTAGCCTCAAAGTGAATGCCTTGAGAAAGCAGGACAGAGGTAAACCCTAAACCTGAGCTGAGCTCAAACTAGCAGGCTTCCAGGGAACAACACTTTTCTTATTGAGCTGGTGAGCTCGACTCAAATGAGAGGTGACAGCATATTCATTTCATGCCATATACTTCTTTAAGGACTTTGTAAAATGCTGCTGAATGATGAGCGGTCAGCGGATTTATAGTTCAGGCGATGATTTGGGCTTTTTAAACGGCCCTACCTTCCTCCCGGTCTGGCCTTTTAATTTCCCCCCCCTCCTTTTCCACAGAAAAATGACATTTTTAGAGGTTTTCTTTCAGCCTGGTGTTACAGGGATGACTTCCTTTTGGAAAGTGTGGTATAAAATATTAATAACCACATACTCTGGACTACAAGGAGGGTGTATAAAGAGATGAAAGGATGCAGGCCGACCTGCGCAACACTGTCAGAAATGCAATCATTTGTGCTGATTACGTATGTAAACCAAAAATTCCACCTGAATAAATTGCTTTCTGGAGTTTCTACGACTCTTTATAAAGGTTTTCCTCATAAAGTGAATACCTTGCTGTAACTTTATGGTTCTGTCATCCTAATTGGCAATGCACATACGAGCAGGAAGGGTGGACCAGAGCATTTAATAAGTTGCTATGACTGTTGTTTTCATTTTAGCTTTTCTTAGAACAAAGCTCTTGCAGTAAAAGACAGCTTTGATGCTTCGCTCAGTGAGGCTGCGCAAGATAACTGCACAAGTGTCTCATTTTATTGACCAAACCTCTGTCAATTGCTTCACATGGACATTTCAGTAAGTGAAAACGTTCGAACTCCAACTCTAATGAACACGAGTCTTGTGCTTACACTGTAAGTAATGCCCTGTCTGGGTATAAGTGCCTGAAAGCGTGCATGAAAAGATTTGATATTCGGCCCTGCCTTCCCTGGTGCCACGCTCCCATTTTCCCCTCTCCCCGAGGAGCAAAGAAAAAGGGCTGGAATGGAATGGGACCAATCTTCATCTCCATATCATCTCTTGGTAGCCCCTTCAACTAAATAAATAACTCATTAGAGTTCAGAGTGAGGGGCTTCATTTACTCTTGGCGATGTAATCACAAATGTCTGCAGGTTGCCCGCATCATCCTAAGCACAAGTGCTTTTGGTCGAATCCCAAGAGGCGGCTCTGTGGGAACTTGGAATATCAGTGAGGGGAGACTGTTGCAGCTTTTTTTTTTTTTTTTTTTGTGGTAAACTGCTAATCGGGATCACAACTTATAAAGGAACAAAAAAAAAAGAAATCACTCAAATTACAGAATGAAAGATTCTTTGAAGTCCCTCTCTGATCATCCTTTGAGCTGTTTTAAAAGCCTTCGCAGTGCTCTTTTAGTAATAAATATGCTGTTTTGAAAAAAATAATTGAAAAACAACAACAAAAAACAGTGCCATTTTCTAGGACATAGAGCGGCAGTAGTTCATTAAAAATGTACCTTTGAGTTGTTGGCAGGACCCCAAACTCACCCCCACTTCCCATTGCCCATCTTTGTACACCCTCTACTATTTGCTGACAGCCCCTCACAACCCCAACTAGAGGAGTAACCATTCATTGTATCAACATATTATAATCTGTGGTTGACAATATGCTTAATAGTAGATATTGGTTCATTGTAAACAATCGGATTCACTGACCTAAGTTTGAGCCAGGACATCTTTATTCAAATCTTCAACCAGTGGGACTCAGAGAGAAATACCTGCAATGCTGAATGAACAGTGCAGGTGAAGTTTTCCAGATTCCTTGTATTTCTTGTAAGATAATCAAGTGTTAGAAAAAAAGAAAAAAAACAATTAACAGTAAATGCATTTTAGTCTACTAAAGTTCAGCCCTCTGTTGTTTTTCATAATCAAAATAATCCAAAAGGAACATTATTAGAACATTCTACCACTACACTTAAAGTGTTTCCACATATTGGACTGGAATGATGGACCAATTAGTTTTCTGCCATCACATCAAAACACGATCAATGTGTTGAAGAACTTCTGCAGTATCCTGAGGAAGGCAACACAGAGGCACATGAATAATCAATTTACTTCATTTTAAAACAGTTTTATAGGCCAATTCAATTGGATTAAAAACTTTACTTTGGTATATTGATCTAATTGTATCATATGATTCAATTGATTCATCAGTGAAGTTGGTGAAAACACCCCTACCCCCAGTATAACATTACAGGTGCACCAAAAATGGCAAGCCTTATTAAAGCTTCTGGCTAAGCCAGATACCAGTAAAACCAAGACGTACATGGATCTATTTGTCTCCAAGTGGATGCATTAGAATGAAGCGGAGCAGGGAGCTTTGGGTCCACTGATTCTACGTCACAACAAGGTTTTTAAAGGGCATTTTTTCATCGATTCACAACAACTTGAATAAAGAAAGCTAAAGTTTTAAAGCTAAAAGGTCTGTATGTGTACTCCATCATGAGAATAATGCAACATGAACCAAAAACACGTGTCTTTAATTTGTGCTATAGGCACTTTAACATTGGGAGTTGGGTCATCTAGACCCACTAGACAGTGCTCTGAACCTTTTTTCTTCAATGATTTGTGATCTTCACTGGTGTCCATGGATTACATGAAATCTTTCCACCTTTATCCACCTTTGTCATGGTAGGGAGAACACGTCAATGTAAGGGTGGGGTCATCTAAGATAGCACAAGGGTTAAAGGGGGCTGACAGCTGTGAATAGGTGTAAGACGCTGAAGGATCACAGCACTATTTCGACTTTAGTTTTTCAAGACAGTGAATTAAAAACACTTTTTTTTGGGGAGTTTATAGGTAATTCTTTGATTCAAGACTTTCTTTTCAACGGGGCTGTTTTAAGTCTAAAAAATTCGCCAATTGAATTTATGAGTGAAAGAAACTTATTTTAGAAAATGACTCTTTAGAAGAAGAGAAAAAAAAAGAAAAGAAAAGACGGAGCTTCCTTTTCTTATCATACTGGTGTCAACAGAAGCTCCTGGGCTGGACTTTTTCATGTGTTGCTTTTTGAGGTTTTCATTAGCTGCTGCTTGAATGTGTTGGAGAACTTCTCCTGCAGTATCCTGAGGAAGGCAACACAGCAGGCACATGAATGCCATTTTTTTCAGCCAAACGGATGCTGGGATTTCCGTCCATTGTTTCTCGCTGGGAACATTATTATCAGTGTTGTTGCTTCTAATCATTGCATTAGGAAATGGTGCAACAAACAGAAGGTCTGGTCAGTGTTGACCAGAAGATGTTTCAGTCAGATGTGGACTGTTCTTATGGGAACAATGATATTTCTGATCATTTCTTTCAACTTTTTTTTTTTAGTTTTGTGTTTAGAAACAGTTTTATTAAGTCAACAGATGTTCCTGACATAATTTTGAAATTCATTTTCAGATAAACAATTGCCATAGACGGTGTAGAAAAGGGTTTCAGGAGAACGTGGTCATCTCCCCCTCATGTTTTCTAAAAAGCAATGGTTGCAATCGGTTTACAAGCGACCTCGTAGTTTCACTTTGGTCGCCCTGCGTGAAATAGCGACCTTGATGAGGTTGTAAAATGGCATGGCTGGGCAACTTTCCTCACCGTGAATTGCCCCAGTTCATTTGGGGGGGACTCCAGGTCAAAGATGAGGGGGAGGAAATGAAGTTAGTGAAGTGAGTGAGGTCAACTGAGCGGGAAACCTGCTGGAGATGATGATGTTGTGTTTCTGTTTTGAATGAATTGATTAAGGGGAACAGGCAGTATGACGTAAAATGCTCACAGTACGTTTTAAATACATGAAATTAGTCTTTCCGCTGATTTTTATGGTAGATTTGTTTATTTTCTATTTTAATTAATTTGTTTATTTTTTGGGAAATAGAAAAAAAAATCTATTTTTAAGACTAGTTGGTGAATGCAGACATTAAGTGCATTTGTATGAATTAAATCTGGGAAGAATTACAGTATTTTGACCCTTTGTGCCCCGTTTTCTGTGCACTTTTCCTGCCAGAGGCACCACATGTCCCACGGGAAGTTAAAATGAATATTTAATAAATCCAGAAAATACATGCTGCTCTTTGATTAAGACATTTATGAACAATAGAGTAAATTAAACAGAAGCCCACGTCTCCCCTCACTCTGTTTAGCCCTGGTTTCATGGCTCACTGGCCTCACACTGCAGGCAAAGGGGAGGTTTTCTCTTGCTGCTCATTGGCCGCGGATCTCCCTTCTCTGCAGCATTTCCATTCATACTCCCCGCTCTCCTTCGCCCCTCTTACAAAAATTACTCACTGTCATCCGTATTGGGAAGACGCCTTTGACTGGACGGGACTAATTAACTGAAATTGGAGGAGGAGTGATCTGCCAACATCGAAAAGTAGATCGGCGCGTAACGACAGGTGAGTCAGAACAAAGTGCGCACGGTCAGGCTGGAGGGCAAGTCATTTTCACGCATGTCGTGCCTTTGCGTGTCATTTTAGTCTGGTCAAAATACGATTGAATTATCCTAATATATAATTTAAATACAGGTTCTTGGTGCATTTAAAAAAATAAAATGTAACGAATGATTGAGTTTGCAGCTGAAGGTTTAGGTTGTTTGCGCTTTGGAGGAAGAGCAAAAAAAAAAAATGCAGTGCGCATTTGCTGCAAATCAGTCGGCTTTCCTTCATGATGGATAACAGCAAGGAAAGATGCTTAAATTGTAACACTAGAGGGGTCCTGGCCCACGGGGCTGTCTCAGAGGAAGGTTCACGCCGTTTTTCACCAGTCCTCCTCCGCCTAATTGCCCACAGATGCTGAGTCCTATCCTTTTTCTTTAATGTGACGCGCATTCGCGTTTGCGCCAACAATCAAAAATATTAGACCACATAAAAACGTTTAAAATATAGGGGGAATAAAACATTTTCGTTTATACTTTTCACTGCTTACTTTTTGTCACCATAGAAATGTTCAATTTAACCAAAAGTGTTATCAGCTTTTTTTTATCTTCTATTTCTTGCATTGTTTTTCGTTTCCACCTGCATTTTCTCATCAGGTGTTGGCTTAAGATCACACAAACTGTAGCTCTGCTCTCACCATATGCAGCTGGAATCGAGGGACATGATTGTATATTTGTAATCCTGACATGCCAGAGAATGCTCGCTACCGAACTGGACAAAGATGTCCCACAGGAGCTGTAAAGATCCATCCAACGCATTGCACTGCTGTGTCCTGAATGTCCTGACACGCGCATATTCAGCTCATTGGATTTTATATTTTGGACCATGTTGCAATGTCTCCTTTCTATTAATGATTGCAGGGGTGGGGGAGTGGGGGGCTGAAAACACCGTCCTCTAAGTGCCCTTTCACCCTAGACTTTGTAAGCTGCACTTATTAAAGCGAAAAGTGTTTCAATATGTGGTAAGCTTTAGGGGAAAACGTGATGGGGGTTGGGATGGGGCCCTCTCTCTCTCTCTTTTTTTTTCTTTCTCTTTTGCAGCCTAGCTCTGATTGGGCCACTCAGAGCAATTCATTGCTGTTAGCAGTGGGTAAGTGGTGGAATTTTCATCTATTGGTGCAGGTTAATGTACGGGCAGGGGCAATTAAAACCCACCCGTATCTAAAACCACAGAAAGACAAAAAGGGAAGGAAAAAAAAGGCCGGGGTTTATGAATGAATGTAGGCTCGATTTGACGTACAGCGTCAGTGGGTGGGGTGTTGGGGTGGAGGAACGTAGATCAAAAATGAACTTTCCCTTTTTTGGTGGTAGTAGAAATCCATGCGTAACCAACCAGCAGAAGAGTTCACAAAACGACTTGATCTGATAGTTTGAAAAAACGCAAATGATATAAAATTTAAAAAACAAACATAAAAAGAAAAAATGATTTTTTTTTTGTTTTTTTTTGCAGGGATCACTGGACACTGCGCTCTCAGAAGACATGTTCCAAACTGTCCCTGACACGTCGTCTTACGTAAAGGTAAGACAGCGCCGTCTCATGATGGACCAGGTAATGTTGCAGGGGCACATTAAAGCGCTTCTTTTCCAGACTTTTGGTCTCATTTCTCCATTTTTTTTCGATTTTCCGTCTCAAAGAAACGTTTTGACTATAACAATCTGCACCGTTAAACTGGTTTGTGCATTTCAAATCTGGAGGCATGCTTGTGCGCAGACTTAAATGTGCGCAAATTCCGCACATTTAAGTCTGTGCACAAGCATCCACTCGGATATGCCATGGATCAAAACGAAACTGATGACTTTAAATTCCTCCAATAAGTAAAATAAACGAAAAAAACGAGAGGGAAAACGCGCTGGGTTCGCCCAGTTTTGTGCCTGACGTCACGAATTCTGCTCCATCTCCGCGCCACGGCTCCGTGAACGTAAATAAAGCCAACAGCTCACATCTGGTTTTCACATAAAACCCGCATGGCGTCACATGTGGCGCAGCGGGGATACCTGCGACAGCTCTGCGCGAGACAGCAGAATCTGACAAACGCATTCTTTCATAAAAATACAAAATAAAAAAAAGGGCGGCACTATCGAATCTTAATAAATGCGCAAACTTTGGCCACGTCCACCACAATAATCTGCCGAAGTTGACTGCTGGGATTGTGCTCCAATAAAATGAGTCATTGTACAGAGACGAGCTTATGGCCATATCTTCATAATCAAGGTATTTTTCCAAGGGCGACTTGCTAATGTTTTGAAGACTTATTCCCCTTTTGAATAAGGGCCCCTTTCATCCAGCCACAGCGTTTGTGCCACCGCGGAGAGAGACTTTGCGTTTCAGGGCCCCGAACAATTCCTGATGTGTTGTGGGAGAGTTGAATAGCAGGGAATGTTTAAGGAGAAAATAGTCGCCCAAATGACCCTTTCTGCTGCCTTTCACTGTTTAATCTCCATCTTAAAGGGCTTCCATCTCATATTTTGGAAATGTGAAAATGCAAACTCAATTATTTCTGTTTGCTCTGATTAAAGCACACTTGAGTTTCTTCTCCTTTTCTGTCTGGATTTTGTTGGTCTTTTCTTTGACCTGCTCTGACTTGCGCACTCACAGTCATTGAAATGTTGGTCAACATGTGGCACGCCTCAATTCAGAACTCAAAAAGAAATATTTCTCGTTCAAGTTTATGCACTGCCCAGCATTTGGTTTTGTTTGGTTAAGGCCTGGCGAGACTGGAACTCTCCAATAAAAATAAATCTCAAATTAATTATGGCCTGGAGCGAGGGGCCAGACAGTTCGTGCTCATATGTGCTGCAGACTCCACTTTTTGCCCTCAGTATTTTGACTGGGACTGTCTTTTAGCCTGAGAGGAGGAATGATTTGAATACAAGTCTGCAGTTTAATAAAAAGGAAAGTTTGCACATGAAAACATATCTCTTTTTTGGTTTCTTCTTTTGGAACAAAAACAACGTGAGAACAACTGTGCATTCTAAATAAAGCAGACGGTGCTTCTATTCTCTGTTGGTTTTAAAAACACTTTCAGAAATGTGCAAATAGGATGTGACAGGAGGTGAATGCAACCCAGCAGAGAGAGCCAGGAGGAGTTTTTCTTTTTGCCTTGTAAAACCTGCAGCCATATCCTGTAACTGTGATTCTCCATGCCTCAAACTTTCATATAAGTCTTGATGAGAAAAATAAAAAATAAAAAGATAGGCACAAACAATTGAAAAGCTGCAGCACAGAAACTCACCAAAGTGTCCGCCCACATTTGGCTTCTTGCCACAACGGCAGACAGTAGAGCTACTGGCTCGTGGTGTAAGAAGAAATGTCTGGCTGTCTAGATCCAGTGTCAAGCCAGATGTTCTGTGGTTCACTGTGTAAACCAACTTGCATCTGTTTATAGATCGTCCAAAGTGTTTGTTACCACTGTATTCATGATGATCTTCCTGCCCACACAATCTCCCTGATAAGCTGCATGGCAGTTATGGCAGGTATTCTGAGATAGAGGGAGTAGACTTTTTGCTGAACTTTGGACTGATTTGGCTTCTTTTTTTAATGAAACAAAGCTTATTTATATTATTTAACATCAATCATGTAAAATAATTTTAAGTTATAGAAACGTTTTCTGAAATATTGGCACAACTTTGCTTCTGCATGTGGGCTTGAAATGAAGATAAATGCATGAATGGAAGCTGTTGTCATGAATCCAAACAAGTGTATTAGGAAATGTATTTCAGTTCCTACTTTCAGATCCCTGCATGATGGATCTACTATTTCAGAATTTGCCTCTTTAGTCACATTGCAACAAAAAGGGATGTGAAGGACGCTGGAATGCAAAGAAAAACAAAAAAAGAATCCAAGTCAGTCACTGAAGAGTTAAACAAGGTGTCTCCCTTAATTACACCAGTCTGAAATGGCCTCAGGCAGGAGAAGCCTTGACCCTTAGCAGGATCCAGATGTGGTGGTCCCAAGGGTGGGGGCCCACAGCTCCACCAGACCCCCAAGTGGAGAACAGACAGGCCGGCCCTGCCGTCAGTGGCAGCAGCAGCGCAGGTTTGGTGACTGAGAGGCCGCTAAAGGCAGAACCCCCAACAATGACGGAAACAAAATACAAAGCAAAACACGACATTCTGACCGAAGAGAAATAAGAAATACAGATTTTTGCATAATCCTAAAAAATGTTTCTTCATGCCCGTTCGGACTGCCATCCTCGGGTGTGGTGGAATGACCCTCATTCTTTTTTTCTTTTTTTAATATAATTTACCTAGCCTTCTTGACACGCTTAAAACAAAAGAAACGATGTCAAAAATTCTTATTTAAATAAACACTTCCAACTAAAGCTGACCAAGTAGAGGTTTGTGGACGGTCTGCTCACGTTCAGACCTGCCTGGCTCCTTTTCCTCCTTTTCCAGCATCTGCGTTGGAATTGCGCTTTAATTGATGAGGGCAATTTCATTGAGCAGACGAGGGAGGGGGAGACCTAGACTGGGGGGTGGGGATTGACAAATCATTTGCGGAGATCTGAGTGGATGTGGAGAAACTTAGCATTGATTAAAAAACATAATAATAATATTAATAATAATGTGTTTTGGTGCAGTTTTATGTTTGTGAAGTAGCAGTTGGATACGTGTAGCGCACACCCTGAAGTAATGGTGCCCCCTTTTTATTGGTTCTGCAGGAAAGCAGCAGACTTTAAATCAAATAAAATAAAGTACTAAAATAGAAGGAAAAGCAACGAAATTCTCGCTATAGGTATTGGGTTTCTACATTTTGATTTTATGCATCTCTGGCTTTAAGCCTGAAAAAAAAAAAAATCAAGCTTGAGGTTTACCCCCTTCCAATAGATGGAAGCTGCGCTTAGTCGGATTTACAGAGGGATGGAGGGAGGCATGGCCAGATGTGAGTATAGGATGTAGACGCGTGAATCCAAAGCCTGAAAAAATGGCACAAGAGGCTGGAAGGACTGTAAAAGTCCTTCCAGAAAGCCTCAGTCCAATGTGTGAGGACACAATTCATAAGCGAGGCAAACGGCAAACCCCTCCACACCACATGCTGCGACATTCATTGCTGTGAAAGAATCCACACGACAACACGCACACAGCAATGGCCGCGCACGGCGCGAGCAGCCATCCTGTAAATATTTCCGTGCAGAAAAACATAACAGCGCAGCGAACACTCAATTGTTTTCCCTGCTTATCTCTCTGGGACAGTATCCTGCTGTTTTTTTGAAGGCAGGGCTTTCGGTGACACACAGCTTCCTCCTCAACCTTCTCAACAGTGGTGACTTCACTTCCCAAATTTAGAGGAAAGAAAAAACTCAATCCGGTAAAAGTGTCTCTTTCTCTCCGCCACATACCGGCCACTGGAATTAATTCAGGAGCGTGTCATGTTTGGAATATCGTCGGGGTCCGCGAAAATTTGCGCAAAATGGACGGAACTATTAAGGTAAGGGTGGAGATC
Organism: Oryzias sinensis; assembly: GCA_037389245.1. Taxonomy (NCBI): domain Eukaryota; kingdom Metazoa; phylum Chordata; class Actinopteri; order Beloniformes; family Adrianichthyidae; genus Oryzias; species Oryzias sinensis. Next base: position 24,953,574 of record CM074488.1, read on the forward strand.
GGGGAGTAGGAGTTTGTGGGAGACCGTTTTTTCGGAGTTGCACCTCCTTTTTTAAGCAATGGGTTGAAATCCTGCTCTGTCTGTGTCGGTCTGTGAGTTGGGACCTCCAGTCTGCGGACGATGAGCGCGTTTTTTGCCTCGGTCTGAAAGCGGTAACAGACTTTCGCTATTTTTTTCCTCCTTCTCTGTGTAAACTTTTGTTTTTCTTTCGCAAGAAACCGCCGGGTTTGAGGAGACTCGGAAGGACTGGCTCATAAATCAGAGCGGACTGTCGGGTCCAGGCGCACCGTTACGCGCGTCTGGAAAGGCACAAAGGATTTGTTCACACGAAACACCTAAAGGTTTTTTGCTGTTGTAATTTTTATTTTTATTTATTTTTTCTTGCCAAAGTTGAATGAACCCGTTGGCTCTGCGGTTTTTGTTTTGAGTGCGGGCAGCGGGAATTGGGCAGTGAGTAACCTGGATTGGATGCACCGCTGGATACGAAGCGTTGAGCTGCGCAACAGCGGTGTGGCACATCGCCCGGCTCATTACAGAGATCTTGTCCTGGGTCAAGAAATATGGCTTTTTAATGTTGTCTGACAAAGAAAAGCACCTTATTTGTTACTTCCTTTCATGATCTCAGAACCTCCTCCTCCGCCGGACAGTTTTGTACAACAGCAGAGGGAAAGCTGTCATTTGGTAACTCCACAGTTTGCAATACGTTGAACCGCAAAACTTCACAATGATACCTCGGCTTGCTCCTTGTGATGTTGCTCAACTATTTTGAAACGAGGTGAAACTGTCAGAGAGCTGGTCCACATTAGCCGTGGATACTTGTTCCTTACACCCTAAATCCAGATGCGTTCTGGCCATTGCCTCCAGATGTTGAATGGCAAGTTAGATACCCCTGCGATGCGTTCAAGGAGTCTTCTAGTTAAAATAAAAGTGCAGGTTCTTTAGGATTGCTTCTGCTGTGAAAGAATTGAATTTGTTTGTGTGTGTGTGTGTGGGGGGGGGGTCTCCTTTTTTGCCCTTTTTGGTAGTTTAAACGCAGCTTATTTGTAGAAGTTGGGTGTGGTGTGCATTTTTGGAAGAGTGTTAAAGTGAAAAACAAACAAACAAAAACAAACGTCAGCTTGCCTATATTGTCTGCGCCTTTAGGCTTTACAATCATCGCCCACGGATTTTTTTTGGTCGTGCCTTTGCCACGCTACAGGATGATGTGCATTTCCCTGCAGTTTTTATTTTTTTCCACAGCAGGCAGTCGTGACAGTCAGAGTCCTAATCGAGTACCTGGGTGTAAATGAACGGCTGCTGGAGCTGCATTCATGCCCTCTGAAAGAAAGGAAGGACTCTCTAACCATGAGAGCTTCCTGCTCTATACACTATCTTTTCCTGACAGGTTTCCTCTTTCTCCTTAAAACAAAAGACAGGAATGCCCCCCCCCCCACCCCCCCGTGCGGCTCCTGTTGGATTGGCTGTGTGTGAACGCCAAACAGTTGCACGTGCGGTCTGGATGTGAAGCTTTTGCGTGTATGTCCAAGTCTGCTCCAGACGCGTCGTGACGCATTTGAGGAGACTGGCTTAGCTGATGTAAACAGCGCGACGATGGTGGCTCCCAGCAGGTGTCACACTCACACAAAGCTTGTGATGGCACTCACAAACGCGAACATGGTTTATTTGCTGCCTTTCCCTCCTTTGTCTAGAGTACCCAAAGGCTCAGAAATAGATTTTCTTTTACGTTTGGTGCTGAAATGCACCGCGCATTTATCAACTGGACCTTTATTTTATTTTTTATCAAATCTGGTATTGATCTTTTTGGAAAGTTGTTACTTCCGACATTGCTCCATTATTGAGCAACTTATCTCTGGTAGATGTAGGGAAACGTAACTGCCCGTTGCCCTCTCTGGTGGTGCACGTGGTCTCAAAAGATATAGAGAAAACAGCAAACTGGCAGCCTTTCAGCCTCTCTCCTAAGTGCTTATGTTTAAAACCACTGCAATCTTGATACATGTATGCCAATCATTGCTCCAATTGCAGAGGCCGATATGTCAGAGTAAATATAGCGTGTAACTGTCTTAATAGTTCCCAAAGTCCTTATCAGGCTGTAATAAGACATTCTCTCACTATTTCACACTTTATCATGAGCAAACTTGCTGCTGTGCTCAGCTAAGATAATGTGTTTCACTGCCAGACTGTGATGGATCCTCTGATGAAATCAGTAGAAAAAACAGACAAAAAAAGACAGATGTGTAAATGCTCTGAATAGGTTCATTTCTAAATTTGACGTTTGAGACCGAAATAGTCCAAAAAGTTGACGTTTATTTTCCTAATTTCCCATATACACCCCTAAATAGTCAGTTAAAGGAAAATTTAAAAAATGTGTCATTCATCATCTGGGCCATGTCTTTAAAAATGTCTCATCCATCCCAATTCTCCCTGAATTTGAGTAATATATTTTACCATCAGTGATGTTCCTGATCACCAACTTGCGTATTTTTACGCAAGATATTTAGATTTGTTTTGATCTGCTTCGTAAGAATTACGTGACAAATTAAGCTAGAGTTAAGGATGGATTTAATGTCTCTTTTTGAACATCGCCTTGTGTATTCGTTATATTTGAATTATAATGTCGGACACTTTTTGTTAACATGAAACATTTGTCTTTGCATGATGTGTCTACAAAAGGGCTTATAAGTATTGTGAAGCTGAAAATTGCATTTTCACTTCTGGGAATGGAGCAGCTGTATGTTGGAAATATTGATGCATCCAGTAGTTGCTGCCCTGTGGCATACTGGAATGAAATAAGTCAGTCTTTGGGATTAGACATGTCTCAGTCTCAGCTGTGCCATCAGATCCCGCAGCAGATCCAGATGTACTGCAGAACCCATTCTAATCCTCTCAGGCCTGCAGTGGCCTGGTTTCATTTCATACTTAGCCGTTTTCTTTAAATGAACAGAGGCATTAAGGCAAGCGCTGACTCATAAGTAATTTGGATTTCAGTTGAAAATTATGTCTGTCTGAATTTTTTCATTGCTAAGTACAAAAAGTGGCATCTAAATGGTAGATTTTTGACCAAAACAACCAAAAACGTGTTTTACTACTGATATCACACAAGGAGCATGTTGAAACCACACAATATCAAGGCCAGCTCCACAATTTTCAGAGTTTGTTTTCTTTAATAAACTTACATTGCTCCAGCTGAGCCAAAGTAGAGAGGTCAGTGTGAGCCCCTGCTTCTGTTGAGTCTTCAGCTGCAGAGGGAAGTCCAGCAATCAGACAAGATGAACCCTGCAGGGCCAGAAAGGGGATCGCGGAGTCCACTGAAATTATGAAAATAGGCTGTTATTCATAAAAGGAAGTAGTTCAACTTCAAGAATCATGGTAAGTTAGATTTGCAATCTGATACATTGGCTTTTTCTGCTGCTTTGGAGACTTTTTGTTGTTATTGTATATTTAAATTGAAAGTAAATATAATTTTTGTGGTTAGTGTCTGTGTTAATGTGTAAACCAGGATGCCTGGATCATCTTATCTTACGGCTTTGTCATACACCCTTGTGGGTATGATGGTAGTCATCTTGACATCAACAGGAAGCTGTCGTTGCTACATGGACTGTATACACAAACTACTGAGGATGCCAGACTGTGATATGACCTATAACTGCACATAATTACCGTAAACAAAATCACACACAAGAGATTGAAAGGTGGATTTCACAATTTTCTGCATGATCTTAAAAAAACCACTTGAACTTTGATTGCTTGTGCCTTTGGTAGCTTAATGATAAAATGGATTCAACTTTTATGCTGTAATGTCAATTCTCACCTATTTGACGTAGACATAGCATGCATCTTTAGTTTTAAAGCTCACATTATTTCCTGATTTAATACAATGTGTGTGATCCTTTACTTAAATGTAGAGGCTATGCCAGCGCTTCATTTTTAACCATATCTTTAAAGCTCTATGTTAGCTGTTGTGTTGGAGGTGGGGAAAAGTGGCTTTCTATATTCTTGTATACTATATATATTTATTTATAATTATGATGAAATACTGAAAATAAGTATATGCTGTCTGCTTCAAGGTGAAATGCAAGTTTACATGATTCTGAACTGGGGCTGTGATGTTGCACTTCTTTGCAAGTTTGAATAGCTGACTGGATGACTTACTTCTAGACTTTAACCCAGAAACGGTGCATTATGCCAGATACGTGTCACTTTTTTTGCTTAAAGTTCCATAATATAAACAAATGATTTCATCCCATAATATATGGGAACATTTTAAAGAAATCTGCTTCCATGTTTGTCGATTTTTACCGTTTTCCAATTTGAATCTTAGCAAAAAGTGATATTATTTTCATTGTGTGCAATGATCCGTGTTAGGAATATCTTGGTAAATGGGATTGAAAACTTACCAAGTATTTGTGTTCTTCACCCCCAGGAGGCGCTATCAGTGGTGAGTGAAGACCAGTCCTTATTCGAGCCTCCCTACGCTGCTGCTGCCCCTCTTCCCAAAACAGATATGACTGCATCTGGCACACAGGATTATGGCCAGACCCACAAAATAAACCCGCTACCCCCACAGCAGGAGTGGATCAACCAACCTGTGCGGGTCAATGTCAAGAGAGAGTATGAGCACATGAACGGCTCCAGGTATGACATGACAACTACACTCTGTAGTCCAAACCCAACAAAAAGCTATTTCTGTTTTTATTTGTTTTTCAAAATATAACTCGTGCCTTTTCTGGTATTTGATATGCTTGGCAAGTCAAGTGTAGGGATTACACATCTTGTGCCAAAGTCAATTGGTAATAAGGCAAATGTAACACAACTCAATTTATCTGCCGATAATGTTTTTAAGGATATGTGTGTGTGTGTTTGTGCAGCAGAGAGTCTCCTGTGGACTGCAGCGTGGGTAAATGCAATAAGCTTGTGGGGGGTAATGACACATCTCAGATGACTTACGGAAACTACATGGATGAGAAGAGCGTACCTCCTCCCAACATGACCACCAATGAAAGGAGGGTCATTGTACCTGCAGGTGAGGATGGGCTTTTGAGCAAGCCACCCGTCGTGTTTGCCAAGTCACTGCATGGAAGGTGGAAAGCAATAATATTAAACCCTTGAATGAAATCGCTACATTTTTACTGTTGTGAATTTTCTCCATACTCTCTAACTACTACTTTGCCAAAGAAGATTTCTTGAAATGAAGACCTAATACGCATGAACATTTTACGAAAAGTATACGTGAATCCATTGTGTTGATGGACGAAAACTTTAATGATTTATAAGAAATACATTGAAATCCTTTTTTTTTAAATAAAAAAATGGTTCAAACGCAATGCATTGTGGTCTACATTTGCCAGTCTAGTGACCATTGATGCACACTCATTTTTCGCATAGACTTCAGTTTCTAGTGTACTCGATTTTGGAATTAAAGATCTGGATAGCTCTACAAAATGGTAAACACACTATATAGTGCACTATGTAGTAAATAGTGAAGGAATTCAAACCCAACATTTGTAATTGTTTATTTTATTTTAAATGCTTTAGTGAAGCGTTTAAAGCAATACTTTGTGTTGCCATGCCTGTTCTATCAAATCTCTCAAATTCATTGCTGGACTAAATTCAGCCTTTTTTGGCATTCCATCTAACACTTTCCAGAAAAGAAAATATTTTTCTATGCAGTATTTTCAGAATAATTGGTTCCTACGCATAAATGATATACAGTAATTAGAGCTGAGTATTGGAAAGTTTTCCATTGAATGACGTGAACAGTTACTCATCTATTCACTTAAAACAGGTTCGCTCAATGCCACAAAATGGCCATTGCTGAGTTGGAGGTTGTTTTCTAAATTTGCTTTGCAGTATATCAGGCTGAAAGCTGTTTGGCAAAACTGCATTCACATGTTTGAGCGGACTTTATTGCTGCAATGGCCAAAGTCCAAAATGGCATAGCATGGTGCTGAAAAAGTACCTGAAAATATATACAAGACATGTGTTTGAATGACATTGACAGAGTAGTAATTATTTAACACAAACTTGAAGTTGACACTTAATTTAACTCTATTTTTACTTGACGTTTCGTCTTTTAAGCACAGTTAAACCCATGAAGTGTCCACAATAAACTCACACTGTCTGCTTGTGGGTTTCTGCAGATCCCTCACTGTGGTCTCATGACCATGTACGCCAGTGGCTAGAGTGGGCCATCAAGGAGTATGGCTTGCTAGAGATCGACACAGCAATGTTTCAAAACACAGACGGCAAAGAGCTCTGCAAGATGAGCAAAGAGGACTTCCTCCGGCTTACCACCATGTACAACGCAGAAGTGCTTCTGTCACATCTCAATTACCTCAGGGAAAGTAAGTTCACCATATGTATATTTTTACAGAAATTAATTACAAATAAGAGTTTCAAAATTCTGACATTAATCTGGAATGAGTTTGATGAAAGACTGATGAAAGAACACAAAATGGAAAAAGAGTTGCCTATAAAGCCTGACAAAACCATTTTTCGCAAACAGGCTGGATTCTGATTAGGAATAATAATAATGGATTGGATTTATCTGTGCTTTCAATGTGTCCAATATTCATTCGCTCATCATTCATACTTGGTGATGGTAGCTACTGATGTGGCCACAGGAGCAGAATGACAGAGGCGTGGCTGCCAGTTTATGCCTACGGCCCATCTGACCATCACTAAAACATTTATACGCATTCACACACCAGTGGAGCCACACTGGAGGCATTGAGGGTGAGGTGTCTTGCCCAAGGACACAACAGTGGTTGACTGGGGGGAGCAGGGGTTGAACCGCAGACATTTCGATCATTGGTAAACTTGCTCAACTGCCTGAGCCACTGCTGCCCAATAGATAAAAGCTTTTTTTCTTGAAGGAATTTTTACACAATAGTTACTCTGCTACGAAAGAGATGTGGAAACTAAGAGGGCTTCTTTCCCTTCTTGAGATAACCATCATTTCCCACTACACTTTGCAGTACATTATTCCACATGGTCCAGGGAGAGAGATGAAGCCCAGGTGCATTGCCTCAGGAATTGAACCAGGCCTGTATGTTCTGCACGGCAGAGAAAGCTGATCTGCAATTTGCAATGGCAGCAGCTAAATTTGAGCCTTTTACCTTTGAAGAGACTTCAGAGTGATCCAGCTTCATATGATTTTGGAAGGAATCGAAGCCAGTTTGCAGAGATTGCATGCAAATGACATTTTGACATAAGATGCAACATCTGGTGTGGCTTTAGCTGGAAGACACAGCTGTGCCTGGTTCAGACACGAAGACCCTAGTGTCCACTGTTAACTATAAAAGTGAGAAAATCTTGACTGATGTGATTGTTTCACATGTACAGTATAGTTTGTCCAAAGTGTTGTTATTTTCTTAATAAGTGGGAGTGACTCTGAGCTTGACTTAATTTAACATTTCTTAAAAACTTGCAACAAGTCTTGATGTGATGTAATGGTTCTTGCATTTTGTTAATGTCAACAATTTTCTCCATGGTCCAGGTCTGGACTGAGGGAGATGCTTGCCATGAGTATAACGGCCTCATTGTGAAGCTCTGCAGCGGGTGGATCTGTCTGACAGCCAATGTGCACACTCTGCAGTGCACTTTTCATTATGGCCGCTGGCTGCATGACTTAGATGGCTTAGGCTCGCTGCACCATGGATCTGGCCATGGCAGCCCTTGTTTTGATTTCAACTTTGCGTTCCTTGTAGACAGGAGAGATGTCTTGGGAATCTTCTCCACTCGCCATTTAAAATTGCCTTGGATTTGTTCCCAAAAAGCCAAAAAGATGTAGGCTCTCATGCGTGGGTGTTGTAGCCTGTTTATGGTTTATAGCTAAAGTACATTAGCCCATGTAAAGACTGAAAATAGGACAGCGTGAAAGATATAGCAGTTTAACGCAGGCCCTGGAAGGCTTATGATTTGTAGAATAAAGCTATTCTCCCTTCCCCTTGAGCACAAACAAACACAAGATTAGAACGTGGTTCTACTCAGAAAGAAAGACTTCTGGATTCAGTCATTAGAGCTAATTTTCAGACAAGCCCCCAGAATGCAGACAAATGGAGAAAAAGAGGCAGGGTTGAGCCAAACCTCAGGAAGCATTAGTGAATATAGGTCATGTGATGTCGTCTTACCCCCACATTAAGTAGTCCAGAACCCCAAACCTGCCTACAAGAAATGGATGGTCCAATCATCATTTTTCTTCAAACATCTGTGTGCACTATGTGTGTGTTTGGTTCTGTTTATTGAAGCTCTGATTAACATTCCTTTGTGTCATTAAGCCTTGTATGTACACTTGGCAAAGGGCAAGGACACTTCCACGCCCTACAGCCATACCATAACAAAACACTCCTGCCACGTCATGTGCACAACTGTTGCTCAGACACCCACACTGTAGTGCAAGCCCAACATCTGTCTCGCTGCCCAGCTGCTTACAGTAAAAAGGGTAGTTGCATTATTTTAGCTTCGCTGCTGGTCACTTATCCAAAGTTTTATAAGTGATGGCCGCCCACACCCCAATGTGCTTTCAATTTGGGCTGCAATTTGAGAATTTGTTCAAATTAGTCTGTCAGGGAGGGACCACGGACTGTTTGCTTTATCGCACCCATGTAGGTCGGTTTGATACCACATGTGCTGGAAGCAGAGCAGAGCAACAAACCTCAGACTGTGTAGTATGTGCAGTATCTTCCAACAATCATAGATGCAAGGGAAGACTGAGAGAATGAGAAGGCAGAGAGAATGCCAAGAGTAGATCTGCTGCAGATCTAACGAAACAGGGTAGAAAAAGTGAATGAAGCAATACATATTCAGCACAAGAAGTGTACCATAGTTATTTGAAAGAAGAAAAAGAGCCTTTGAGTGAGAGACAGCTAAAGAGCAATGAAAAAATGTTGTGGGCCAAAGTATTTTTTGAGTATGGAAATGGTTTAAGACAGTTATGACTGAGTGTCATTGGAGAATAGCTATGGTTCTGTTTCCCAGCTGTCGCCAATGCTTGTGTGTCTGGATGGATTTACAGTTCGGGAGACAAGGCTGTGAGGGAAAGGGAGAGTGATAAGTCTCGGCTTCTGCTCTGCTGCTGCTCTCCTCAGAGTGGGGGGACAATCGTGGGCCCTCAATAGTTTATACAGACCATAAACATCTGGGCTTGCAGGCTGAGTAGGGGAAAAAAAGGTCTTGGGAGCTCTCTCTCTCTCCTATTTCTCCCTTCACAACATTTTTTATTGAGCTCCCTTTGCATTAGTTTGTTCTATTGGCAGATTATCGCTGGTGCAGTGGGGCTCAATGGCCTGGCCCTGCGCCCTGTACTATAAGCTGTCTGCTCTCAGCCACCGTTACGGAGCAGTCTGCGGCTGCTCATTTCACAACTGGGGTTCAGACACTCACTACAGCTCAACCAGAATGTATACTCCCATTGGCATTGGTGGATGTGGATCTTATTTATGTAAATTCAGCTCTATGTCATATTCACTGCTTAGAGGTTATGTGCTTTTTGAAAAAACAAAACAAAAATTAAGATGCTTGGCACATTATTAGAATTTGGAATGAAAATAACTTCTCACAGAGATGTATGTCAAGTAGAGATGGTGCAACACACAAAAGAAAAATAAGAAAAAAACGAACCCTTCGGTAAGGGAATGTAGAAGGCACTTGACTGTCATTACAATGGCCTTCAAAAAGAAAAAAGACAAATAAGACTGAACCTGTTCAGAGTGCCAACGTTTGCCCTATGATGATCCATTCTGACAGGGACATTTTAAGGATGATTCCTCCTCGATTCCTATGCAAAAAAAGCACCACTTTATGGCACTTAACAGTGTTCTAATACTGTAAGCCCCAGTACTTTATAGTGATTTGTAATCGCTCGGGTCACAATCGCTTCAAAATGTAACGTGAGCTGAAGACACCATTCACGTTTGGATTTTAATGCCCATTGTACAATCGCATGCACATCGCGCCATTCAATTCTAAACTTATTTTGAATGAATAGAATACCTAATCCAGAAAACTGCTGTTTCCAATTCCTATGATTTCTAAGACAAGGCTGTTATTGAATTCAGAGTACAGACAGAGGCATTTAACTGGATATTTACTTTTTAATGGAACTACAACTCATCTATAATTGATTAAGGTATGGAACAGGTGATGAATCATTTGAAATTTTAAAAAGTACAGTTATTTGGTATGTTGAAGCTATAAATTCTGTGTGGAGTTTGCATGTTCTCCCCGTGCATGCGTGGGTTTTCTCCTGGGACTCCGGCTTCCTCCCACCATCCAAAAACATGCTTCATAGGTTCATTGGTTACTCTAAATTGTGCCTAGGTGTAAATGTGAGTCTGCACACGTGTGTGACTTGCCCTGTGACAGACTGGTGACCTGTCCAGGATGTTCCCCGCTTTTGCCCACAAGTGGCCGGGATAGACTCCAGAGGCCCTGTGAGGGACAAAACGCATTTATATATAGTTTATGTATATATGTGTTTGTATTCATATTAATCCAGAAATTATCCTTACACATTGCAGATCAAGTTCTTGAGTGACAAAAGAGTGCTTATTAATTTTCATCTAAAAATAATTCTTACATATTTTTAGTAAGCATCAATGCTCCACAATTTATGTAGCCAATTTGTTATAATTATTGATTATCTTTTGACCGCATTATCACATTATTTACTTGATCTGCTACACATTGCAGATCAAGTAAAATAAATTAATAGCTTATTAATTGTAATTAAAACATTTCAGTAATAATTAATGCATATCACATAACATCATACTTATTGGTTGTGATTAATAGAGCTTTGACTATTTCACCACATTCAAGTTCACACATTCACATGTTTTAAATGTATTCAAATATCTGTTGGTCTTTAACTCCTCTTATATTCATATTGTGAAATTAGAGTTTCTTTATACATTTTCTTGAATATTTGGATAAAGAAACATCATTGATTACTTAACCCAATCCAAGGTTCAGTGCCACTCACTCACTTTGTGGTTTTTATCAATTTGATCTAAAAGTTCTTACATCCCCTTTGGTTTGTAGCCTCCTTCATTTTCTAAGAACTGTTTTTCGATATTAAATGGTAAATAGTTCCCCCTGGCTCTGTATAGAAGTTGTGCGGTGTAAAATTCAACAACAGTTTTGAAAGTCTGGATTAGGGCTGCACGATATGACAAAAACTCACCATACGCGATATTAGTGATCAATATGCGATGACGATATAACATGCAATAAAATAGCAAATAGCAAAAACAACAAAAATATTTCCACCTCACTGCAGAAGTTTAATTTAAATAAGAGTCAAAACACCTTAAATTATTCTCCAAAGGAGTCTCGTCTAATTAGGAGGGCAACATCTAACATAAAAGCTCCATCCGATTGGTCAACAACGTGAAGGGCTCCATCTGATTGGTCTAATGCATAAAGGGATTATTCAATTCATTAAATAGTTCAAGTTGCCGTAAGACTGTGTTAGCACATTTAAAGTTTTCCATTTATTGCGATTTTCGCTGACTTTGACGTTGCACAGCTTGAAATCGCGGTGACGATAAATTTGCTCTTAATTGTGCAGGCCTAATGTCTGGATTAATAAAATAAATTGTTTGTATGATCAAGATAACCGGCTTTATGTACAATTCTGATGGCTCGTTTTGGAAGTAAAAAGAGAGGAAGTAGTAAACCTTTAGAAAATATTACAGCAAATTTCCATACAGAAGATGAAATATATTAATATTATGGAGAAGTACAATAATTATCTACAGCTGTATTCTAATGTATATTTCGATTTATTATGATTGAAAAACTTTTTGAAACTTTAGTTTGTATGTGGCTGATGTGCAGCTTCCAACTTTGTTATCGCTAATAACCGCTACAAATTTGATTTCTGTAAGGATTAAATATTTTATTTTGATTGCTGTGTTGGCATTGTGATTACCAAAAACAAGCACTTTGGTTTTGTCTAGGCTCAGATAGTTAATCAAAACATCACTTAGAAGTACATCACAGTTATTGTGGACAGTTGCAAGAAACCGGCCAGCCTTAGTATGCATAATGTCTTTTGGGCAATACGGTTGATGTGATGGCAGAATGCCATGAAGTCTAAACCAGCCTTAACAAGTGTTGGCTGGACGAAAAAAAAGTCACATAAGCCAGCTCCACAGGTTTCTGTTCCAGAAAAGTCTTTATTTTCCATAACCGACAATAGCCAAAGTCAAACTAACTTTATTCAGCTGTTGTTCAGACGTGTGAAGGTGAGAACGGAAGCAGGGTTCAATAAATTCTCGTAGTTATTTCTAGCACTGTTTTCACAACTCTAAATGCCTTCTAAGAGCAACTGTAAGTGTTCACCCTGATACAAGAAATGTGTTTTCACTCCAATATGCTTCAAATCAGGCTCAAAGCCCTCTCTTGGAGAACACCCTGGTCTCTGAGGTCAAGGTTAATGAGGTCTAAGTTGCTGCCATCTTAAAAATCAATGAAAGAGATGGAACGTGATCCTGTTGTCAGGCTCACTCCCACTTGTCATTCCATCCATCATTTTACGTCCTTCAGTGTAGTTGATGAAGCAAAAACAGCCTTTTGTGTGGTATTGTGCATAAGGATTTGGAAGGCATTAGTGTGGTGAGATGTCTGACACATGTGTTGTACATTTGATTTTTGTAATTATGCTCAGTCACAGACAAGCATTATACCGCCGCCCCCCTTTCTTTGGCCACAATGCTGCATGTAATCAGACTGTCATGTGTAACTGATCATTAAATTAAGAAACAAGAAGTAACTGTCTATAATAATATATATATATATATATATATATATATATATATATATATATATATATATCGCATAAGTACCTATCCTTACTTATTTTTGTTCAAAAAAATGCACATGATGCATGTGTTAAAAATATGGATTATGACAAACATGATAACTTTCTGTTTTTCCACATTGTAAGATAAAAAGGAATCAAGTACGTTTAAAACTTGGTAGCACCAAAGGGAACATATATAAATACATATATAAATGTTGGAAGTTTTTTTTTATATGTTTAGTTTTTAAATCTGATTTTTTTTCCCCCAACATGGAGTTTAGGAAGATGCTACATTTTGCCACTTTCCTCCACTTTTTTTTATGAAACTGCAACATTTGGTTCCTCTTGATTTGCAATGCAATCACAGTTACAATAAAGAGTGCAAGGCAGGGCTTGATAACACCACACAACAGTCCAATGTGAAGAGATTTATTCTTGATTATCAAGAAGAAAAAAGTGTAAACTGTAATCAGACTCTAAACTGATAATTTATATTGTGTCCTGATGGATCGAGAGTGGATAAGTTGAATGGAACAACATTGATGCCATTTAGCAGTCTAAAAATAATGCAACCTGAGTCATACCATTGTTTGCAAGAACTCCCCATCTTGGTAGTTCTGGTTTGCTGTTTGGGACACAGAGATTTTGGATCTGACTGATGAATAAAACCATCTTGCATGTTTCTACCACTGACCCCTCAGGTTCTAAAAAGCCAAACTCCCATAGACTTCTATAGAGAAATAAGCAGAAGAACAATTTTTTCTCTGATACCTTTTTTTTCTTTCTTTTCTTAACTTGTTCTGTCCAACAGCTAAGCAAACAGATTAGAGCTGAAGGCTTTTTGTGTTGGACAGGTTTTACTATCACAAAAAGAGGTTAAATAGCTTAGAGAAACCAGGGTGTAGATTTGTATAAACCCCCTTTTTTGTATTATTTTTTATTTATTTGTTACATTTAGTGTGTGTGAGGAGGGAGAGGGGAAGAATGTGAGGAGGGAGAGGGGGGGGGAAGACAGTAAAAGGAGAAGAGGTGAGAATATCTGATACCTTTTTTTAACATCTTGATAATCACTTTTTCCAGTGCAAGTTATTTAAGATATAAACTGACCAATCAGATGCCTCAATAAAAAAATATAATGTCTACTAGCCTTCATGTTAAACCTGCTGAATGTTTGAGTGACAGGTTCTGTGTAGCCAAGTAAGAGCCAGCTTTCAGGTGGTAGGGGTGTGGAATAGAAACGTTGACTTATTACGACCTATTGGACGAATTGCTGCTTATTGATGACTTCTGGCGCCAACTTTGCGTCTTCCATATCACAATATAAATGACTGCTGAATTGACTTCACTTTGTTGGAGCTGGAAGGAAACCATTTCCTATGGGTGACACGTTCTCAGTCCAGTTCTTCCGGCTTCTACTCTCACAGCAGCTTTAATTCATATTCATTTAATATAATTTGACCTGTTTCAATGTACGTTTTTCCACTGTTCATAAGTCTATAAAATTAGGAACCAATATGCATAGTATTTTTTAAACAGGCTGCAATTCTCTGCTTTGAAATGTGGTATTTCAGGAGACACTTATGTGCTGCTGTTTTCTGGATTTGTTGATTATTAGTCTTTACTTTTAATAGAATGGTTGGTGGCCAGTTGGCACTTTTTCCACCCAAAGATGTTTTCACTGGGATAACCACAGAATTATTCACAAAGGTGACATTTATTGTGGACCGGCACAACATTTAAAAAAAAAAAAATCTATTAATATCATGGGCATGTCGAACTAGAAAGACTAGACTTTCAAAAGACCCATCAGTCATAGGAAGGAGAGACAAGAAAAATGTTTGCGGATCTTATGTAATCTTACAGACCCTGAGCAGATGTGGGTGGACAAGCAAAGGCAAAGTGAGGGTCTTAAAGGCTGAACATCAACCAGTCCCCCTACTGTGCTGTCAGATTACCAGGACATGTTTGTTTTCTGAGAGAGCAAGAAGCCGTCCAAATAAATAGGCAGCCCAGCCAAGACTTCCCTCTACCAGGCAGTCAGCTGTGGTCTCCCCCCTCTGCCTCAGTCACTCTCACTCTCTGCTTTGCAGCCGTCCTGAATTTCTCTGCGGGATGGTTTGAGGTTTTTTTCTGCATTGCTGCCTGTTTGCCTGTCTGGGTCAGCCCACATATGTGGCACGTTTAGAAAAAGGGTTCACAACCCAAACACCCCCCCCAGGTTTTCTTCTTGTCTGTTCATCCTTCTACACTTTCTCTCTCATTCCACAGACAGTGCTTCGGTGGCTCATTTGCCCCCTCTGTGCTTACACTCTGCGTGTGGAATTATTTTTGTATGGAGAGCTGCGTTTGATTGCTGTGCGGGGACCCTTCCTCATACAATGGCTCCCCTGTTCCAAGGCCCCCAGCTTTCTAAACGAGACCCAGAGCCTTGGGGGTGCTATGGAATAGGTAAAAGTAGGAGGGGTTAGGAGGTGGGAATACATTTGTGAAGCACCCCGCTCCTTCATCCCCCTGCCACCCCCTAAAAAAACAGACCCCTGTTCTGCCACCATGGGCCCCACTGTCAGCAGCATTGCATGTTGGGTAGGGATTCTGCATCCAGTCTGAGGAAGAAAAAAAGTACCCCAAAGCAGGAGGATTTTTCTTTCCATTTGCACTGGACCTTTTTTTATTTTTTCATTTTTTCCAGTTTCACCATTCAGAAAAGGTATCCTCCCTGCTCTGCTGTCTGAGTGCTAAATCTTCTCTTTGCTCTCCATGTAGTAACTACTCTTGTGTTTTCTCTGTGCATTTTTGGGTCTGTTTTTCCACTCGCTGATTTATGACTGGGGGCAGCCAAAATTAAGAGAGCATTTCGGTGCCGCCCAGGGTGCCTGTGTAAGTGCTGTGCAGAGTTCTGCTCCATAAGGTGGAATGAATAGTCCGCCATATGGGTGCTCTCGCCTCGCAGAAGTGGCACTTTCACTGACAACTGGAATTAGATTTAAAAAGCTGACTTTGTAAATGTGTCCGTTTATCTGTGGCCAGAGTTACTTATATATACATATATTTCTTTTATGATTTTTATACAAAAGAGAGACACAAATCATCAAGTAAAAGTTTATTTTAACCATTTTAGATCTGAACTTACTGCTGCCACCTGCTGGTAACGGTTTAAATGTTTCTGCACATATAAATACATTTTAGACACTTATCAGGGTTTAATATTATAAAGCAGAAATACAGATAAATGATATTATTGTTTATCACTGTAAAAATATCACTTTTTTCAGTTTTCTCTTATTTAATCGTTTTCTATATTAATATTCTAATGAAGATCTCACAATGCTTCTTTTGTTTTTTATTTTTCATTGCAGGTAGTTCATCTTTATCCTACAACACACCATCTCACGCAGACCCGTCCCCTCGTCTGGCTGTCAAAGAAGGTAGGACTCTTTTTGCTTTGTGCTTTACTATTTCAGTTTATCGTGGGGCACCTGTAATAAGGATGTAAGTGCAATACAATAACACAAATAAGAGCCAATTGTGGAATCTTCTTAGAAATATTAAGTGCCACTTGTAGTCACAAAAGCTACCAGCTTCTGACATCCAAAAACAAAACAAAAAAAATGCACAGAGAGCAGGCTCACACTTCAGAATACAGACCACTCTCAGAAACACAGACGCTGGCTGATTGCTGCTGACAAAGCTCTGGGCAGGTGCATCCTTTGTGCAGCTAAAATGATACAAGCAAAGCTGCTGCAGCAGATTGTGCCATTCAGACCTGCAACGTGGACAACACAGAGGAGCTCAGAGAAGCAGCGCCACAACAGGGGCATATATTATCAAAGCACTCTGATTTTGTGTGGTTAATACAAGACAAAATCAGAGTGCTGATGTGAGTTTTTTTATAGCGACAGGGGCTTGGACAGACTCATAATGTGGTGATTATGGGAAAGACGACATGTGAAAGAGGCTGTTTATTGGAAGGACAGGCAGGTGCTGAGGAATAAAACAATGCGTATGGTAAACATGGCAGACACGGCTGGCTGCGGCATGGCTGCATGACAGGAAACCAAAGAAAGTCTCTGCTGGTGCCCCTGTTGGCTATGTTGGAGTTTGGTGTGGTTCATGTCAATATTTACAAGCGAAATGCTATTGTGAAGTCACTGTGCTGATTTAATACATGACAAACTGAAAAAAAGTTTCTTTGTATTTACATTACTGCAAAAAAAATTTAAAACTTCTTTTTCTTAAAAACATGTTTTTTTTCTGTCAATTTTAAGTTTATTTTGTATTTATTTTGCTGGATGAATCCTCCCATGAAGGGAAATTTCACATTTTAATCAAAACTACTTCAGTAGAGAAAAAAAACTGAAAAGATTTGCATATTTTTAAATAAATAAAAAGAAAATGATTTACAAAAAACAAAACAGAGTTGTGTTCTTGAAGGTGCATGCTCAGGTCAGGATGACCGTCTCATCTACTCCTGACACGTTTTCACTCTGAAAAACAAGGTGCTGTGCTGACACAAAAGGCAGAAGTCCAAAGGTTAAAAGAAAGCATCCTTTACATCAGCTATAGGGTGTCACCACTAGACGCAGGAGAAAGCACTGAAAAAACAGTGATAGTCTTGCTCACAGGATGAGAGGCCCTATCAAGGCAGCAGCAGAGGAAATATTAGGCCTGATAAGTGAAAGAGAATGCCCTCAGCTTTTGTCTTTATCCGCCACAGTGGTCAGAGTTAACAGGCCATGTTCTTATTCTCGCCAAGCTTCAAACTAGTGGACTGATGGACAGACCACGTATGATTGTGCTTGGTCACCCCCTGACCTTGCTTTTCCTGGTTCTCAGCGGCAGGTATTTGGACTGGCAGGAATAGAGGGTCACTCCCTTCGAGAGCATTTCCCTTTTGAAAGAGGTGAATTCTATAATGGGGTTCTGTAACACTGACTGTACTTGTGTGCTCAGATACCCGCTTGTGCCGTGAATGAGCGCCTAGATCCCTGAGATGTTTTGTTTTTTTCTATTGATTGCATCTCTTTCAGACACGATTGAAATAAAATGACAAAAGACGAAAAGTTCATCTTGTAAAAATCGGAGGTAGGAGTTTGCGAATTAACAAAACGGTAAGAGGTGCTTGGGGATGAGCCAGTTTCTGAGTCTGTGCAGCTCAGTACTGCCAGATGTTCAAGTTCATATTGGTTTTTGAGAGCAGTCAAATACCATACAGGCTCTTTGGGGTAGAGTAAGCACAAGACGGCAGGAGACAACCCCTAATCTGTTCCAGACTCTGTGGTGTAAAATGCAATGTTATGAATAAAAGAGAGCATATAAAACACGGAATGCAGCAGCACTGAAACTCTGTGTGTGTGTGTGTGTGTGTGTGTGTGTGTGTGTGTGTGTGTGTGTGTGTGTGTGTGTGTGTGTGTGTGTGTGCACTTCAGGTCTCTGCTGTGCTGGGGACTGTGTTTGTGTAAGTGTGTCTGGTTACAACGTTTGCTACAGGATGCATCTACACTATAGTTTTCCCAATTGGGTTGCTTATGAAGTACAAAAAGTAGATATTAATTTCGTTGTTAATGACCATTTGAAGCACGCATGTCCAAAGTCTGGCCTGTGGGTCAAATGTGGCCCGCATTCCAACTTCCAAGGCTCCTTTCATAAAATCAATGATATGTGAACCTGAGCATTTTGTAAAAACTGTGTGCACGATTCTTGATTGAGGTTGGCAATATTGTTGTGCAACTCTTCTGTAACAGTTCATTTCTAAAATGTCAACTGCTAACTAAAGAAAAATAAAAAAAATTGACAGCAAGGCTTCCAGGACAAGTGGAATTTGTCATATTTTTATAGTTTAATATGAAACAACCCTGTCTCCTTAATGTGGCAAGACACTGTGGCTGTATTCAAGGAGACACTTGACATGCAAAGACATGCTAACTATGGCTAACTAACTTGGAATAGATCAAGATCCCAAAAACTAACTCATTTTGGTAAAACCGTATTTAGAAGTATTTGTAAAGAAAATGAGAAGTATTCATTTGCAATAAAATGTTTATTAAAAAGTTTATTTACATGTAATGTTATTAAAATAGTTCAAAGAATGTCATTTTTTTACCTCTCCAAACCTGTCCCTCTTGATTCAAAGAATCTTCCATAAAGAGATTTTGGATCTAGTATCAAATTTATAGCGAGGACAAAATAAACAAATTTAGCTACACAGGCAGCGACAGATCGACTCACATGTGAATTGATCTGAATTGTTTTGAATGTTCTCTAAAAGGGAAGAAGCTGAACTGCACATGTTTTTCAGATGTTCTGTGTTCTGCATGCTCTGTCAAACTCCTGTTCTCTGTTATTCTCCTTCTGTGGCCCCGTGTGCTCACAGATGGCTTTTAAAGCACCTGTATTATGTGTATTAAAAAAAAAACATGAAAAAAATGTTTCCCCTGTCTCTGTCTCTCTTCTTGACCCAGTCTAGAAACAACCTGGACTAACTGCTTCTCCTTTCTTTTCTCTGTGTCACCCCTCTGCTTGGTTGTATTTCCTCCCTCGTCATTTTCTCTCTCCTGCGCTGCTTGTCTCTCTGGCCCTCTCCTCTTCTCTGTCCAGTGCTGGGATCTTGTTTTGACTAGCTGGTCCTCAGGAGCTTGCACCACGCCCCAGACCAGAGTGGAAACTGGCTCAAGTCGCAGTCAAAGCGAGGCCTGGAAAAATGGAGGCTGGAGAAGGGGGTGCAGCGGGGGGAGATGAGGTGGCTCTCTTTGCACATAATCTCTGACTTTCTCTTACTCACCATCTCTGGGCTTCGGGAAGCATGCATCTGCTTTTTCTCCCCAGTTCTGCACTTTCACTTCCATTTAACTCGACTCAGCAAATGAGGTAGATAATGAAAGGACTCAATGTGCTAACAGATGGTGAAATTATTGTGCTCGTGTTATAACTCTTATTTGCTGCCGTCTACGGGAAAATCCTTCTGGTTTCCACCTCCAAATGAATGTATCTCACAGGCATGGAATTACCGGCATCTCCTCTTGCCAATACCAAACAGTAGTTGGGTTTGTTGCCTTTGTTTTCTTTTCAAATTCCTTAGTTGTGTTTCGTCTGACTCAGTGTTTTCTTTTTTCGTGACTTATTTTCTTTCTCTCATTCATGGCTTTTCATGTCTTCATGCTCATCTTCATGTGTGTGCCTACCAAATGACCTTTTGTGATGAGTCTTCCTCCTCCTTTCCTTTCCTTCCACCATCTTCTAACCCCTCTTTGCACATATTGAGGTGTGTGTTTTTTTTGTTTCTTTACTCTTTTTTTTAGAGTAGAGTAGGGGGTGGGAAGGGGACTGATCGGTTAGGGTGACTTGGGGGGGGGGGGTTGGCAGTGAGTAGAAAGGGGAAAAAAAGGGCCAGGAAAACAAAGAGAGGTTGTCTAGAAGCAAAGCAGGCAGGAAACGCAAGTCTCCCAGGACTCTCCCCCAGTCACCGCTCCTTGGCCGTCTTGCTGGCCCACACCAGATTAAACCTGACAGCGCCTCAGAGTGGAGGCAGGCCTCTTCATATTTATGCCGTTTTTTTGTTTCTCTTTGCTAATAATAAAATATTTCCCTCATTTAGTCACATTCTGATGTAAACCTTTCTTCTTTTATAGCAAGTATATGAGCTGTAGCTTGGTTGATGGTTTGGATTTTCTTTCTCTACCAAATATTCTGCAGGGTTGTAGTAGGTTCATCACTATGAGGATCTTGGAGAAGTCTCTAAGCAGCATGAAGTTATCCTAACATTTTGATGGAAAGAAAAAGGAAAATACTTTAGAATATAAAGCAATAAGAGTTTCACAAGCAAAGACAAACAGGTTTCACTGCCATAAGAAGAGAAGTTGAGCCAGATTTTTTTAAAAGGCAAATGTGCAAACTCTACCACAAGAGGGCAGTATTGTGCTACATTTGAAAATGTCTGGACGCTACCGATGAATTTACTGTCTCCACTGTCAGCACTGAAAGTGATGCAGGACAATAAGTCCCAAAGATCAAAAGTGCTGTTAAAAAATAATAAAATGTAAAGAGGTGGATGAAATGGACAGGAAAAAACACATTTTCCTTTTTATGCACAGTTGTTCTAAAGATGCATTTATGAAAACATTCCAACGGCATGGAACTGTACATAATCTGCCTCGTGTTTCAAATAAGAAGAACCCTGCAGAGTCCAAGAAGCCGAAATCCCATAGACTTCTAATTAAAAACTAAACAACTATTATTACTCATTCTATTTGTCAGAATGAATATTCTTACTTTGAGGCCTTTTTAACAGGTTTTTGCATTTTTTTTCTTTATGATATATATATATATTTTCCTTTATTGAAAGGTATGTGCATTATAAACTGACCAATTACGTACTTAAAAAAAATGTGGCACCCGCTAGCCTCCACCTTGAACATGCTAAACGTTTGATTCCCCCAAGTCTTCTTTCAGTGGAAGGGGTGTTAACTTCCAACAAACTCACTCCTGATTGGTGAGAGTGGTTGCCATAAAACTGGTGATTCAGATCAACTCAAAAATATTATGATATATTTAGTTGGCAGTAAGGCATTTTCTGTGGGTGATGTTACACTCACTCAGTCCAGTTATCTTATACAGTCAATGATCTGAACTCACTGAGAAAGGTTCAGGTGTTTGAGTAATGTTCAATTTATGATTTCTTCTTTTTTTTTCATCTAGAAAAACAAGTGCCCAGAACAAATTTCCTTTTCATTTGACTTTTACTTGTTTAAAATATTGTATGTGTGGAGGTCTTACGTTGTGACACAAAACTGCCCCTGCAGAATCAGAGCTTTCCTGCTCCGAAGGGGAAATGTAATTGCTTCATGAACTCCTAACACCCTTCGGATCTCATCCGCAACTCCTTTCATCGCCATTTTTTCCCCTGTTTTGTCTGTCTGATGTCATCTGGTAAAACAGATTGCAGACGGAACAATTTACAGCTCATACTAACACTCTGAACAACATGCTGGGTACAACACAGTATACGATTTTCTGGCTACAGTTTATTCCCAAATCCGCTATCCATTATTTTGGCCTCTAATAATAAAGACCGCCAAGGATGGTGACCAGGTGCACCGTGAGTATGCAAGGGGCTTTTTGAGACACTGCCAGGCGAAGGCTGCTCCCTCTGTTGTGCTGCTGGGATTGTTACTGCTTCACACCACAGATACACAGGCGCTTGGAATCATCCAAACGGGGCCTGCTTGGCCTTATGTCAAGGTTTTCTGAAAGCAGCTTGTGTGGGGAGATGGGATGAAAGTGGATATTATGTGGATGCATTGTCTTTGTGTTTGTGCGTGGTTTTTATGCGTTGATTTGCATCATATGTTTTATTTGTAGTCAGGGTGATGCAAGCTGCGGAGCCAACTGTGCTCTTAGACAAAGACGTTGCCATCTGCATTGTAAACAGCACATCAAGACTAACAATACTACATAACCATGCTCAGATATCCTGTGAGGAACACATTTGACCTATTTCTGGTTGAAGAAACTCAACCCAAAAATGGAACTCTGGCCTCCATCAATCTGTTTCTGTGCTTAGCAAATTTATTAAGCCATTTGTGACTATTATCAAAATAAGTGTGGCACTTCTTTAAATCTCTATTTTTTTTAAAGCCACCAAATCAGTATTTCAAATAAATAATACATAAAATGGTGTATTTCTTTTTTTCACCAGATCCTTCTTATGATGCCGTACGGCGAACAGGCTGGACCAACAACATGCACAGTGGCAAAGGTAAGGCTGAAAAAAAAATGACTATTGATAGATTTCTGACTGAATTACATAAACAACAAACAGGATTTTGCATTTCACCCAGCAGGGTCAGTTCCATCTTTGAGAAATGCAGCTACCCCATGCAGCTCAAACTATTTCTGCAAATATAATTCTTCCAATTCAGCAGTTCCAACATCCACAGTGTCTAGACATGTGGGATAGACTCCTAAAGATTACAACGGCCACTGCCTTGTTTGCTTTGGACGTGCTGACATGCCTACAAGATGTTTGGTTTGCTTATCAGTGACCACCCTGCTGTTTTCTCACTGCTTGTCTCTCTCTGTTTGCAGGCTCGCCAGTAGTTACCCAGAATGTGAGCAAGTCCAATGAGCAGCCCAGAGCTCAGCCAGGTAAATGCTTGTCTGACATCATCTGAATACTAAAAGCACAAGAACAGGCTAGAAGCTTGTTGGTTAGACTGGATATCAACTTTCCTGAGGGTCAGTCTCGCGACAGGTTTTTTTTCTTTTTCTTTTTCTTTCTTTTGTTGATAGTTAAGACAGTCAAGCACAATTAACTAGTGTTTACAATAGAATCTTATCTGGATACATTGACTGTGATGGTAATGTACAGTCATTAACCCCTTCACACTGTATGTCACTAATTTGCAACGTCCAATTTATTCCAGGACTCCACTTCATTTAGCATCACTTTGCACAGAAAACACAATTAAGAATATGTTTCATATGCTTAGAAATAATCCAGGCATAAAGGGGTTAGCATTACTTTACATGCAGTAGAAGTAAGACAGGTTGAGAAAATGTCCAAAAATAATAGCAGCTTCTTTGAAACACTTTTCTCATAAGATTAAAGTATGAATCTACACACAATAAACATGATTAAGCACTTGTTTGAACTCTTATGGGTTTGTAATTCGAGATAATCGGTGAGTAACTAGACTCTCTGAGTTGAAGTAAGCCATGTTCTTAAAACGGATTAAAAAAACAAAGAGTTGACGGCATGAAACTGCAGGCTAAACAATAAATTCCCAGAGTACAGACTGTTCCAACGGCTGCATTGAGTGTTGCTCAGCTGAGATTTCGTAACATGTGAATCTGTGTTTGCCCCGGAACCTCTATACTTTCACTCGATTTCTGCTTTCCGCCCCCTGTTTTCATGTTTGTGTCTATTTTTGAGGATGTAGGCTCTTTTCTGACATGCACAAAAACCCTTAAATCAGCAAAGAAATGGGTCCATCTATGCTGAGTTGTCAGTCATTTTAAGTAGTTAGATTACAATTAGTCATTAAATGTTTATTCCAAAAGGTATGCAAATCAAACATGACCTTGCCAACGATGCTTTAGGATAAAAAAAAGATCTTCTTTAGGGTGTTTAAATAAAGAATGAATGCAGTAAAATAAATAATAATAAAATACCTAGGACAAGCAAGGAAAAGAAGTAAATAATAAAATATATTTACATAATCCTGTATCATTTCATACTTTAGTTTGACACTGCTGTTTGGACTCAGCGTCTCATTGAAAAAGAAGAACTTGTGGAGTTTTGAGAATATAAAATATTTGAATATCTGATCTTAAAGGCCCACTCCAATCATCTTTTGATCTACTGTAAAAGTGATTGAAGCATGTCTAGCCACACACACACACACACACACACACAAAAAAAACACTTTTGTTTTGTAGGACATAGTTTTTGCAGAGCAGCTTTAGTTTGCTCGAAATTTGCCTCTAAATTATGGTTGAGAGCAACCCCACCCCAAATACAATCTTTTTCAAACAACATTTTGTTTGTATTTTCCTGATTCCCAAATTATTGTAATAAAATACCCCAAAAGGCAATTTTGAATTTACTTTTGTTCACATCTATGTCCTCCATCATCAGAAAATTGTCAAATGAACATGTTACAAACACCAAAAACACATTGTTCACTGGAATGGGTCTTTAAACAATGCTTTCAGTTCCTGGTTCCAAATGAGTAAGCTGAATATTTTTGTACAAAATATAATATTTTCTAGCTCATCTATTACCTTAAAGCTAAGTTATAGCATATGGTCTTCAGGATTAGATTATTTTCATACTGAATTTGTACTGAATACTTCAAACAAATGTGTGTTTTGTTTTTCTTCTTTCCACAGATCCGTATCAGATTCTGGGCCCCACCAGTAGTCGCCTAGCCAACCCAGGTTAGCTTATCAATTCAGTTGTGAACTCATAGTTAATTTTTCTTTCTCTTACTGAGCAGTGACTAATTCATTAACTCTACGGCATTTATTTGTACGTGTGCTACCTTCAGGTTCAGGTCAGATACAGCTGTGGCAGTTCCTCCTGGAGCTGTTGTCTGACAGCGCCAACGCCAGCTGCATCACTTGGGAGGGAACCAACGGCGAGTTTAAGATGACAGATCCAGACGAGGTGGCGCGACGTTGGGGTGAGCGCAAGAGCAAGCCCAACATGAACTATGATAAGCTGAGCCGTGCGCTGCGCTACTACTATGACAAAAACATCATGACCAAGGTGCACGGCAAACGCTACGCCTACAAGTTTGACTTTCACGGCATTGCTCAGGCGCTGCAGCCACACCCAACGGAGTCTTCCATGTATAAGTACCCCTCGGACCTAACCTACGTGCCTTCCTACCACGCCCACCAGCAGAAGGTCAACTTTGTATCTCCCCACCCGCCATCCATGCCAGTAACATCCTCCAATTTCTTTGGACCCACTGCTCAGTACTGGAGCTCACCCACTGCAGGCATTTACCCCAACCCAAACGTTCCCCGCCACCCTAACACCCACATGCCTTCCCACCTGGGCAGTTATTATTAGCAGCCTTGAAATCCTACCTTTTCCTCAATCGCTGAACCTGCACTCCTTATACTGCCAAGCCAGGGACCACGGATGAAGGCATTTTGTACTTTGAAGAAATTTTTCTCCTGCATGAAGGAAGATTAATTTGATTTGTTACTTGTTTAAGATTCTAAACAGCAACTGGATGATGCTATGATCTAAAATGGAATACTACTTACCTTTAAGAGACTAGCAACGTTTTGTTTATGTCTTATGGATGTGTGTTTTATCTTTAATGTGCCTTTCTTCTCCGTTCTCCTTCACCTGCTAGCTGGAAGGTGCCTTTAGACATTTTTTCAAACAGATCTTCACGACAGGAGATGACCCAAAGTTAGTCTGTCTCCTCGTCATACTAACAAAACAGACATGGGCCTGGCACTTCTAGGTCTCAATCTACACCCTTCTCAGCACATTATGTACATTGTGCTTGAAAGCATCTGCCTCTGCCGCTTGTCTACTACCTTAATGGGGTTTCCTCCACTGTCTCTGTCTCCTCGTTTGATTGTGTGTGTGTGTGTGTGTGTGTGTGAAGAGTCCTCTGGAATTTGGTGGACAAAGAGGAGCCTGGACTTTTTCTCAGCACTGAATGAAATTTGGCAACTGGAATGTGCCATTCAATATGCCATTTAATTTATCCTCCAAACTGGAAGGCTAGAAAAGAGTAAGATGCCAAAGAAGGAAGCGCTGTATGTTCTGCTGACCTGGGTCAACTCAGCTGCTTTAAAATGTTTTCTGTGTGTATTGCGCTGATGGAGATGATAGGGGGGGGGGGTCGTGTGCATTTGAGTCATATAAATTGTGCTGCGGAAGCAGAGACATAATATAGTTGAGGTAATTTGCTGCAATATTTCTTCCTGGGTCACATGAGCTCAGTGGGGCCACACACTCGGCTGTTTAATGTCTGCCATGTTTTTCTGTCTTGCCTATGCCATTCCAAGATGTTTTGTTGCTCCGCCACGTCAGTGTTAATGTGAATGTTCTCAGATTTGTGAAGCATACATAAAATGAAAAGCCCTCAGAAAAAAAAATCTAAACTTGTCAGATGCAGTCTAAAATCTGAACCACAAGAAATACCTTTTTGAAGATGTTTTTCTGTTTGGTTTTATGCATTGTGGCTGCCTGAGCTCCTATGCTACGTTCATGCCAGGCTTGTGTCGCAAGTACAAGATTGCGCTGAATGTGGGTTCTTCTTTGCGCCTTTAGCAGATGGTGTTCACACCGGACCGTCGCTACCCAATGCTGGCGCATGGACCAATGTTGCAAGAGGATTGGTGTGAAATGTCGAAGGGATGCAATTATCGTGAATGTTCCTTCAGGCTTTTTCTTTCACATCTCTATTCCAATTTACTTGAATTCCAGCCTGGCATAATCCACAATTTTTAATTTCTCCTCTACGATCAATTTTCAAACGGTTGGTATTTTCATGAGTTGTAAAGGACACCATCCATACAGTCCTAAACAAAATTGGTCAAAGTTCAAATGGTGTAACTTTTAACATGCGATTTATAAGTAGAGCCTGAAAACTGACTCAAAGCTTGCGTAGTGATGCGTGAAGGTGGGAGTTTAAATTCAGATGCGGAAAATGCGCATTTAGGTGTGTTTACACAGACTTTTCTTTGGAACTGGCCGCTTGAACGTGCGTTGCTGAGGCTGGTGTGAACATAGCATCATAAAGTGGGTTGATTACTGAATTAGTGATTGTTTTTATATATTTAAGAGGAACAAACAAATATCTGACAAGTTGTGATTTTGATTTAAACAAAAAAAACACACAAAACAACCGCAAAGTTTTGTCTGTCTTTTAAGGCTAATCATGATCATACAGGTCAGAGCACAAAAGTGACATAGCTGCAAGTCATGTCAATAGAGATGGTCAGTTCTTACATTGACCAGGGCTGGATCCGAAGATGAGAGAAGCACAGTTGATTGAATGTCTGTCAGTCTCTCAGTTAGGATCAAAAATTCATTGTTATGTAACAATAAGTCATGTCCATGTCAACGCCTTCAGAGCTGTTCACATCAAAATATTTCCTTTACAGAAATAAAAATGGACTGTTGACATAAATCATATGGAACCGTATCCGAGAACAAAACCAGTAAAAGTATGACAAGATAAAACAAAGAACTCCTCAGATTCGCAAACGCTGTGCGTTTGTCAGACCTATTTTTTATTATTTTATAAACATCAGTCAACTAGGCATTAGAGCAACTTACTGTATAAATTATGCAGAGTTATTTTCATATGTGACACAGTTAAAAAAGAAAAGAGAAATCAAGAGATAATACGAGTTGACCTCGGTCAAAAATGCAAATCTTTGAAGTCCATTTCTGCTAAATAGTTTGTCGAGCATTTAAGCGTTTTTATATATCTGTACATTTGGGCAATGCAGTTTTAGATTTTTGTTTTCTTGTTGTTGTTATTATTTCTGTTCATTTGGTTGTAACATCCCGAGTGCTTGTAAGTGTAAAAGATGTGTTGTCGTGCTTGCGAGCCCACAAGTGCCTCTGCTCAAATCATGACCCAATAGTCGGGGATTTTTGTTTTTTTCCCCCACTCTGTATGTAACATGTGGCGTTGAGGGATCTGCTCATCGCCACACACTTTTCATGTCTGGATTCCAAGCTAGCCCTGTGCTTTATGGTATTTTGGTCTTTTTGCGCTACATAACACAGACAGCATCAATAACTCCTGTTGAAGATGTATAGCTTTAAAAAAATGAAAAGGGAACATGTAATTTGTAGTATAAAGAAATTATTCTTGTGTACCCTCAACATTCATGTTTCATAAGCATTATCAGTGAAAAAGGATCTGTGCTACTTCATATATGCATTGTATTTTGGATATCAAATATATAAATATATTATAAATATATATTTGTGTGTATAACTTTTACAATTAAGCTTTGAATTATTAATATTGTCATTCCTGCTATGTATGAAGGAAAACCTTTTGAAAAAGGGCTTTTGTATAGGAAAATGTGACAAAAATAAATGTTTTTACCTCTTCCATAATCTTTCATTGCTTTGCTCCTGGGATTAGTATATCTTGATAGATAAAAATAAGAATAAGCTGCAACATAGATACAGTTTTCACACTAATGCATTTTTGGATTATAAGTACGTCCCTGTTGTCTTGGTAGTTACTTTTTGCTGAAATCTGCTAAACAAACCAGCCGTTGGGGTAAACATGCAAACAGGGAAAAAAGTCCCCAACTATCAGATACTGCTCTGAAAGCTCACCACCTTAGAGAAGACATAAGCCAATGGAGAAGAGAAAGCTGAAAGCTGCTTGAGCCAAGTGCAGAAACAAAACTGTGAAACTGAAGCTGTGCCAGCTCAGTATCCAAGAAGGTTGAAAGAGAAGAAGGAGACATGTTTTAAAGAAACCATATATAAGGAATTACATAGAAGAGATTAAATAGAGGCTTAAAGTAGAACTGTCTCTCACAGATCTATTTTAACTTTAATGAGCTAATTGTAAAATATCTGGAAATTTTGATCTCACCAAAGTCAGAAAACTAGAAACATCTCTCACGGTAGAGGGGACCAAATAAAACAACAACAACAAAAAAGATAGAATATGTCCTACATGACCATTAGACCATAGACAGCAATGGCAGACAAAACAGTCCTTCCTTTTCCAAGACTATGTCTGTGAAGACTCTCATTCATCCAGGTTGATTCCATCACAGTAATAGGTTTAAAAATTGTCATCACAGTCCAGATGACAACTTTTAAACCTACTACTGTGATTTTCCAAGACTACTTTAAGAGCTTCTGCAGAAAGAGGAGGCCAACAATAAAAGCTCTGATGAGGTCTACATGAAAACTCTTGACCGACTACATCAGTAGATGGGAAGCTAAAAGAAAAACAAGAACATATTTACTTCACCAGCCAAATCCTCAAGTGTGAAACGTGAAACAGGGTAAGGACCACAGCCAAAAGCGTCTTAGCCCAGGAGGTGGAAGAGTCCAATAAGTTAGGATGTGCATTGGTCCAAAGAAAGAATGACCTTCAAAGCCAGAAGCAGTGGTCGGGAAAAAGAAGCACAATCCGAAAGCACAATCAAAAGGCATCAGCAAAAATGTCAGATGCTTTAACAGTGACAGAAAGCAGTTGACACTGAACAGACAGAAGAGGCAACAAGAAAACTCCACGCATTTCCAAGAAATTTCTCAACTAAAAGAGCTTATTAAAGAGTAAAAGGCAAAAATGAACTTCTTTTCCATGAAGAAGTCTTCATGGAAAAGCTTGACCAACAACAAGAGCAGGTTGACAGGTTAAAAGGAAGTACTAGAAGTTCCTGAGGATTTTTAAAAGATCTGGATATCAAGATTAGATCTTCTAACTGCTGCCTATAACCCTTGTGCTATCCTAGGCACTTTAACATTGGAAGTTGGGTCATGTAGACCCACTAAACAGTGTGTTGAACCTTTTTTCTTCAATGATTTGTGATCTTCGCTGGTGTCCATGGATTACATGAAATCTTTCCACCTTTATTCACCTTTGTCATGGTAGGGAGAACACGTTAATGCAAGGGTAGGGTCATCTAAGATAACAGAAGGGTTAAAACTTGCTCAATAATTCAAAACTTTATTTTTCCATAATAAATTAATTTCTACTTTAGCTCTTACCAAAACTGTAACCCAGTTTTGTCAACACCTATTTGTTGGAGAAGCAATCTTAAACTGGATTTTAAGATCATGGCTGGTCTTGCATAAGTTTTTTATGAAAAAAAAACAACTGAATTTTTTTAATGGGTGATGTGATACTAGTTTCATGTAGTTTTTTTACTCTACGAAATTGCATTCAAAGTACCTTTGGTACAAATCTCTGATCATTTTTTATTTTTATTTTGTTTAATCATTCAATGAGCAATTCGGGGAGCCGGTTTAGCTCGTGCTGGTTTGCGGCGCCTTCCGTCCGTGAAACCAGGGTTCGAATCCGGGCTGCTTCCTGTTCCCTTCTCTACTTCTGTGCCGGTCCCAAGCCCGGTTGCTTTGAGAAGGTTGCATCAGGAAGGGCATCCGGCGTAAAACATTGCCAAGTTTACCATGCGACTTGTTCGCTGTGGCAACCCCTGATGGGAAAAGCCGAAAGAGAAAGAAGATTCAATGAGCAATTCAAGGACTTGTCCCTCATCCTTGGCCAAAAGCCTTTTGTATGGCTGGCAGCAGCAGTCACTGACTCCAAAGACCATATTGTTTCCGATTTTGATAAGATTTTGGTGCCTGGCAGTGAAAATCTGACCCCCGCCGCATACTCGAAAAATCACCAAAATGTGCGCACAGCAAGGATAAATTGAAAATGAATTTTCCACAAAGTCAAAGGCCCCCCCCCTCCAAAGACATCACGGTGAGCGATCCCGTAAAAAAAATGAAATGGGAAAACAACACTTTTGTTTGGCCGATTTTTACGAAATTGCACACACTTGCTGCCAGCTCCAGTCTACAAACACCACAGAAGTGTTGTTGACCTTGAGCTTGGGAAAAGGCTGCCATCTTGCATTTTGAAATAAAAAGTATGTTTAGCACCAGATACAAACAAAGACTCATCCTAGGGATTTTTAGCAGTCGTTTCGTAACTTCTCAGGCATCCATAACGAGGCACTGTGAACAAAAAGCTGGAATTAGAATATATTCTAAAATATTACAATTGTAGATATTGTACGGCGTGTCCGTGGCAAAATCACAACCATTGGGATCTTAGATACTGTAGCTCGCACATTTTTTATTGGAATATCATGAAAATAAAATATGTGATTCCTTGGCCCATGCTGAACAAGATGATGTAACATACGACAAGATTGATAAAGGAATGTGGGCGTGGTGAGCAAAAAACGGTCGCAAAAAATATGCTGTCTCTGCAAAGCCAAAAAAAATTTGGATTTTTTTTTTTTTTTTTGAGAATTTGCTAACGAAACCAGTATATCCTCCTCGTAACTTTTTCAATCGCAAGCTACTGTGGAAAAAATGTTACAATTATAGATTTTGAATGGTGTGCGTGTGGCGAGCTAGCAAAAGTGGTGTTATAACTTGTGTTTTTTAATGGAATATAATGTGAAAATTGTATGTATGCCTCCATGTCTGGAAGTGAACAATCTTGAAACACACTGGATATGGCCATATAAGGAATGAGGGTGTGGTTAGCAAAAAACCTCTGTTGCTAAGGACATCAAAAAGTTTACTTTTTCCGATTTGTCTGAAACTGACGATCTGTTCGTCATCCCCAGGCGCCCAAAACATAAATTGGTTGCTATGGAGATAAATCAACAAAAAAGCCACCATTTCGTGAAAAAAAGTGGATTTTTTTATCGACATGTAGCTTTTACTAGTGAAGCAATGTGTTTTTCTGAGGGAGTTGATGATGCCGCATTAGCATAACTAGCATAGTTAGCATAATTAGCATCTTAAGAAAAGTGTTTTAACGAGTGAGTTGGTGATATTGATCACAATGCTAGCACTTTCAGTCACGTTAGCATAACTAGCATGTTTAGCATAATTAGCATCTGCAGGTCTGACTAGCTTTGATCAAAGGTGGGTGGTGAGGGAGGCGGTGCCGTGTAGAGTTGGGCAGCGATGGTGCGGCGGTGGTGCATAGAGGGCGGACAGGGCGGGTAGCGACTGCAGGCCTTACAACACCATTTGCGGCTTTAATTATGTCCTCAGCTTAATTGTTTACCGAGATTGCCTCTTTCAGCAGAATTTTCTGGAATTAAATAGACTAAAAAGTTCAAGTTAAGCATAAATAAACAATTTAAGTGTAAACAAAAAAGTAAAATAAACTCAAAATTCATACTTTTAAAATTTACAAACAAATCAAAACTACTTACTTCCCCGCTTTTGATGAAGTTAGGCCTTTAAATAACAGTCTAGCTATGTAAAACAATTATTGAATAGTACCTTGGCTTCCATTGAAGCAAAAACCCTTGTGCTTTCTTTGTTACGGTTTCAGTTCCTTTGTGGTTTGTTCTTGGATTTCCTGTTTTATTTTGAAGTATTTCCTGTTTGGTTGTTGTTTCGAGTTTGACCTTGCCCCATCAGTCCTGAGTGTTTCCACCTGTGTCTTGTTGCCTTGTATGTATTTAAGTCCTGTCTTTCCCTTCCTCCTGTGCTGGTCCATATTGTATATTTCCCCGGTTTCGAGTCTTTGTAGTGTTTCGAGTTTTGCCTGCCGTATGCAGTGGTTTTGTTTTGTAGTTTTGAGTTTTTGTTATTAAACCCTATTCCCTGCATCCTCCTGCCTCCTCTCCTCTCTGCGCCTGGGTACTTTCCATTCCCCCCGTAACATTCTTGCGGGGTCCAGATGACTCCATCCTACATTGATGTGTTATCCCTACCATGTAATCCATAGACACCAGTGAAGATGAAGAATAAAAAAAAGGGTCAGCACACTATCTTGTGGGGTCCAGATGACCCCACTCCCAATGATAATGTGCCTTGGTTAGCACAGGGGATAAATATGACCAAGATTAGCAACAAGTCTGAGTTGATGAAGTCCCGCACTGTAAATGCCAAAGTTAATTCCATGCAATCAGTTTGAGAAAATACTAAATAAAGTAGTTTTATGGCAGAATATAAATGATAAAACTAAAAAAGATAAAACTGTCTTGTCTTTGGCTGCCCTTTCCCTACAAACATTAGCGCTCAAAATAATACCCATTTGGGAATGTCGCCTACCACAGCTCATCTTCCACCACAATACTGAGCAGACAGAAATGCACTGAACAGTTCATGTACAACTTAAAAAGAGGACAAAGATCCTTGTGTGCTCAACTTAGAGCAGGAGTGCTCCACCTACAGGTGGAAGTAGGGCGCTTCAAGATTCAAGATTCTTTTATTTGTCACATACAAAGTTATATTTAGCAAATGCAACCAGTAGTGGAATGTAACCCAGGTCCGCTCCGTAGACAGTGCAATAATTTAGGAAAACAGTACAGGAAATGTACATAATATATTTCTGTAAAATATACATAATACTGTATACATAAGTAAAGCTATGAAAGGTGAAAAAGCTATGAAAGCTTTAAATGCGTTCCTGAGGTGGAAAGACTCTGTGAGGTCTGTGGACTCCAAGTGGTGGAGAAGGAATTTCAGTTTTTGCTTTACTGTCCTTTGTATGTAGACTTTGTGTGTATGAGGTAATAGAAAAGAAATATCCTGATTTGTTTTTGTTATCTGAAGACAAAATTTTACGTTCGCTTTTTGATAGGGAAATTTTGTGTCAAAATAAGAATAAAGAATAGACACTTTGTATTCTGTTAGACTCTGACTAGTGGGGTTATATGATTTTTGTGATGGGCATGTTTCTATATTTTTATGTATTTTGTCTTTCAGTGTCATATAGGCCTGTGTGGGCTGGACACAGTGCATGACACTTAAATAAATAAAATCAATCAATGTACTGTTCTCGTTGACAGTCAGAATGCAGACAGAGGTGCTGCTGATGTCTGGCTCTGGTGACTCTTTAATCTGCAAAGGAAAAAAACAGTGTAGTTTTAAAGAGAGCAAATTGATCGTTTGAGGGAAGAAAACTTTATGAACTACTTTTTACCACCACCTGAAATTGAATGACATTTTAAGAGAAGGTCAGAAATTACACTTTAATAAAATTATCAAATGTGATTTGATTTATTGATAGTCAAAGTAATAAAGAATATATTTATCAAACTCATTACAGAAATGATGAAATGCGTTGAATAAAAAGACAGAAAATAAAACAGAACAAAAAAGTAACTTAAATCACATTTGCTTAGTTAAATACAGTGATCATTAACTAAAGTCACGTAGAGCTTGATTTATTGCTTGAAAAGGAGTGGGAAGGAGCAAGCTTATATAATCTGAAATGAAATGAGATCAAAACAAGACTATTTGTCAGAGTGCTCATCTTTCCATAAAGCAGCCTAAAGAACTGTACACAAAAAAATAAACAAAAGCCTTTGTGACATGACGATCTGAAAACAGGATCACATTAATTCACCCGAACCCCACCCCTCCCTCCACCTAACCTCAGCAACATGACCCTCAGCTTGTGCTAGATTGTCAAAAATTCCATCCGACCCAACTGCTAACCTGGTATTCACCCTCTGGAAATCTTTCCTGATGTCATGCACTCGTTACTCTCCACCAGCTTGTGTCCTTGTTATTGTTGTTCTCAAACGCGGCATCGAAAAGCTCCAAAACAATAACAAGGACACGACCTGGTGGAAAGACAGAATGTCACCTTCTTGTCAATACATCTTATGAAGAGCAAAGATTAAATTACATTTCATTTATATAGTCCAATATCACAACAATAATCGTCTCCATGGGTTTCTTACTGGCAATTGCATTAGAACATTAATCATTAAATACAATTGGTAATGGCAAAACTAAACAGACTAAACTAAACTGGGCATCCCTGCCCTTAGACATTCCTCCTGTGTGGATAATATAACTTAACCAGAAAGTCATGTTAAAGCAATGTAATGTGGCAGAGCAGATAGTCTCCCCGAATGTTACACTCCAGCTCATCTGTGTTCCTGTATATGACCGTTTACCTCACCTCTGGCATATCTTGCGCCCCCAGCCGTCCTCCAACTCCAATTTGAAAAAAGCTCATCTGCTGGACTATTTAAACATGTAGTTTTTGAGTTAGACAAGCTAATTCTCTAGTTCTGGTGTATCGTCTGTCCGTCCTGGGGGAGGATCCCTCCCTAATGTAGACATCACTGAAGTTTCTTCTTTTTTTCCTGAACTTGTTTTTTTCTTCTTCTTTTTAAAAGATTTTTTCCTTACAGAGAATGAGGGTCTAAGGGCAGGGAAGCCCAGTTTAGTTTAGTCTGTTTAGTTTACTTTTGCCATTATCTATTGTATTTTATGATTACATGTTCTTATACAATTGCCAGTATGAAGCCCATTGAGATGACTATTGTTGTGTTATCGGACAATACAAATAAATTTGAACGTTGCTAATGAAAAATGAACTACCCTTTGCTCTTCATAAGTTGTATTGGCAAGAAGGTGACATTCTATCTTTCCACCAGGTTGTGTTCTTGTTATTGTTGTTCTCAAACGCTGCATAGAAAAGCTCCATAACAATGACACAACCTAATGGAAAGAAAGAATGTCACCTTGCTTTAACCTTTTTTACTTTTTGACAACTTTTGGGTCATTATGGTGTCACTACTGATCATTCTTATACCAATGTAACAGTGGTGAGGTTCGTGGGGAACCAAACTGCATCTTACCAAGACACAGAGCTGTTAAGTCCCGTACACACCGGGACGAATATTCGTCAGCCGTTTTTTGACAGCGTTTTTCAACACGTCTTTTGTGTTCACACCCAGGCGATTTTCGCTGACGATGAGTCGAGCGAACATGCAATTTCATTCCCTGACATTAGATGGTGCTTAATGTAAAACAGAAATACTCCTGTACACAAGGTGGTGCTGCACAACTTTACGCTTCTTAAACTCGCTTTTCACTCAGAAGAAGAGAGCAGGTATTTACACGCTTGTCAGAATCATACAAAGAAAACTGTCATGCACTGGTGGTGGAGGACCCAAAATGCAGGAGACCAGAATTGGTGACAGGAAATAAAACATTTAATTAGCAAACTGAAACATGACAAAACTATGAGGAGAAACAAAACTGTAAAAGGAAAGAAGGAAGAAAAGAAACCAACACACTTAAATAGGCTGAGGGTAATTAACTGAACTTAAGACAGCTGTGGATCATGAACCTGAAACCGGTGTGACTGACAAGAAGGAAACCAAAAACATGACAAAGAAAACCAAACCACTGAAATCTTACAAAAACATGAATATTTCAAGCACCAGTAGCTCCAGCTCCAGTTCCAGCGATGTAGAAATTATTGTTCTGTTGAATGATGAAAGACGCCGGAAAAGGCGCTGATTTTGGGTACATCCCCTTATTATGAGAAGAGAAGAACATGGGGAGTTTTATCGACTGGTACAAGAGCTGAAAATATATCATGAGCGTTTTCGGGGATATTTTAGAATGTCCGTCATTATTTCTTCGCGGCAGTGTAGATGCTACTTGGCGTCTATCTTCTTCGCTGGTATGTGTGTGCTCAGAAAGGCAGATTTGTATTTGAGTGCCCCCAAGTTGTGTTTTACTGTAACTTCAGAAGCTCCAGACACGTGTGCAAAAGCGCCATTCTCATTGGTCGTATAGTTTTTGACGCGGCCTGTCAAACCAAAAAAACGAACCCGAGGCGTTTTTAAAACAGTGATGCTTTTACGCGTGGCGTTTTTCGCATTGGTGTGCACGCTCACATCGGTGCCCTTTGTTTAGTCATGAGGCGTTGAACGTCGGCGAATATTGCGCGCGATTTTCGTCCCGGTGTGTACGGGCCTTTAGGTTTCCTTTTTGGCACTTGCAGAGATATGCTGTTTCACCTGTTTTGCTTTTCATTTGCCCCCCTGATGGCGGAATTGCACATTTCGGTTATATCTTTAAAATTCGCCACAGGAATGGACTAAAAACGTGTTTTTTTTTTTAATCCTTGTAATTTTTACTCTTTATGACTGGCGTATGTTTGACACCCCTGATTTAGAGTTATAACCTCAAATTACAATTATTATTAATTATGATTACAACAGCTCCTATCTGCTGCTGCAAATCATAAGCGTGCTACAACTGTGTTCTGACGACACATTCCTTGACAAATATTTATGTCAAAGGTGATCTATCTATCTATCTATCTATCTGTCTGTCTGTCTGTCTGTCTGTCTGTCTGTCTGTCTGTCTGTCTGTCTGTCTGTCTGTCTATCTATCTATCAATATACTACAGTTTTTCACAGCAGAAAGTTTACGATAGGTCACTTCATCATCTGCATGTTGTTTACATGAGTTGTGCTCTTCCTTGCTAAAGACACAGAGAAAGAGGAAGGGCAAATTTAGGGATTTTTGGGCTGCCTACTATGGTCATTGCGAACTATCCACAAGTTTTGTTGAAGTAATGACTCAACATTTGGGCACATTTGCTCGGAAACACTGTACTTGCAATGTGATTCTGTTTATTGTTGTTGTATTGGAGCAACAACTACCTGCATGAGAGTTTAGAATGACGTGCTCTGTTTTGCTAAGCTAACCAATATATCATCTGTGGTTAAAGCTCACCCTCACTTCCTCTTTTTTTAAGACAGAAAACGGCAACCTATATGTGCACATTTTAAAGGTGTCTCAGTTTAGACAACAACCTTGAGGAATTTAGGATGAGCCTTGCTTCAAGCCTGCTACCCTGGAATTAATCATTTCCATAAAGGTTTTGATACAGCCTTGTTGCTCACAAATGACAGCCCTCTTGATGTTACAGCCCATATATGATCGATGTTCTACTTGCTTTCATTTGTATACTTCACACACAAAAAGATTACCCTATTCTTCTCAGTGGTTAATTCCAAGCTTTATTTTTTCTTTGGTCACTAACAGTGAGCACCTTTTGATGGGTGTATGGTTTCAGCATTACAGTAAACTAACATGAAGTTTACATGCAGCTATGCCCTGATGGTCACATCTGTCTGTTATCATATTAATTCTGATTGTTGTCAGTCGAGTCTTAATTAAACCTCATTTCAGCTGTAGACATTATTTATTCATGTTGTGTTGTAAACTCACAGCATGTGAGTGTGATATTTTCATGATCTGATATCATGTTAAGAAGAAATTCTTTGCGGGCCAGAATTTGACTGTACAGAAATATATACAAAGAACCTAAAAAAGGATAGATCATTCATGATTTTTATTTGCATTCAGTGTACTTACAACCGTTTCCTAAGTCTTTTTTTACTTTACAGTACTTTTATCATTTTCAAAATCTCTCTTTCATCATTTTTAATCACGGTACAATACACTATTACAAAGGACCTCAGCAATGTAATGTCAGTAGCCAGCCCGCATAGCAGTTTTTTATCAGTAAACAAAGTCAAGTTTTGACAGCAAATAGGACTCAGAACATTATACCCACACCAAAGAGAACCAGAGACCACAGCTTGCAGCATACAGTCCAGTCTTAAGCCTGCAGGGTTTTGAACATGAAACCAAAATTCTCCCAGTTGAAGAAATAGGTGCGCATACTGCACACTAGCGTGAAGCTTTAACAGGTTTTAATAAACTGAGCCACCCCCCCAGTGTGAGCTGTCCAATGAGCTGCACGTTGCTGCTCACTAATATAGGTCTGCAAAAAACTAAAGGAAAGCTACAAATCTGGATTAAAGACAACATCATAGGTATAATTTGATAATGATATTTTTAATATAAAGAATAATAAAAAAATAACAGAGTTTCACAGTCAGTGCTACACACACACACACAAACAAAGCATTTATAGTGAGCCTCTTCATTCAAAAAGACAATTACATACATGGTCCTTATAAGTAGTCCATGAATTTGAGGTAACATGTATTTTAGAACCACTCTCAATTATTTAAATACTAATTACCAGTTACCAGAAGAGTTACCAGAAAAACTGACATTTCAACAGTGAGCACAACTTGACCTCCACTCAAAAACTGGTTTTTATAATGACAGGTGTGGTTTATATACAAACATACAAAGATCATGATTACAGCCTTGACCCACACATATCTTTTCCATTTGTTTTTCTGCAGTGCAAAATTAAGAACAAAAAGGTCCAAGAGTCTGTGAATGTCTTTGACAGTGTTACATTTTTGTAACATTTGGGGGGTCATCAATTTCAATCACCTCAAAACCCTGGTTTTCACATCCAAGTGTGGAGTGGTGGTGATGGCCCTTGATATTGTGGTAACAATAGGAACAATGTGCAGTTGCCACTGGCACCACTTTAGAAAAGTTTGAGAAGTCTACCTTATATTTCCCTTCTTTGCTTCTGGAGATGATGGGCATAAAGTTATAGCCCCACATGAACTCATGGGGAATGTAGGAGGTCCGGACTTGACACGAACAACTTGTGGACTCTGCAGTCCCATCCAAGAAGACCACCAGCTCAAAGTCTTGACTGTGTATATTGTCTACTGCCATCTCAAAGAACGGGCTTCTCTTGTCAATGACGTGGTACAAAGTAAGAGGGCACACAAAGAAGGGGTTGTCATTCCCAGCATCCACCATAAAGTCGATGCTCACCTGATCCATGATGATTGTCTCACCATCAGGTGTTGTTGTTGTTCTCAGAAGTTTGCCATAGACTTGGCTTCCAATCATCAGGGTCTTGCGTAGGTTAGCCACTCTGATCGACAGACAAAGGGAATTATTTCTGGGGCAAATGACGGCCATTTCACTAAATGTAATGGTCTTAGCCCTCTTTTTAGGTAATGATATCTTGGCCAAGATGACTCCACATAGAAAGCAATTGATTATAGCTCCAATGAGGGACTGTATGATGATAAGAGCTACAGCACCTGGACAGAAAGGGGTGATTGCTCGAGCACCATATCCAATGGTTGTCTGGGTTTCAAGGGAGAAGAGGAATGCTGAAGTGAGTCCTCCTACATTCTGAACACATGGTGTGTGATCTGAGGGAGGATCTTGCCACGTCAGGTCTCCGTTTGCTCGTGCAATACAGTACCACAAAAGGCCAAAAATGAACCAGCTGAGGCTAAAGGAGGCAATGAAGAAAAAGAGGACAAATCGCCACCGAATCTCAACAAACGTGGTCCAGAAGTCAGCCAGGAAGGCAAAGTTCCTGGTATAATTGATGTTTCCATATTCAATAATACAGCGACCATCTTTGGTCACTAGTCTGGCTCTCCGGCGTCTTCTTTCTGCAATGTAGTCGTGAAATTGTTCTCTTAAGGAGCTCATTGTTTTCTACAATCCAAAAACCTAAAAAAGAGACAAAAATTGATATACATTAGCGAATGACCTTTAAAATAATTTATGGATATTTTTGTGATAAATGAGCAGAAAGCTAGAATTCTTTTGTCTGGGGCAAAGTTTAATTAAACAAAAATGTAGAAAGAAAACAGACTCAGTTTTAATTGCTGTGTTTGGATTTTCACTTCTCACTGGGTTCTTGTGTAATGGCAAATAAAAATTGGAAAGTACACAGAGCCCATTTAAATCAGAGACTGCTTGTGCAAAGTCTCATATTCTGCTGTTTCAATTAAACCCATTTGTGACCTACAATCATTTAGAATACACGTCAGTCACTTATAAGTGCATAAAAATATTCAAGAATTTTGGATCTTTTGTCTTGATTATTCTTTTTGTGGGTGTTGTTGTATTACAAAAAGAGCTTAATAGGACATTTCAAGGTAGGCCAGTTATAAGGGCAGCTGCTCACCTGCATAAAAACCTCCAGCTTTTTTAAAGCCTTGACTTCTCATAAGTGACTCGCTCAATGCATGTTAACAGGCAGTGGTAAAAGTACTGAGGTTTGGAAGTAAGTATAGCCCCTGTTCTTGCCAAGTCATGCAAGCAACCATTTGGATCAAATCGTGCTTGTTAGCAAATGTGAAGCGGTCCATAATGACCGGTGTAGCAAGTTTAACTTTTAGTTTGCAGCCTCTCTATATCACAGTTAGTCATTTGGTCAACAGAAATCAGATAAGCACACACCATAGCTTGTTTGCAAGCCGTAATCCTTTTGGAAGCAGACCAGGTCCTTCCAGACCTAATCATTAGTCAGCATATGTCTTTGGATAGAAAGATTTATTGGAGACATAATATCAGTCATTATGTTTGTGGATGCGCAGTGGACTATTCCAAATAACAACTCTGTGTATTAGTGTAAAAAATAACTACGTTCACATGACCAAAATGTACAACTATCTGGAAATATTATGGAAGGTTTAAATGTAAAGAGCTTTACTGTTACATTTGGCCAAATAAGTGTGATACCAATCTTAAACAGTGCAGTTTTAGTATAATTAACAAGGATTTTATTAGTTGATGCAAATAATGCATTCATTTTTTATTTAAAAAGGTTTATGTTTGTACGTACTATTTGTATTTTGTTGTAAAACATAACACTAAGTTCTGACTCAATACACATTTTACATGTTGTGAATTAGTCCTACTATCCTGCCTTTTTTGCAAAACTAAAATGAAGTGAAACTTAAGAATAACAAAAATCAGCACATTTCTGAAGTTTAAACTTACCCAAAAGAGAACTGTTGAAAACTCAAGTCCCGGATGTTATGGTAACTTTCTCGGTTTATCATTTTGTTTGGGAGTTACCTTAAGTGTGTCCTCCTCCTGTGCCTCATCCAGACCACACCTGTGTGCTTTTATACAGTGGGTTTCAGTTTGCTGGGTATCAGGTGGTGTCAGCGCCCTGGCCATCAGCAGCATTTCACCTTACTCATCTTGCGTGTCTCTGCCAATCACAAGCTGTGAGAAGTTATGTTTTGTCCATAAAAGTCAGTCACCAAGGACAAACTAACCCCTATCAGTTCAACGGCCAAGGAGCTCTCCAATTCAGACATGGTTCTTTCATGTTTTATTGTACCTTTGTGCAATAACACTCACATAAGAAGAATTAGCATACATGGTTTTGTTTAATTCATATTGTGACAATCAATTTTTTTAATGTAAAATCAAACTCCATTGATACATTTTTAGAGAAAATCAATCCATAATTCAGCTAAATTAAGCTATAAAGCATGAACCTGAAAATAGAATTTGGGGTAAAAAACTTTTATTTTTAATATACAAGAGCAAAGTTATTACTGTAGATTATAGTTTAGCGCGTCCCAACAGTTAGCACAGTAAATAAATGAATAACAGCTCATGAGATGTTACCACTTTAAACGTAAAAATGGTCTTAACTTGGGGTCAAATCATCACATTCATCTAACAATAGTAATGTAAAAAATGCAAAAAACGACTGCAAATAAGGAAAAGATTGCCTGTAAATAGCATAACATTAATTATTTCGACTGTGTTGTTTGTTGTAAGATAGGAAAAAAAAGGCTGCATACTGAAGATTGTCGATTCTGTTATCTCAATGTCTTCTGGAGTCTTATCCCAGCGAGACCAACTGCAGTCAATCAGCATTTTGTAGAGTAATGTACACAGAATGCTGAATAACAAAGGTTAGATCACTGAAAAAATTCCGGGCAAATTTGACTGCTCTTACTTTGTAACTTTTCCTTTTTTTCTTTATTGGATATTTAAAATTTTAATTGCCGTACATCAGTAGAAACGATTTTTCATGTCTTTTATTGTTTTTTTAAAAGTTTTTTCAAGCTTTTAAAAAATCTGTGCATTTTCTCCTATTTTCAGCCTTTTTTTTCGCCAAGGCAATTGGAGACATTCCACTGGTGTGATTGTGTGCATATGGAAAAGAAAGCCAAGGAGCCAAGAGGTCGAGTTTGCTGGGTCATCATGTCCAGTAAGTAATTACTTCATGCAAATAGACGAAAAACTGCCTTAAAACTAAAAGGAAAAATTGTCACTAGATTAGCAGTAATGAACAAGGAGGAAAGAAACGTGACTGTTTAAAAGCCTGAATAAGAAGTGAGTATGGGACTATGGGAAAAGCCTGGAACTGCATGTTTTATTTTTTTTCAATGGCAGAGAGGCGTTTTTAGTGGGTTTGCTTAGACCTGCGGAGCCATCATTTCTACAATTTATTTTTTGGATCATAAAGGTGCTGCTCAGCCAATTTAAGAGATCGGACGATTTTTCTCCCATTCGTGCAGAACAAACAGGTCATGCCTCGATCAGTAAAGAGGTCTTGTGTTGCTATCATGCACTCTACGGACGTCGCCTGATTAAGCAACATAGCCTAAATAATGAAAGGTAGCGAAGGGGAAAAAACAAAAAGCTTCTTTTAAAAGCTCAAGTACCATTTTGTTTGTCATTTTTTTTTCACCAGCCTGTGTCAGCTGTCAGTGGCGCAAGTAGAATGACTTGAATTTCACATTAGTGGAATGTAAAGAAATACCTGTTAGAAACCCACAAAAAACATGCAAAGCTCATACCTAATATTATGCCAAAGGACATAGTAGGCTATCAAATTCCACTGATTCCTATTTAT
Source organism: Oryzias sinensis (assembly GCA_037389245.1). Taxonomy (NCBI): domain Eukaryota; kingdom Metazoa; phylum Chordata; class Actinopteri; order Beloniformes; family Adrianichthyidae; genus Oryzias; species Oryzias sinensis. The sequence goes on from CM074488.1 coordinate 24,996,942, forward strand.
TTCCTGAAGGTGGCGCATTTCCAAACGAAAATTGATCTTTTTATTGAATAGGACATAATCTTGTGACACTGGTTGATTTGATTTGATTTATTGATTTTTTCCAAGCATTGTAGTCAAAGCAATAAAGAATTTACACATATTTATCAAACTCATTACAGAAATGATGAAGTGCATAGATTAAATACAGTGATCATTAACTAAAGTATAAGTTGAAGAATTAGGTCAGACTATGTTGTGAATACATTACATATATAGGAATGTGCTTTTTTTAGCCATGAATGTCTGTGTTTTTGGAACCTATGGATCAGCACCAACACATTGTGAGGCGTTGGAAGAATCATACATGGCCAGAAGTGATGGGAAATGTCAAGTGCCTGGGCCATGACACCTTTCTACATGTGTCAGATCTAAGACACGCCAACATTTTATTTTATCCCTGTGGGTATCTGGAGACGCCACTTGAAGTGGAGTCAACCTGCTTTGTGCTTATAGGCTGTACTTTTGCAGTGTAAAAAAAGAAAAGGTGTCTAGTTATCATGATGATAAAAAAGATGATGACTTTGACAAAAAATGATCAGTGTCTGCTAGAAACAGACCTGGTGAGATAGGTTTAAAGGAATGTGTGGAATTTTCTACCAGTTTTATGGACAAAACAAACCCATTTTTTTCGTCAAAAACAATGGAAACAAGCTTTGCAATGACTGGAACAAAAAAACACAAGCTGCATGGGATGGTGGTGTATGCGCCAGGTTATACTACTAGCACAAGTTATACAACTTATTACTCAACGGGGCAAGATTGAGCAATCAACCTCCATGACATATTTTATCACGACAGCTGATTTACAGTGAACTGTGCTTTAAAAGAAGCACTTTCAGGTCACTGCGAGCTCCTGCTGTACGTCTCTCTTCCACAAAGGGTGTCACTGTGAATGAGGAGAACAGTTAGATATCTAAGCTCTCCTTTTCTACTCCTCACTTACATTTGAAGGTCCCACTTGAAGATTTACTGAAAAGTCGGATTTCAAATCAAGTAATCTGCCCCCCAATTTCTTTTTTTTTTTTTTACCATACCTGACCACAGGCTGATGAAAAGTGTTCTCTGAATGAATTTTGACTGGATTTCAAACCTCTTTGCTATTTTTTCCAAAGCTGTATAACAATGCAGACATGCTTGTTTAATGATTTTTCACATTTCCCTCATCAAGTTTTGCTGTCTTCAAAAAATTTTTTAGTTCAAGTAAATTTACAAATAATCTCTGCCTCACAGTTTAGTTCTCCAAGCATATACTAATGTGGTTCTATCAACATATTTCTCTGCACTGACAGAAAGTATGTATTTAACTTTAAGTTCTCTGATATAAACACATTTCTTTTTATTAAAGTGTCTTTATTTCCTGAGTCATATCGGGCTTTTTGTAGGTAGCACCACGGGTGACAGTGTGGCCCATCACAGTCCGCAGATCCTGACCGAGAATCAATCAGAGTTACTGGAGCCTGAGAGGAAGAGTGGAGAAAGTAAAACGGACAGATCCCAATCAGGAAGATGGAGAGAAAGCCGGGATGAGTGTGGAGCAGCGAACGGAGTGCTAGAACGAAGGGAATGTAGAGGGGATTAAGATAAATGACACTTCCTTCTCACCTCCTCACGGCCTGCGAGAGGAACCTAATTCCTTCGCTCTTGCTCACTCCCAACCTTTGAAATGATCCTTTCCTAATCCAGTGGTTGTATCTGCTTGAGGCCTGCTGTGAATTCAAGATCCTGGTGTGGCATTCTGCTTACTCGCTGTGCTTCATCCAACCACAAAAGAACAGGGAATGCAGTTCTTTGCATTGCATTTTTCAAAAAGCACACAATTGGCATTGATTAAAGTCTCATTTAATATGACACTAACAGTGCATGAAATAGCAAAAATAAATACTTTTAACAGTAAATATAACAACTACGCTGTGAAATTCTTCATATTGTATATAATTCTTGCACTGTTAAACATCCATAAAACACTAACAATGCATTGATCATGTAGATTGGACTCCTTTGTCCTGCAGGATAACCCAGTCATAAAATTGCAATATTGTATCTATTAAAGAACCACTGAATATTATGTTGTTGCCTGCATTGATTTAACATTATGCGACCAGCTCACTGCTTGCTGTGAACATGTGTGTTGAGAAATGTGCAAAGCAAATTTACCAATGTACAATGTGTGATTAATGTGAACTGAAAATCTCCACAGGATAAACAGCAAAGGTAATAAAGTCTATGTGTTGCTCAATGATGGTTGTAGTTCAGGTAAGAAAGCAGTAACACGCTCATGATCCATGCATTTGCTAAAGAACACAACATTTCTGGTGTTTTACTTCATTGGTGGCCTGGAGCCTCAATCCCGACGGAGCAGATCCCAAGCTTCTCATTACTGCAAGCTCACTCCTTGATGTTCCATAATCTGCTGTCAGCTGCTGCCCGACAGGAAGAGGCAGCCAAAAGATGAAGCGATGTTGCCGCAGATGCATGCCTATGCATGGGGAACATGCAAGAACAATTGGGTGCCTACTGTGTCATAAATCTCCTTCAATCCTGCTAGAGTCAGAGGAAGTACATGAAGTACTTTCCTGGTTGTAGCTGCTCCCTCCCCTTTTTTGGATCCTTTTTTTTGCTGTAACTATGGTCACTCAATCTTTGTACCTTAAAAACGACACATCAGTGACGTAGGTGCCTCATATATTTGTCTGTTTGTTTGTTTGTTTATGTGTGTGTGTGTGTGTGTGTGTGTGTGTGTGTGTGTGTGTGTGTGTGTGTGTGTGTGTGTGTGTGTGTGTGTGTGTGTTTCTTCCTTTTTAAATTCTGAATATATGGTTGATATAAAATTTCAATTTCCAAGGACAATAAAAGTTATATTGCAAACAATACACAGAAGTTTTACAGTTGCCATAGGTGAGTATAAACCACTGATTAAAAAGAGATATAGATATATTTTTTATCAGAGCTTAAGCTGAAGAAACAACATTTTTTATTTGCATTGTTATTGTTTGATATGTATGGTTTCATTTGTGTTTTCTTTTATCTCTGGTAGTCTTGAATCTTCACAGCGTGTTATAGACTTACATCTTTTCCTCAAATGCATATGTTTCATTTGGTATTCTTTATTGAAATGAGCTTGTTCAGGATTTTAAATCAGGTCCTTGAATATTAAAAAAAAGGATGGTTAGACTTGGGCAATCTGCAACAACCACTTGCAAAAATCTTGAGCATAACAAGCTGCACGGATAAGCTGGTCTAAAAACATTCATTTTCCTTGAAACAAAGCAGCACTTAAATGAGAAAAGAATCACATTTGTTTCTAAAAAGCAGTAAAGTCAGGTGATTGGAGGAAGCTGTTTAGGGCTGTTATTTGTAGGCTTTCAGGCTTCTCATTTGATGCAATTCATCCATCTAATATCTAGATGCCTAAGTGAGACATCAAACCCCCACCACTGGCTCTCCCCCTGCATAAACATATTTTCTGATTTGCACAGTCAAAATGAATAACAAGTAAAACAGCTGCACATCTTTTATTACTATCAATGCAGAAGAAAAAGCCTGAAGACTGGGTGGAGGACTTTTAAAGATTGAATGCAAATTATATTAAAACAAAAACTACATCAATAAAAATTGTGTGAGAGACATTAAAAACTGGGATAAACTAAGGAAAAAAACAGAATACTGTCATCTTTTTTTAACTTTCATTTTATCCTTTCGAGGCTAAGCTAAAATAAATGAAATTTTCTCATTTTGGATGATGATTAGAGTACGAAATGTGTGAAAATTGTTCTCTAAATTGCTAAAAGTCAATCTTATTTGGATCTAAAGCACATCATTTCTTATAAAGAATGGATTCTGTTTTACAGCCACATCTACTCATCAAAGTTATAATCAGAAATTCTGTCTGGAATGGGGCCTTTTCCGCGTCCTTAATTTCCTTCCAGTGTTTGTTCCTTCCTTCCTCCTCTGCTCTCTTTGTCTTACCTTATTCTCCATGCCAACACGTTTGTAAGTCTCTCTAACCCCGAAAGCTTTTCTTCAACTGCAGTTTTAGAGCAATTGATTGTACCACCCCTTTTTTTTTTTTTTTTTACAATCAGCCCCCCAACCCCCACCACCCCCCGGCACAACCTCCACACTCATCTCTCTCCTTATTGTGGTGCCACTTTCCCGCTTTCAATGTATCATTGTAGAAGAGGGCACATTTTTGTAGTTCAAGTCCTAAAAGACAAGGCATCCAAGCTTAGCGAGAGCATCAGAGAGATGCTGCACGCTGTTCAATACCAGTGTTCAATAACACCCCCCCCCCCGATCTCCTCTTGAATCCACTCTGTGTTGCTCTTTCTCTCCCCGTGTCTCTCTCTTGCTGCCTCACACTCTTCACAGACCCCCCTCTCACATAGAGGTAGATATAGAGCGGGGATGAGCAGAAGGAGCTGGGTGGCAAGAGGGATGCAGCAGGACTGTTGTTGACTGAACAAAGCCAGGGAAGGATCGGGCAATCCTGGGGACCGAAGCAGCTGTGAAATGCCTCAAAGGGAGCCAGTCAGCTACTCCTGCAGAGACCTGAAGGTAAGTCCCGTGCACCACTGAGGAGAAAAAAAGGCAGAGGAGGAGAATGCGAAGCGATACAATTGAAAGGGGGTTCTGAGAATTGGCGATGCATGACACAGTTGTGTCATGCATAGCTAAGTGCCCGAGCTGTCCCCTTTTTTATTTAACATTGGAAGGCAGTGTAAGCTGACAGCTCATCTGGAGGGACTTCTTTATTGAAAAGTGTGCAATAACCAATAGGAGACAAAGACAATGAGACAGTAAACATTTACAGAGGCAGAAGTGAGACAATGAAGATACTTCAGGAGTTAGGAGAACACGGAAAGGAACAAGCCGTGAGAAAAGTCACCAGACCACCCTTTCCCGCAAGCCAGAATCTCAGCATGCCTCCCTCATTTTATGTGACTGCAGAGCTACATCGATCATCACTATGCATCTCCTTGCTCTCATGGAGGGGGTAGGGTAATCAAAAAGGTTATGAATTTCTCTGACGCAAGTGTGAAAGAGCCTGTCAACGCTTGCTGTTCCTGCCTGGGCGCCTTGCTGCATGTCCCCCAGAGCAGTGCAGGAGTTCCACAAGCACAACAGCATGAGTAAACCCAACGTAGATGAGTATCTGCATGCGACTTTGTGTCGGTTTCTGTAGATGTGGCAGTCTAAACCCACCACTCCCATACTTTCAAGCTGTGGACTGAGTAATGGATATAGTAAGATGCCTTTTCAAGCAACCCAAGGGGAAAAAAAAGAACATTTTCACTTTACCAATAAGAACCCAGATACATTTTTTCTTAAAAAAAATACAATGATGTGTGTTTTACCACAAACCAAGTGGACCACAGTATCCATTTCTGATATTTTCTGTTACACTGATGTCACCATAGGTTCTTATAGGTTAAAAGGAATTTTATAAAGTGCAAAGAATCCTTTCTTAACAGGGTGGATTCTTTCTGCCCTATCTGAGGAATTCAGTTTATTACGCTATCCATGACACACATTTTGCAAGTTATCAAACTTTAATGACATTGCATGATTAAAGTTTGATGATGTCCACGGATTGTAGCCGTGTTATCACAGTGTAGCTTGTTCAAGCAAAAAGGAATTGGGGTGCATTTTGAGTACCGGTATTCGGATTCTAGGGTTGTTGAAGTTATCACTGCTCAATTAAGGAAATTGCATGCTGAAATCTAGACAGTGAAGATGCAAAGTAAAGCATGCATCCACTTTGAAGGAACATGCTAATTTAGGCCTCCCTGTGTTGCCTTTAACTGCTGAGATGTAATGCTTTTTGAAAGATGTCCTTTCGACCTTATTATAAGTGAAATAACTGTAGCTGCAACTCATGGCTGTGCACCTCCATTGCTTCGTGTTGGCTTATCATCCGTGTCCTAATTCCTGTCTAACCAATGGACAAAACAGGCCAAAGGGCAAATATGAAGCTCACTATGATGTGAGGAGACTCCCAGGAGATAGGGAAGTTTCAATTATTAATTGGGTCTGTTAATTTAAGCAATACTAAAAGCTTCTGGTGGATGTATGGAATGCCCCTCTTCTTTTTTCTAAAACGATACACATTTTCTAATACCACAGCAGCCTATTTATGTCAAAAGCTTAGCCAGGCATGAGATTTTTTTCCTTGTATTTAGTGCACTGGAAAATGTGTGCACATGTCAGAATACAGCACAGTGGCAGTAGTTTAACAGGACCATCAACGGAGAGAACGTATGTCTTCTTTGTATGCAATATGACAAATCTTTGTAATTTATGCACTCTCTAAAATTACACCCTGCATGCTTCATAAATAGCTATACATAATTTAAAAGCCATTGCTTTGCAATTTGTTCGCTGTATACAAATACAGCCCAATCTTCTGCTATTTACATTTGCATTCAAATGTGGTAGTTTAGCAGATGGTTCAAATGGGCCAGTAAAGAGCGACCATATAAGGTTCTGCAAAGACACCAGGATTTCAGAAAGCAGAAATAAAAGGGCAAAAGAAAAAGTCTGATAAGGAGTATGAATTGTTGTACAAAAGAGGAAAAGTTTAATAATTGTGTTAGATAGAGAAGAAGAGTCAAGAGGCGTCTTTTCTTGATTTTATTTTAAAAACAGGATCTAAAGTGGCTTTCACCAGATCTCTCCACCAGCATGCGGTGTGAGTCTTAGCTGACATAGCCTTGTTCTTACTGTTAGAGTTGGACCTGGTTTAGTTCAAGCAATCAAAAACAAAGAACTACTAAAGAAGACAAACAGGTTATACATAGATATGTTAAAGACCCCTTCTGAGGAAAATAATGTTTATGCTATAAAAAAGGTTCTTGTGGCATTTTATGATGGTAGAGGACATATATTAAGAAAAAAAATCAAGCTCAACATTGCATTTCTTAGTATTTTTTATTCAAGTTGTGAATCAGGAACAGATAAAAAGATGTCATTGGACTAGGATGTAGAAGCTGCAATCGACAGGACGGAAACTCCCTGCACCGCTTCTTTCTAATGCATCCACTTGTAGATGACTAGTATCCATGTACATTTTCATTTTCCTTGTCAGAGCTGGTATCTGTTCTCTCAAAACTGTACGGCTGGATAGCTCCGATATTGCTCGCCATTTCTGTTGCTCAGCTAATGTTAGTTTGGGGGTGTGGGGGGCTGTAAGCAAGTGGGAAAGAGTGTAAACAAAGGGAAAATGGGAAATAAGGGCAGGCTTCCTCTGTGCCAACTGTTCTGCCAATAACTCAGAAATACATTTTGAATGAAATGCTTCTTTTCTGTAGAAACTATGTCCTGGAAATTTTTTTTTAGGCTAAAAACAACATAATCATAATTAAAAGACCACTGTGAATGCTTTTAAAATAGATCAAATTATGACTGGAGTGGCTCTTTAAACTCAGGATGATTAATCACGATTTGATTGGGAAATAAAAATGTATATTTGCACAAATAAATGCTATTATGATGACTCTTATTCTTAAAAAGCCATATTTGCACTTATGCTTACAGCGCATGACAAATTGGACCCATTTAATGGGAAGTTTGTCAAAAAGAGTTTAATTAATAGCTTGAAAAGGAGTGGGAGAAGGTAAACTTAGATGATCCCTC